>CM028692.1:54454993-54987915 GCA_016771965.1 Brassica carinata
TCTTGCCAAAAATCGCAAAAGGTGTTTTTCCGCCAAAACCTTAAAACATGTTTTTCGCCAAAACCGCAAAATTATATTTTTCGCTGAAACTGTAAAATTTGAGTACATGATGCTCTTACCATTGCTTTCATCTTTTAAATTTTAGTTTTACAAAATTTGAGTTTCTACTTTGAGTTTTTACTTTAAGTTGCTTGGAAGTTTATTCAAATTTCTATTTTGAATTTTATTAAAAGTTATAGCTGTAGTTAAATTTAAATTCAAATTTAAATAAAAATAAATAAATTTATATGAAATAAAAATTTATAAATGTGAAATGATAATTTTAAACTAATTTTATTGTAAATATATTTTATGCTAAATAATAAAAATTAGTATAGTTAAAATTAATATCAAACATATGATTAAATCAAAACAAAGTTATATTTGTAATTTGTTTATTAAACTTATCTGAATGGAAATATAAATAAAGAAACAAACATAAAATCCATCCAAATGACTAATTTTGATGGCTCATCTGGATGGAGAAACGAACATCTCATAAAATCGGGATGGATCATTTGGATGGATCACATAGATAGAGCAGCTGGATGGAGATGGTAGATGAAGAAACGAACAGCCCCTAAGTCAATTTTAATACGTCGTTAGTTCAATTAACATATCTATTAGACGAGGTTAATCTCACATTACAATCTCTGTTAAACACCAAACGATGTCGTTTCGAAAACATAAGAAAACCCCCAAATCCTTATATCTCCAAATCGAAATCTCCAATTCTCAGAAAATCAGAATCAAATCAAAATC
Source organism: Brassica carinata (assembly GCA_016771965.1). Classification (NCBI taxonomy): domain Eukaryota; kingdom Viridiplantae; phylum Streptophyta; class Magnoliopsida; order Brassicales; family Brassicaceae; genus Brassica; species Brassica carinata. The sequence continues at coordinate 54,455,795 of CM028692.1, forward strand.
AGACACTTCCAACAGTCAACCCAGGAATTGTCGATAAGATATTTTATCTATTGGGATCCCCTTGTTTTTTATCATTCAATAAGGTATTTTATCTATTGGGATCCCCTTGTTTATTATCATTCTCGCACAAATTTGAAAAGAACTTATCTGATTTTATGAATTTTGATTTGGGGGCTTTTTTTATGTTTTCGAAACGATGTTGTTTAGTGTTTAACAAGAGATTAATCCCGTCTAATCGATATGTTAATCGAACTAACGACGTATTAAAATTGGTTTAGTCAAAATTTATTGAAGCCTTAAATGGCTTGCTATTTGCGAAGATAAATCGAGGTTTTAAATGGTCCACGAGAAAATTCACTTTTTTTTCCAACCAAATTTGAAAGTTCGTGATTTAAATAACCATTTTTCCATATATTTACATGCAAGTCCTTATATTCCGGGTCAATTACAATTCCACAGTCTTCTTCCACTTCAGAATGGCGGGAATGTGAACTGAGCCCTAATTTTCTCGAAATCTCCCCCAATGGACATATGGTTCTAACCTCCTTCGTCTCTCATCACCATCACTCTCCCTCTCTTTCGATTAACCACACTTCCAATCTCCTTTTCCGAGAACGAGGAGGAAAGTGTCTCTACCATCGTAACATTTTTGGAGAAGAAAAGGCGAAAAGAAGATGCCAATCGTAGCCGAGTACGCGAAGTCGAACCGGTCTTCGTGCAAAGCGTGTTCGAAGGCGATCGCCTCGAAAACCCTAAGGGTGGGGCTGATTAGCAAGGGACCCGGCGGATTCGACATGACCAGGTGGCACCATCTTGAGTGTTTCCCTGCCGATTCGGTGTCGATTGATTCCGTCGATGATGTCAAAGGCTTATCCGCTTTAGAGGTTAGGGTTTCTCATCCAAAGGTCTTACCTTTCTTTTTTTTTTTGTTAATAAAATATTATTTAGTGTTATTTTGTGCTAATGCATTTGTGTGATGGTGGCAGAAAGATGATCAGGATGCTTTGGCGAAACTGGTGGAACAGTGTGGTGAGCCTGCTAAAGAAGTAAGATAGTTCAGTCTCGTCTACTCATCTAGATTTGGAATGTAGAGTACTTTGCTTTTCTTTAACTGCTTGTATCTGTTGAAATGAAGCAGGTTGATGAGAAGGAAGAAGAGGTTACAGATCCTGAATCAGATGAAATTATTGGGGAGAAGGTTAAGGAGACGAAAGGTTCTTCTGCTTCTGCGAGCGTTATTGCTGAGTATGCTAAATCAAGCAGATCGTCTTGCAAGAAGTGTTCTCAGACGATTGCTGCTAAAGAACTGAGATTAGGGATGGTGACCAGAGACTCTCGGGGATTTGATATGACTAAATGGCATCACTTGGGATGTTTCCCTGTTGAATCAGTTCCAGTTGATTCTGTAGAGGAGATTGGTGGATTTTCATCACTGCAGGTTAGTCTGCATCACATATTTGGAATTTTCTATTTAAGGGGATATACCATATTAACATCTGAATGGTAACGAAGATCATATGGATGTAGGTATTTTCGTTAAAAATTGTTGTCTGTGTCCCGTTGATTTTTAAATATATAAATATAAGTATTGAGTATCTTTGTTTGTACTAACGTATCTTGCATAACTGCTTCATTTGTAAACAGAGCGATGACCAGGATGCACTAAAGGAATTGGTCCTACAATGCGGGAAGGAGACTTCGGTAGATGTACTAGCAAAAAACTTGTTTGATTAAAAATATTTATTTTCTTTGACGAAAGCAGTGTGTTTTAAAGTGTTTACGTGGGCTAACTTCTTATATCATTTCATGGTGGGATTGCAGAAGATGGAAGAAGATAAAGATGAATCTGTAGCTGATAAAGGGCTAGCGGAGGAGACAAACAAAAGAAAACATTCTCAGGTTACTAGATAGCAAAGGGCTTCTTACTTCATTCTCGTTTGCTCATGTGGATTTAGAATGTATACTAAATTACTTTTCTTAACTGCTTGTATCTGTTGAAATGAAGCAGGTTGATGAGAAGGAAGAAGAGGTTACAGATCCTGAATCAGATGAAATTATTGGGGAGAAGGTTAAGGAGACGAAAGGTTCTTCTGCATCTTCAAAAGTTATTGCTGAGTATGCTAAATCAAGCAGATCATCATGCAAGAAGTGCTCTCAGCCGATTGCTGCAAAGGAACTGAGATTGGGGATGGTGACCAGAGACTCTCGGGATTTGATATGACTAAATGGCATCACTTGGGATGTTTCCCCGTTGAATCAGTTCCAGTTGATTCTGTAGAGGAGATTGGTGGATTTTCATCACTGCAGGTTAGTCTGCATCACATATTTGGAATTTTCTATTTAAGGGGATATACCATATTAACATCTGAATGGTAACGAAGATCATATGGATGTAGGTATTTTCGTTAAAAATTGTTGTCTGTGTCCCGTTGATTTTTAAATATATAAATATAAGTATTGAGTATCTTTGTTTGTACTAACGTATCTTGCATAACTGCTTCATTTGTAAACAGAGCGATGACCAGGATGCACTAAAGGAATTGGTCCTACAATGCGGGAAGGAGACTTCGGTAGATGTACTAGCAAAAAACTTGTTTGATTAAAAATATTTATTTTCTTTGACGAAAGCAGTGTGTTTTAAAGTGTTTACGTGGGCTAACTTCTTATATCATTTCATGGTGGGATTGCAGAAGATGGAAGAAGATAAAGATGAATCTGTAGCTGATAAAGGGCTAGCGGAGGAGACAAACAAAAGAAAACATTCTCAGGTTACTAGATAGCAAAGGGCTTCTTACTTCATTCTCGTTTGCTCATGTGGATTTAGAATGTATACTAAATTACTTTTCTTAACTGCTTACAGGTTGAGGAAGAGGTAGAGATTAAAAAGGCCGGATCAGATGAAAAAAGTGGGCAGAAAGTTAAGGAGACGAAAGATTCCTCTGCATCTTCAAAAGTTATTGCTGAGTACGCCAAATCAAGCAGATCATCATGCAAGAAGTGCTCTCAGCCGATTGCTGCAAAGGAACTGAGATTGGGGATGGTGACCAGAGACTCTAGGGGATTTGATATGACTAAATGGCATCACTTGGGATGTTTCCCCGTTGAATCAGTTCCAGTTGATTCCGTAGAGGACATTGGTGGATTTTCATCACTGCAGGTTAGTCTCTATTTATAAATTAAGAATTTCCAGTTAAGTGGATAGAACTTCTGGAGGATTGCATATGTCCTCTGGTTACTAGGATCATAAGTTGAAACAGATAATTTTATTTTGAACATAGATGTGTCACTTTGAATATTGATTAAAAGAATTGTCACGTTGACTCTCAAAAATACCAATGGCATGATATCTTTGTCAGTGTCATGTTGAATAAACACCCAAACACATGACTAGCCTTAGTCTTGCTGACACATCTTTTATATTTGATTCATTTGTTACAAAATAATAGAATGGTGATCAAGATACACTAAAGGAGCTGGTCCAACAATGCGTGAACAAGACCTTGGTAGGTTTACTAGCAAAACCGTTTTACATAATATTTGCTTTCGTTTAAATATTTGAGGCCTCTCTGAACTAACTTATTACTCCATTTCCTGGCGGGAATGCAGAAGATGGACGAAGATAATGATGAGATTGGAACTGATTACCACCAAACGGAGGAGGCAAACAAAAGAAAACATTCTCAGGTTATTAGATAGCATTAGTCACGTCTTTCTAATATAATTTTGTAAATGCTAAATTTTCATTTTTTTTTTGAAGGTTGGGGAGATGGTGGTTGAAGATGAAGTGCAAACCAATGAGAACCAACCGACTACTAGAAAACCTAAGGTATGCAAGCAATAAAATATATTTAAACACCTGCTCATGGTTGATAGTCTGTTCTTACCGATAGAGATCCTCTTAACTGATTTTAAACATTGTGTTATGCAGATGAACACCAGTGAGTCAACTTCTCAGGTCGTAGCTGAAGCAGAAATCTCCTTTTCAGCTTCTGATGTGAAGGAAAAGTACAGGGTAAGTCTTAGTGTGTAATAAGTTAACGTTCTGTATTATCCGTTAACTTTATCTTATTCCTAGGGACTTTGCAGCTGTGACATACGTATTCATTTTCCGATCTTATGTCTCTGGCTGCTAATACTGTCTTTTTGTTTTCAGGATGCCAGTCTATTACCCAAGTGGAAAGCGTTTGAGACTGTAATATTCCTTGAGCGGGTCAGAAACCATCGTTAATATGATGTTATTTTTCTAGTATAAATATAAGGCAGTGTATTGTGTGTCTTAACGATTAATTAATTTGCTGCATCTTAACAGGATGATGGCCTTAATGATTCAGAGAAGATAGCTACATTTGATTTTGATGGATGCCTTGCAAAAACATCGGTGAAAAAGTAAGAATCCACTCGCTCACTCAGAATTTTGCTGTTCTTCTCTGTTTCCAACCTCTTACAGTGACCATATATGATTTCCAGAAAGGCAATCACACAAAACTTTTGTACTTGTCACCGTGCACATAAAGTAAATTTTGGTCCTAACGGAACATATTATTTTCGGTTTCTTCTTTCTCAGAGTAGGTGCAGATGCATGGTCACTTATGTATCCTTCTATTCCTGAGAAACTGCAAAGTCTTTATAGTCATGGCTATAAGCTGGTACCTTCTTTTCATTTTGAATTTCCTTTTATCCATGTGATTGAATTGTCTCAGTTTCTTCTTCTTATAGAGATACTAATTTTAAATGGTCATCAGGTGATTTTCACAAATGAGTCTAACATTGACCGGTGGAAAAACAAAAGACAAGCTGCTGTGGACTCGAAGATTGGACGCCTCAACAGTTTTATCAAGCGTGTAGAGGTCCCCATTCAGGTGAAGTGCGGTTTGGTTTTTAATTATTAAATAACGTTATTTTATATTCTCAAGAGCACTGCTTCAACAAATCCTAACAAAAGCCCTATGTTGAAGTTAGTTCTGTTTTGCCAGTTCTCATAAGCTTAACATTTGAACTTTTCAATGTTTCCAAACTCTTAATTCTCTGACATGTTGGTATCTGAAGAGCGTTAATGGTTTCATTTTGGAAGCAGGTGTTTATAGCCTGCGGAGTCGCAAGTTCTGGTGGTAAAGATGACCTTTACCGCAAACCCAAGCCTGGAATGTGGCAACTCATGAAGAAGCACTTTAACTCTGGAATCGAAATTGATATGGATAAGTTAGTTTTCTCCCAACTTGCTTTTAAATTTTTTGATTTACCTGTGAAACTTCTAGCAAGTCTGAAAGACTACACGCATTTACCATCAGCTTTCTTTCCTGTTTAAACTCCATCTGTTTGTTTGTGTTCTCTCTAGCACTTCAGTTTGGTTTATACTAACTTATGTGTCATCAGATCGTTCTATGTTGGGGATGCAGCCGGAAGAAAAGGCGATCACAGCGACGCAGACATTAAATTTGCGCAGGTATTTGTTACAAACACCAGACATCTCAGCGATACTCGAGATAATTTGCGTTACTTTCCTGATATACAAGCTACTTTCTTTGGTTGCAGGCGAATGGATTGAAGTTTTTTACTCCAGAGGAGTACTTTATCGCTTGAAGTTAGGAAACTCAGATGTCAAGTCTTGTGCGTTATGTTCGCACTCCCTTTTGTCAGGCGCGAATGCTTTTGGTGATCAAACTATAATCACTTCATCAGTGTGTATTTAACTTAACAGTCTTTTTTATGACACTGTCAGTTGTGTTTAACTCAACACTCTTTTGTATATGGCACTGCCATTTAAGCATCAACTTATCAGCGTTACAGAGCTTACTGATCCAAGAAAATAAATTCACAAGCAACATAACAAACCATTGAGAACAAAAAAATGCTTCGATTTCGAACTCATTTTACATACATAAGGTTGGAAAGTTCTTGGATAATCTCTTCTTAATGCTCTAATACCATACATAAAACATTCTATCAGTAATAATCAAAACAGACAAGACCTGAACTGGTTATTATCACTCATTTTGGCCAATCTCGCCTTCCAAAATAGCGTGTCTTGTCAGAACAATCTCTTTCACAAGGTTTCTGTAAACAAAGGGCCTAACAGCTGCACGAAGAAAGAGCTCAGGTGGGATTCTACTCTTCTTTATCTTCTTCATCCACCTTCCATATCCTACTGTCTTCCATTCTTCTGGCTTCACTTTCGCCTTCTTACCTCTCATCTCCAACTCATCTCCTCCAAGATCTCCATCTCCATCTTCTCTTTCCGCCATTGCCTTTAACTGCTTCTCATAAAACTGATCTGACACCACCATGCTCATCTCCGCAAGCTTCTCCATCCTCTCTGCATTACTTGTCGCTTTCTTGAATTGCTCTTCCCAATACCTCTCATCCTCTTCCTGATCAACCTCATCTACTTCACCTTCCAAACTGTCTTCTTCCACGTTCCCTTCCACATCAACAACCATATTATCATCATCATCATCCTCTTCTTCTTCTTCCTCCATCTCGCTATCACCACCTTCATCTTCAACCCATTCAGAAAACTCAGCCTTCTCCGAGCTCCCACTATTAATCACCTCATCCTCGTCTTCATCCGGAGCATCACACCCAAGCTCCATCTCCTCCAGCTTCGCTTTCCACTCCTTCGTATACGGATGCAACAACTCAATAGGATGGTTCCCAAGCAAAAACCTCAAAACCTTAGACTTCTTCTCATCGCTACACTTCTCATAAGCCTTCACCACATCATCCACAAAAGCCGTCTGCCTCACCTTCAACATCTTACACAACCCTCCATAGTAAGTACTCAACTCCACCCCACCATCATCATCCTCCACCTCAAAAACAAATCCAGCCTCCGTCACAGGGTTCAAATAAGGCACAATCGAGTTAAAAAAATCTTCCTGAGGCTCGAACCTACACTGAAACACAGGCTTCTTCACATAGACAATATCAGGCCTAAACCAAGCCGCGCACTGGCATATCAAAGACCTCGACTTGTTCCCCAACCTCCCCATCAAGTTCCACTTATCCAACCTCTTCTTCTTATCCGCCTCCACAACGACCTCACTCACCAACGTCCACTGCTCCCACGGCAACTCACTCAGCCTCCACTTGGGATGCCTAACGAAAACCCAAAAGTACCTCAACCCAACACCCGAATCCAACTCCTTGACCCGTTTCTGAAACGCTAGGTTCATCTCGTGCTGCTCAACCTTCTCAAACTCCTCGTGATTCGCCACTTCCCCGTACATGGTCACGCACTCGTCGGAGATCGTCCCGCGGACGGGGTCCCCGACCACGACGCCGCGCCACGAGTAAGGCCCGAACTCACCGTACTTGAACCAGTCGTGAGGGTGGCGCAGCCTCGGGTCGTCCTTGTCCATGAACCGGACCATCCTGTCGTAGCCGAGCCCGATCATCTCGAGCTCGTCTTCAGTGAACTTGTCCGGGTGGCTGCTGAGGATGTTGCTTCGGGACTTGTCGGGGTTGTTGTAGAGGCGGTAGAACAGAGACTCCGCTAGCTTCTTGGACTTCTCGCGGGCGTTGCGCTTCGCCTGCTTCCTCGTGTCGGAGTCTCCTTCTATCCTCCCGCCGGATGAGCCTCCGGGTTTCTTCTTGCTCCGACCCGCCAATGCGCGGACGTCTCGCCGGAAGCCACCATAAAGCTCGGAGCTTTTGACTCCGAAAGTAAAATTCCTCTCGGTGACTGGTAAAACGGATATGGTCCTTCGTGCGAAGGAGTTGGGTGGAGATTTGCGGAGGGAGAAAGGGGAGAAGGAGAACCTAGGGTTTAGGGTTTTAGAAAAGGATAAGTCTTGGCCTAACATTTCTTCCTTCGGCGAATCAACGAAGATACAGAGAGAGAGACAGAGATGACGATTAGATACTGTAATAAATAATAATATAAGTCGATTAATACGACAGCGTTTAAGTCGACAATACGACTGCGTTTAAGCCTGTTAATCGAGCAGATGAATACGACTGCGTTTAGGCCTGTTAATTAAGAAGGTGGATACCATACGACGGCGTTTAAGCCTATGAATACTAAGTCGACCTAATACGGCGTCGTTTAGAATCGATGGATCATCATGGATGGCGTTTAAGCTGATTAATACGACGGCGTTAGACGTTAATACCCGACAAGCAAGAGTAACTAACTAAAAATCCTGTCTTTTTTTTTCTTTTCGATTGAACTTTACGATGGCGAAGAGGATACACCTGACGGAACTAGGCTGCATCGCGTGCGAGGAACTCACCGAGCTCGGCGCGGGAAAGGAAGGTTGGCTCGTGAACAATCCAAACCTTCTCTCCGCACTCGATTCCCACTCTATAGCCCTAGCCCATCGATTCCTCATCCTGATCGTGAATTGGGCTGATCCCGACTCTCTTCGCGTCAAGATCAGACCCGATCTGTCTCCCATCGAGGCGGAATCTATCACAGCGATCGAATGGTTAGTGTTTGACGACGTCAGAGTCGTCCTCGCCGGAACCTCCTGTGGTTATCTCCTGGTTTACTCTATCGCCGGTGATCTGATTCATAAACAGGTAAATAAATTTCATAACTTTACTACTGATGTTTGGTTTAAACAATGTTGTCCGAACGAACACGTTGCGGCAGTTATTTAGTTTGGTTAGTGATCTTATGTATATATATATATGTTACAGTTGGTGCATCCTAGCCGTATATTGAAACTAAGAGTACGTGGCACTAAAAAAGATTTGATGCAAGAGACATCTTCTGAGGAGATTAGCATTGTGTTGCCTGGCATTATTGCTCGCTTTGATGGCTCTAACATTCAGGTAAAGCGTTGAAAAAAACTTCTGACGTAATGGGAACTGGTAAGTTCTGAGACTTTTTGTCTTTATGATTTTTGTATAGAGTATGCTTCAGAAATGGTTTCAAGAAAAAAATTCAAACTTTTGGGACCAAAAGAGTAAAAAGAGTGATCCGGAAGATACTGGGAGTTTGCACCAACGGTTACCGTATCAGATATGGAATGTCAACAAGAACGGTGTGTGCGTTGATGCTACTATCACTGGCATAATGCCTCCTCCGTTACTGGAACATCAGGTGATGACTAGTGATGTGTGTTTGATTTTTTTTCTTGAAGGAGATACTCTTTGGTTTATAAAATGTTGATGATTTTTATTCTTTGACAGTCAAGTCAACGTTATTACTGTGCAGTGACCATTGGAGAGGATGCTGTAATCTCCGCTTACAGGTTGATAACGTTTTCGATGGTGTTACTTTCTTGGTGTTCTTTTGTTTGATTAGAGTTATTATGCTTCTTTGAAAGGCTCTCAGAGGATAGAGGTAGGTCGCTTGTCGGAGCTATTCTATCAAAAGTTGTGCCTGCAGCTGCTTCGACCATTGCTTCTTTTTCAAAACTGATCTGGAGAAGTAATGATCAGTCACCAAAGCGAAAGCCAGAAGCTAAGACTCAATCATTCGCTCGAGGTAGATTTCATTCACTAGACTAGACCACTTTGTGAGCATTCATAACCTTTTCAAAATTTTGGTGGTCTCCAGCTTCATCCTTGACATGTATAAAGGACTACCCAAGAAAAGGCGAGAAGCTGACGTTATCCCCGAGCGGGACATTAGCTGCTATAACAGATTCTCTTGGTCGTATACTTCTGCTAGACACTCAAGCTCTCGTGGTTGTCCGATTATGGAAGGTTCGTTTTAGCATCATCCTTCACACTTTTTTCTTCTCCTTAAAGAGCTTTACAGAGTTTTTCTTCTTTAGGGTTATCGTGACGCTAGCTGCGTGTTCATGGAGATGTTAGCCAAAAAAGATAAAGGAAAATCTGTATTTCACTCAGAACCGGTGAAAAGCGATTACTGTTTATGCTTAGCCATTCACGCACCACGCAAAGGCATCATCGAGGTAAACGTTGTCGTCTTCTCTCTCTCAAACAACATTATAGTTGGTTTGATTATATGGCGTGATTTGATTTGATTTGGTACGAACTTCGAAAGCAGGTGTGGCAGATGAGAACGGGGCCGCGTCTTCTAACGATTCAATGTGGGAAAGGTAGCAAGTTGTTGCAGCCTGCGTACAGGTTTGGATCAAACTCTTCATCTTCTCCTTACATTCCTCTTGAAGTCTTTTTGCTCAATGGAGATTCCGGCCAAGTCTCTATGCTTAACCGATCTCTGTCTTAAGTAACCTTTTCATTTTTTTTTTTTGTCTTTTCTACAAACCTTTTGTGCATAATTGATTACAAGAGCAATTGATCTATAATATGTTTTTAATCAAGAAGAAGAAAGTTGCAGTGATTCTTAAATGTGTAGTTAGTGTCTTGTGTGATATTCTTCATAACATTGTAAGTAGATAGTGTCTATTTATTTGCTTCAAAGATTCAACAAATAGTTTTGATACGTTTCTATGGTTGGTTTCACAGAATGTAAGAGAGTAATCAGATTTAAGGTATGAACATACCAAACCATAGGATGCACAATAGATTCGTTAATCGCTATTGTTGTGATAACTAGAAAGGTTACAAACTTACAACTAAGATGTGATATTTTCTCTCATTTTTAATTAAATAAATTGGAGAAATCACGAGTGACAATGGATTGATAAGCACGTTCAAGAGGAAGCTGGAGAAGAAGGGGTTATGGTGGTGAAGAATAATGTAGTGGTCAATGGATATGGAAGCACACAGCAAGTGTATAACTATTGTTGACCAAGGTTACTCTAGGAACATCACTAGCTTCAACTAAACCTCATTCTATATAACAAGTTTGAAACGGTTTAAACATCTAATCATGACCTCGCTCTTATTTATTCTCTTATTTTCAGACAATATCTCAGATTATCTTCATTCCCATTCCATATTTTACTCCAAAATAGAGTGAGAATGGAGATGTACTTGGTCAGGCTTCTTTGCAAATAAACACTCTGGATTAGAACCGGTCCATCAGGGGTTGGAAGGTTGATAAACCGATTAATTTGAATTACTCTCAAAGTGGAAGTTGTGATAGTAATAGATATCAGATTAAACCGGTGTGACAAGGTAATTTTTAAAAAATTCGATGGGTAAACGCTGTATACCGAACCAAATTGTACCGGTAATTTTACTCGAGGAGCAAGAGAATCCGAACGGTGGGTCCTACTATTATCCAGATAGATCCTACGTGGCTACAGTACAGCCGTCGAGATGATTGACTTTAAAACGTCAAACCTTGTATCGCATCTCTCGCTTGCGGCGATAAGGAAAATTTTGGTCCTAACGGAACATATTATTTTCGGTTTCTTCTTTCTCAGAGTAGGTGCAGATGCATGGTCACTTATGTATCCTTCTATTCCTGAGAAACTGCAAAGTCTTTATAGTCATGGCTATAAGCTGGTACCTTCTTTTCATTTTGAATTTCCTTTTATCCATGTGATTGAATTGTCTCAGTTTCTTCTTCTTATAGAGATACTAATTTTAAATGGTCATCAGGTGATTTTCACAAATGAGTCTAACATTGACCGGTGGAAAAACAAAAGACAAGCTGCTGTGGACTCGAAGATTGGACGCCTCAACAGTTTTATCAAGCGTGTAGAGGTCCCCATTCAGGTGAAGTGCGGTTTGGTTTTTAATTATTAAATAACGTTATTTTATATTCTCAAGAGCACTGCTTCAACAAATCCTAACAAAAGCCCTATGTTGAAGTTAGTTCTGTTTTGCCAGTTCTCATAAGCTTAACATTTGAACTTTTCAATGTTTCCAAACTCTTAATTCTCTGACATGTTGGTATCTGAAGAACGTTAATGGTTTCATTTTGGAAGCAGGTGTTTATAGCCTGCGGAGTCGCAAGTTCTGGTGGTAAAGATGACCTTTACCGCAAACCCAAGCCTGGAATGTGGCAACTCATGAAGAAGCACTTTAACTCTGGAATCGAAATTGATATGGATAAGTTAGTTTTCTCCCAACTTGCTTTTAAATTTTTTGATTTACCTGTGAAACTTCTAGCAAGTCTGAAAGACTACACGCATTTACCATCAGCTTTCTTTCCTGTTTAAACTCCATCTGTTTGTTTGTGTTCTCTCTAGCACTTCAGTTTGGTTTATACTAACTTATGTGTCATCAGATCGTTCTATGTTGGGGATGCAGCCGGAAGAAAAGGCGATCACAGCGACGAGACATTAAATTTGCGCAGGTATTTGTTACAAACACCAGACATCTCAGCGATACTCGAGATAATTTGCGTTACTTTCCTGATATACAAGCTACTTTCTTTGGTTGCAGGCGAATGGATTGAAGTTTTTTACTCCAGAGGAGTACTTTATCGCTTGAAGTTAGGAAACTCAGATGTCAAGTCTTGTGCGTTATGTTCGCACTCCCTTTTGTCAGGCGCGAATGCTTTTGGTGATCAAACTATAATCACTTCATCAGTGTGTATTTAACTTAACAGTCTTTTTATGACACTGTCAGTTGTGTTTAACTCAACACTTTTGTATATGGCACTGCCATTTAAGCATCAACTTATCAGCGTTACAGAGCTTACTGATCCAAGAAAATAAATTCACAAGCAACATAACAAACCATTGAGAACAAAAAAATGCTTCGATTTCGAACTCATTTTACATACATAAGGTTGGAAAGTTCTTGGATAATCTCTTCTTAATGCTCTAATACCATACATAAAACATTCTATCAGTAATAATCAAAACAGACAAGACCTGAACTGGTTATTATCACTCATTTTGGCCAATCTCGCCTTCCAAAATAGCGTGTCTTGTCAGAACAATCTCTTTCACAAGGTTTCTGTAAACAAAGGGCCTAACAGCTGCACGAAGAAAGAGCTCAGGTGGGATTCTACTCTTCTTTATCTTCTTCATCCACCTTCCATATCCTACTGTCTTCCATTCTTCTGGCTTCACTTTCGCCTTCTTACCTCTCATCTCCAACTCATCTCCTCCAAGATCTCCATCTCCATCTTCTCTTTCCGCCATTGCCTTTAACTGCTTCTCATAAAACTGATCTGACACCACCATGCTCATCTCCGCAAGCTTCTCCATCCTCTCTGCATTACTTGTCGCTTTCTTGAATTGCTCTTCCCAATACCTCTCATCCTCTTCCTGATCAACCTCATCTACTTCACCTTCCAAACTGTCTTCTTCCACGTTCCCTTCCACATCAACAACCATATTATCATCATCATCATCCTCTTCTTCTTCTTCCTCCATCTCGCTATCACCACCTTCATCTTCAACCCATTCAGAAAACTCAGCCTTCTCCGAGCTCCCACTATTAATCACCTCATCCTCGTCTTCATCCGGAGCATCACACCCAAGCTCCATCTCCTCCAGCTTCGCTTTCCACTCCTTCGTATACGGATGCAACAACTCAATAGGATGGTTCCCAAGCAAAAACCTCAAAACCTTAGACTTCTTCTCATCGCTACACTTCTCATAAGCCTTCACCACATCATCCACAAAAGCCGTCTGCCTCACCTTCAACATCTTACACAACCCTCCATAGTAAGTACTCAACTCCACCCCACCATCATCATCCTCCACCTCAAAAACAAATCCAGCCTCCGTCACAGGGTTCAAATAAGGCACAATCGAGTTAAAAAAATCTTCCTGAGGCTCGAACCTACACTGAAACACAGGCTTCTTCACATAGACAATATCAGGCCTAAACCAAGCCGCGCACTGGCATATCAAAGACCTCGACTTGTTCCCCAACCTCCCCATCAAGTTCCACTTATCCAACCTCTTCTTCTTATCCGCCTCCACAACGACCTCACTCACCAACGTCCACTGCTCCCACGGCAACTCACTCAGCCTCCACTTGGGATGCCTAACGAAAACCCAAAAGTACCTCAACCCAACACCCGAATCCAACTCCTTGACCCGTTTCTGAAACGCTAGGTTCATCTCGTGCTGCTCAACCTTCTCAAACTCCTCGTGATTCGCCACTTCCCCGTACATGGTCACGCACTCGTCGGAGATCGTCCCGCGGACGGGGTCCCCGACCACGACGCCGCGCCACGAGTAAGGCCCGAACTCACCGTACTTGAACCAGTCGTGAGGGTGGCGCAGCCTCGGGTCGTCCTTGTCCATGAACCGGACCATCCTGTCGTAGCCGAGCCCGATCATCTCGAGCTCGTCTTCAGTGAACTTGTCCGGGTGGCTGCTGAGGATGTTGCTTCGGGACTTGTCGGGGTTGTTGTAGAGGCGGTAGAACAGAGACTCCGCTAGCTTCTTGGACTTCTCGCGGGCGTTGCGCTTCGCCTGCTTCCTCGTGTCGGAGTCTCCTTCTATCCTCCCGCCGGATGAGCCTCCGGTTTCTTCTTGCTCCGACCCGCCAATGCGCGGACGTCTCGCCGGAAGCCACCATAAAGCTCGGAGCTTTTGACTCCGAAAGTAAAATTCCTCTCGGTGACTGGTAAAACGGATATGGTCCTTCGTGCGAAGGAGTTGTGGAGATTTGCGGAGGAGAAAGGGAGAAGGAGAACCTAGGGTTTAGGGTTTTAGAAAAGGATAAGTCTTGGCCTAACATTTCTTCCTTCGGCGAATCAACGAAGATACAGAGAGAGAGACAGAGATGACGATTAGATACTGTAATAAATAATAATATAAGTCGATTAATACGACAGCGTTTAAGTCGACAATACGACTGCGTTTAAGCCTGTTAATCGAGCAGATGAATACGACTGCGTTTAGGCCTGTTAATTAAGAAGGTGGATACCATACGACGGCGTTTAAGCCTATGAATACTAAGTCGACCTAATACGGCGTCGTTTAGAATCGATGGATCATCATGGATGGCGTTTAAGCTGATTAATACGACGGCGTTAGACGTTAATACCCGACAAGCAAGAGTAACTAACTAAAAATCCTGTCTTTTTTTTTCTTTTCGATTGAACTTTACGATGGCGAAGAGGATACACCTGACGGAACTAGGCTGCATCGCGTGCGAGGAACTCACCGAGCTCGGCGCGGGAAAGGAAGGTTGGCTCGTGAACAATCCAAACCTTCTCTCCGCACTCGATTCCCACTCTATAGCCCTAGCCCATCGATTCCTCATCCTGATCGTGAATTGGGCTGATCCCGACTCTTCGCGTCAAGATCAGACCCGATCTGTCTCCCATCGAGGCGGAATCTATCACAGCGATCGAATGGTTAGTGTTTGACGACGTCAGAGTCGTCCTCGCCGGAACCTCCTGTGGTTATCTCCTGGTTTACTCTATCGCCGGTGATCTGATTCATAAACAGGTAAATAAATTTCATAACTTTACTACTGATGTTTGGTTTAAACAATGTTGTCCGAACGAACACGTTGCGGCAGTTATTTAGTTTGGTTAGTGATCTTATGTATATATATATATGTTACAGTTGGTGCATCCTAGCCGTATATTGAAACTAAGAGTACGTGGCACTAAAAAGATTTGATGCAAGAGACATCTTCTGAGGAGATTAGCATTGTGTTGCCTGGCATTATTGCTCGCTTTGATGGCTCTAACATTCAGGTAAAGCGTTGAAAAAACTTCTGACGTAATGGGAACTGGTAAGTTCTGAGACTTTTGTCTTTATGATTTTTGTATAGAGTATGCTTCAGAAATGGTTTCAAGAAAAATTCAAACTTTTGGGACCAAAAGAGTAAAAAGAGTGATCCGGAAGATACTGGGAGTTTGCACCAACGGTTACCGTATCAGATATGGAATGTCAACAAGAACGGTGTGTGCGTTGATGCTACTATCACTGGCATAATGCCTCCTCCGTTACTGGAACATCAGGTGATGACTAGTGATGTGTGTTTGATTTTTTCTTGAAGGAGATACTCTTTGGTTTATAAAATGTTGATGATTTTATTCTTTGACAGTCAAGTCAACGTTATTACTGTGCAGTGACCATTGAGAGGATGCTGTAATCTCCGCTTACAGGTTGATAACGTTTTCGATGGTGTTACTTTCTTGGTGTTCTTTTGTTTGATTAGAGTTATTATGCTTCTTTGAAAGGCTCTCAGAGGATAGAGGTAGGTCGCTTGTCGGAGCTATTCTATCAAAGTTGTGCCTGCAGCTGCTTCGACCATTGCTTCTTTTCAAAACTGATCTGGAGAAGTAATGATCAGTCACCAAAGCGAAAGCCAGAAGCTAAGACTCAATCATTCGCCGAGGTAGATTTCATTCACTAGACTAGACCACTTTGTGAGCATTCATAACCTTTTCAAAATTTTGGTGGTCTCCAGCTTCATCCTTGACATGTATAAAGGACTACCCAAGAAAAGGCGAGAAGCTGACGTTATCCCCGAGCGGGACATTAGCTGCTATAACAGATTCTCTTGGTCGTATACTTCTGCTAGACACTCAAGCTCTCGTGGTTGTCCGATTATGGAAGGTTCGTTTTAGCATCATCCTTCACACTTTTTCTTCTCCTTAAAGAGAGCTCACAGAGTTTTTCTTCTTTAGGGTTATCGTGACGCTAGCTGCGTGTTCATGGAGATGTTAGCCAAAAGATAAAGGAAAATCTGTATTTCACTCAGAACCGGTGAAAAGCGATTACTGTTTATGCTTAGCCATTCACGCACCACGCAAAGGCATCATCGAGGTAACCTTTGTCATCTCTCTCGAATCTAACCTGTTAAAAGAGAAGGAGTTTTAAAAATCTACTTAAAAAGTTGTTGCAGCCATTTGTTACTATTAGTTTTTGGTCCTAATAAATTAGTAACTTATTAATTATACAACATGTTTTTTGGTGGACCAAAGTAATTATTCAACATGTTAATAACAGTAAATAAATATTTACCCAGATTCCTTTCCTATATTGTTGGTGGAATTTGTTCATTAAATATATGGTACCTAAAGCCTTCTTCTCCTTCGTACTATACAAAATATTCAATAGATTCAAATTGTTTTCAAACCATATCAAAATATGCACAGTAATTCAACAACATAAACGTTAGTCAAACATCATTTACATATCGTTATAAATATATTTACATCATGGTGTGCCGTGGTATAATATTAGTACTCAAAATTTTATGATAGATTGGATTATTTTCTACATTATTAAAAGGAAATTAACCCAAAAAAACTATTTAAAAAAAGTTTGTTAGATCCTTTCATTTACTTATTATTTTTTGATCTACCTAATATTTCTCTAACAATATAAGATAATATGAGATCCATACGAAATGACGTGAGGTTTCTTATTTATTATACAACATCATTTGATAGACAAAAACATTATACCATATAATCTACTTTATATTTCTCTAATAATTTAGTTTACGAAAATATTATACCAAAACTATATCATTCGCTATATTTTCAAAGGAAACCAAATCTAAAACAAATTAAAAATTAAAAATTCTTATACAACTTATTCTAAACAAAAAATAACATACTGTAGTCTACAGTCTGTTAGATATGCTATTTAAATCCAATAAATTATTAACTTTACTAGATTTTGAAACTCATTTAAAAGTTAGTGTTATCATACGTCTTATTATACTACGTCATATTATATTGTATAATTCTAACTATTTACAAAATCAAATTTCATACAAACACTTTAGCAAACCATATGTAAAAAAGAACAATAATATATTTTACATTAATTTTCTTAATAAAAGTGTTTTAAATAAAAATTTGTTATTAAATAAAGGCTCAAAAACTATTAAAACACCTTACAAATCTATACTATTAAATTATGCAAAATCTACCAAATAAATTTTAAGTCTCACGAGTTCAACAAATATAATTCTTATAAAATGCACACAAAATATAATCGAGAGAGTAGGTCTAGGCATCGGTCTTGTGATCGGATAAGAATTCATTCCTTCGGGTTTAGGTTTTAGAAAAGGATAAGTCTTGGCCTAACATTTCTTCCTTCGGCGAATCAACGAAGATACAGAGAGAGAGACAGAGATGACGATTAGATACTGTAATAAATAATAATATAAGTCGATTAATACGACAGCGTTTAAGTCGACAATACGACTGCGTTTAAGCCTGTTAATCGAGCAGATGAATACGACTGCGTTTAGGCCTGTTAATTAAGAAGGTGGATACCATACGACGGCGTTTAAGCCTATGAATACTAAGTCGACCTAATACGGCGTCGTTTAGAATCGATGGATCATCATGGATGGCGTTTAAGCTGATTAATACGACGGCGTTAGACGTTAATACCCGACAAGCAAGAGTAACTAACTAAAATCCTGTCTTTTTTTCTTTTCGATTGAACTTTACGATGGCGAAGAGGATACACCTGACGGAACTAGGCTGCATCGCGTGCGAGGAACTCACCGAGCTCGGCGCGGGAAAGGAAGGTTGGCTCGTGAACAATCCAAACCTTCTCTCCGCACTCGATTCCCACTCTATAGCCCTAGCCCATCGATTCCTCATCCTGATCGTGAATTGGGCTGATCCCGACTCTTCGCGTCAAGATCAGACCCGATCTGTCTCCCATCGAGGCGGAATCTATCACAGCGATCGAATGGTTAGTGTTTGACGACGTCAGAGTCGTCCTCGCCGGAACCTCCTGTGGTTATCTCCTGGTTTACTCTATCGCCGGTGATCTGATTCATAAACAGGTAAATAAATTTCATAACTTTACTACTGATGTTTGGTTTAAACAATGTTGTCCGAACGAACACGTTGCGGCAGTTATTTAGTTTGGTTAGTGATCTTATGTATATATATATATGTTACAGTTGGTGCATCCTAGCCGTATATTGAAACTAAGAGTACGTGGCACTAAAAAAGATTTGATGCAAGAGACATCTTCTGAGGAGATTAGCATTGTGTTGCCTGGCATTATTGCTCGCTTTGATGGCTCTAACATTCAGGTAAAGCGTTGAAAAAAACTTCTGACGTAATGGGAACTGGTAAGTTCTGAGACTTTTTGTCTTTATGATTTTTGTATAGAGTATGCTTCAGAAATGGTTTCAAGAAAAAATTCAAACTTTTGGGACCAAAGAGTAAAAGAGTGATCCGGAAGATACTGGGAGTTTGCACCAACGGTTACCGTATCAGATATGGAATGTCAACAAGAACGGTGTGTGCGTTGATGCTACTATCACTGGCATAATGCCTCCTCCGTTACTGGAACATCAGGTGATGACTAGTGATGTGTGTTTGATTTTTTTTCTTGAAGGAGATACTCTTTGGTTTATAAAATGTTGATGATTTTATTCTTTGACAGTCAAGTCAACGTTATTACTGTGCAGTGACCATTGAGAGGATGCTGTAATCTCCGCTTACAGGTTGATAACGTTTTCGATGGTGTTACTTTCTTGGTGTTCTTTTGTTTGATTAGAGTTATTATGCTTCTTTGAAAGGCTCTCAGAGGATAGAGGTAGGTCGCTTGTCGGAGCTATTCTATCAAAAGTTGTGCCTGCAGCTGCTTCACCATTGCTTCTTTTCAAAACTGATCTGAGAAGTAATGATCAGTCACCAAAGCGAAAGCCAGAAGCTAAGACTCAATCATTCGCCGAGGTAGATTTCATTCACTAGACTAGACCACTTTGTGAGCATTCATAACCTTTTCAAAATTTTGGTGGTCTCCAGCTTCATCCTTGACATGTATAAAGGACTACCCAAGAAAAGGCGAGAAGCTGACGTTATCCCCGAGCGGGACATTAGCTGCTATAACAGATTCTCTTGGTCGTATACTTCTGCTAGACACTCAAGCTCTCGTGGTTGTCCGATTATGGAAGGTTCGTTTTAGCATCATCCTTCACACTTTTTTCTTCTCCTTAAAGAGCTTTACAGAGTTTTTCTTCTTTAGGGTTATCGTGACGCTAGCTGCGTGTTCATGGAGATGTTAGCCAAAAAAGATAAAGGAAAATCTGTATTTCACTCAGAACCGGTGAAAAGCGATTACTGTTTATGCTTAGCCATTCACGCACCACGCAAAGGCATCATCGAGGTAAACGTTGTCGTCTTCTCTCTCAAACAACATTATAGTTGGTTTGATTATATGGCGTGATTTGATTTGATTTGGTACGAACTTCGAAAGCAGGTGTGGCAGATGAGAACGGGCCGCTCTTCTAACGATTCAATGTGGGAAAGGTAGCAAGTTGTTGCAGCCTGCGTACAGGTTTGGATCAAACTCTTCATCTTCTCCTTACATTCCTCTTGAAGTCTTTTTGCTCAATGGAGATTCCGGCCAAGTCTCTATGCTTAACCGATCTCTGTCTTAAGTAACCTTTTCATTTTTTTTTTTTGTCTTTTCTACAAACCTTTTGTGCATAATTGATTACAAGAGCAATTGATCTATAATATGTTTTTAATCAAGAAGAAGAAAGTTGCAGTGATTCTTAAATGTGTAGTTAGTGTCTTGTGTGATATTCTTCATAACATTGTAAGTAGATAGTGTCTATTTATTTGCTTCAAAGATTCAACAAATAGTTTTGATACGTTTCTATGGTTGGTTTCACAGAATGTAAGAGAGTAATCAGATTTAAGGTATGAACATACCAAACCATAGGATGCACAATAGATTCGTTAATCGCTATTGTTGTGATAACTAGAAAGGTTACAAACTTACAACTAAGATGTGATATTTTCTCTCATTTTTAATTAAATAAATTGGAGAAATCACGAGTGACAATGGATTGATAAGCACGTTCAAGAGGAAGCTGGAGAAGAAGGGGTTATGGTGGTGAAGAATAATGTAGTGGTCAATGGATATGGAAGCACACAGCAAGTGTATAACTATTGTTGACCAAGGTTACTCTAGGAACATCACTAGCTTCAACTAAACCTCATTCTATATAACAAGTTTGAAACGGTTTAAACATCTAATCATGACCTCGCTCTTATTTATTCTCTTATTTTCAGACAATATCTCAGATTATCTTCATTCCCATTCCATATTTTACTCCAAAATAGAGTGAGAATGGAGATGTACTTGGTCAGGCTTCTTTGCAAATAAACACTCTGGATTAGAACCGGTCCATCAGGGGTTGGAAGGTTGATAAACCGATTAATTTGAATTACTCTCAAAGTGGAAGTTGTGATAGTAATAGATATCAGATTAAACCGGTGTGACAAGGTAATTTTTAAAAAATTCGATGGGTAAACGCTGTATACCGAACCAAATTGTACCGGTAATTTTACTCGAGGAGCAAGAGAATCCGAACGGTGGGTCCTACTATTATCCAGATAGATCCTACGTGGCTACAGTACAGCCGTCGAGATGATTGACTTTAAAAACGTCAAACCTTGTATCGCATCTCTCGCTTGCGGCGATAAGGAAACACCAGACCAACACAAGGAGGAGCGGGGAAAATCAGACAGCATTTGATTCTCGAACTTCAGGTTCTTCTGTGTGTGAGAATGAGTTTATCATCACCAACCAGGTCCGATAAAGTTCCAATTTTTTTCCGATTTTTTTTCTTCTTATTTTAGCTAAATCTAATCGGAGACTTGTAAACAGTGCTTGCAGCTCGTCGAGATGTTACTCCTCAGGCTTATCGTTGCCGATAGGGTTCCGATCAAGTCCCATCAATGTGGGATTAGTTTCTTACCCAAGAAGACACACTAACTCTCCTCGGAAGCTCGTCATAGCTTCCTCCTCATCCTCATCCTCATCCTCATCCTCAGGTTCGTATCTACTCTAATCCAATTTCTCCAAAGTTCCATGCTTTGAGTCTCTTAGCATAAACTGTTGCTTCTTAGTAGATAAAGTTTCCAGTTTTAGGTCACTCACAGTTGATAGCCTTCCTAATGAATCTCCCTCGCATTGTTAAAATCAGATCCTTTATTGGTTAAAGCTGCTAAAGGGGAAGCAGTGTCTCGCCCTCCAGCTTGGATGATGAGGCAAGCAGGAAGGTACATGTCCGTCTACAAAAAGCTAGCCCTGAAGCACCCTTCCTTCAGAGAGAGATCAGAGAACACTGACCTCATTGTGGAGATCTCTCTGCAGCCTTGGCAAGCTTTTAAACCCGACGGTGTCATCATCTTCTCCGACATCCTCACTCCCTTACCCGCCTTCGGCGTCCCTTTCGACATCGAAGAAGTCAAAGGCCCCGTGATCCAGTCCCCCATCAGAACCGAAGATGATCTCAAGAAGCTGCATCCCATTGATCTTGATAAGCTTCACTTCGTTGGAGACTCTCTGAAGATACTGAGGCAAGAGGTCGGGGAGCATGCTGCTGTGTTGGGTTTCGTTGGAGCGCCGTGGACGATAGCGACTTATATAGTTGAAGGAGGGACGACTCGGACGTATACGGTGATCAAGAGTATGTGTCACACTGCACCTAATGTACTGAGAGCTCTTTTGTCTCATTTGACTAAAGCAATCACGGAGTATGTTGTGTACCAAGTTGAGCACGGAGCTCACTGCATACAGATATTTGATTCGTGGGGTGGGCAGTTGACTCCTGAGATGTGGGAGCGCTGGTCCAAACCTTACATTGAAGAGGTATAGTTTAAGTGTTTTTGAATGATTCTCTTTGTTTGGCGTTTTAACGTTTTCTTTTTGGCAGATCATTCATGCTGTGAAGAGAAGATGTCCAGAGACGCCGATAGTTTTCTACATCAATGGAAACGGTGGCCTTCTTGAGCGGATGAAAGGAACCGGAGCTGATGTTATTGGACTTGACTGGACTGTAGATATGGCTGATGGAAGGAGGAGACTGGGGAGCGATGTTAGTGTGCAGGGGAATGTTGATCCAGCTTTCCTATTCTCTCCGCTTCCTGCTTTAACTGAAGAGATTCATAGGTGAGTAGTTTACTTTGTGCTTATATCCAATTCAAGAAACTGAAAGAGAATGTTTGTTTTTGTGTAAAGAGTTGTAAAGAGTGCTGGACCAAAAGGGCATATACTCAACTTAGGACATGGAGTCTTGGTAGGGACACCAGAGGAAGCCGTAGCTCATTTCTTTGAAACGGCAAGGAGCTTGGATTACAAAACGTTTTTCCAAAACCATGTTCCTGCAGAATCTGAATTGGTTGCCTGAGGAGAGGAATGTTGAATAGACAGGTGAGAGACAAGTCCCCTTTCTGTTTTAGTTTTGTGAACATACGTTTGAATCTCTTTGGTTTTTGGTGCAGGAATCAGAGAAAAACGTCTGTTTCTGACTCATAATCTTATCCTAGAGTGAGTGACTTGCTTTGAGAACAGGCGACACTGTCCCGGTTTTAACTTTAACAGTGTCTTGAGTTTGAAATTTTCCCTGTTTGTATTCTCGATCTTTATTTGTTGTATCTTCTATGTGAAACCAAGTAGCTTGTTTTTGTATCATGAACTGAAAAAAAAAAGGTAAAAGAAGCCACTGATCTCAGTCTGTATCAATTTGGGCGGGTCTGATTTGGTTATTCAATGTAATTTCCCGGTTAGTTTTTCTGGATGTTAACCGGAAATACAAACGCATATAAACATAACGCCAGGTATTGGGCCTTCTTTCCTTCTTTTGTTGTTATGGGCTGATAAATCGTAACTACATATAGTAGCACTTGTAAGAGTTATAGGAAACAATGGCTTTGATTGGTAAAGTATTAGAAAGTGAGAAACAATTTTTGTTATCAAGTAAACTAATATTTTCCTGGGTAAATCTTTTCTTCACTTAGAAAAACAGAAAATGTATCCCTCATAATGTGAATTCCATGTAAATTTTTTGTATCACTCTTTTACTCTCACAAATGTACCGATCAGAGCCAATACATAAAGTTTTACACAAATTAAAATATAATGTGTGTTTAGGATATACGTGAATCAAACGTTTGGATGGTTTTTTTGACAAAAACGTTCGGATGGCGGGATGGGTGTATCATTGTCTTGTGTCATCATCTGAATTCAAATCCGTATAATGCTTGTGATGAATTACAAATTGCTGAATATTTAAAAAAAAATGGGATTGTAAAAGTTAATTTACATTTGTTCAAAAAAAGAAGTTAATTTACATTTGTTCAAAAAGAAGTTAATTTACATTTGTTCAAAAAGTTAATTTACATTTGTTCAAAAAGTTAATTTACATTTGTTCAAAAAGTTAATTTACATTTGTTCAAAAAGTTAATTTACATTTGTTCAAAAAGAAGTTAATTTACATTTGTTCAAAAAGTTAATTTACATTTGTTCAAAAAGTTAATTTACATTTGTTCAAAAAGTTAATTTACATTTGTTCAAAAAGAAGTTAATTTACATTTGTTCAAAAAGTTAATTTACATTTGTTCAAAAAAAGAAGTTAATTTACATAATGCAAAGTCAAATGAAATCGCAACATATTATTACGTATAAAGTAAGATTTATTATTTTTGTTAAATACAGAGTAAGATTTATGATTGTCATTTAGATTATGCCATTTACCCGGTCTTTCGTGCCGGGAAAATGAACAGTTGCACTTTTCTGTCTACCATGGCCAGTGGCCGTGTTTGCTTTCGTGAATCATCCCATTTATACTTTTTAACTATTAAAAGTTCGGTCACTGTTGGCTGATTGGCTCGCTCTCTTCGGATGTTTCTGATAAATAATGTTAACTATCATCTAATACGTCAACCTAGTTATCACCGACACTGACCCCACGCCAGCCCACTATGCCTAAGCCATTTAGCTATTATTCAATATATTATCCAACTGAACCTAACTATTTCTTTAACGTAGAAAGGGATCTATAAGGCTATAAACTATATAAAGTTGTTATATTTAATTCAGCATTATTGCTAAATTTCAAATTAAGAAGACGCCATGATTCATCAAACCTATAAATAAATACAAAAGGGTCAATGATACATGTTCGAACGAATCAGTATACCCAAGAGCCAATTTTCTAATACGTTTTAAAATTCACAGACTTTTTGTTTTCTTGGTAAAAGTTTCATGAACTTTATTTTTATTTTTTCTACTCCAATATTTGGATTGTTTGAGACGACTTGTTTTAATCCTGCAGTTTGGAACGTAGTTACGTATGGGATCTAATTGTGTAATTTTTTTTTTTTAAACTTTCTAATTGTGTAAAATTGTGAAATGAATTACATTTGAACCGAATATTCTAACAGATCAAGTTGGATACAGATCATTGATCAAGAACACTTTTTATGCTAAGAAATTACAAACTTGGTTGACTTGTGTACATATTATAATGACAAATTCAATGATTCGAAATTTGGAATATTCCATTGCTAAGCAATGAGAATACATAAACCTATACTGGAAAGTATATTTTTTATAAGAAGTAAAATGAATAATTGGTCTTGAAATTTTAATAACTTTTTAAAAAGTCAACTTTATCGTGTAGGCTCAGAGATTTGTGCATCATCGTGCATAGACAAGGTGCATGCACGAATTCACATGATCTTCTTTTCTGTCTTATAAGCTTTTTTTTTGTCAACCTTCTGTTTTATAAGCTAAAAAATCAATTATTGTTTACTACCAGAACTAAGAATTAACCCAAAAACACAGAAGATAAGATCAAAACGAAACCTATTAAACGTAATTCCATAAACCCTGTTATACATTTTACAACTAGGTAACTAAGGAAGAAGATTCTTAGAAAAAAAAACTTAAGAAATCAAGATCCATTAGGTATTTGATCTGTATCTTAAATATAAATTACTTAATGATTGCATAATATTTCGAATCCAAATAATAAATCAATCTAGTGATCTACTATCACTGATAGTTTCATTTTCTTATTTTGTAATCTATATAATTCTAACGGTCAAAGCTGCTAAAGGGCAAGCAGTGAGCCGCCCTCCAGCTTGGATGATGCGTCAAGCGGGAAGATACATGTCCGTCTACAAAAAGCTCGCTCTCAAGCACCCTTCCTTCAGAGAGAGATCAGAGAACACCGACCTCATCGTGGAGATCTCCTTGCAGCCTTGGCAAGCCTTTAAACCAGACGGCGTCATCATCTTCTCCGACATCCTCACTCCTCTACCCGCCTTCGGTGTCCCTTTCGACATCGAGGAAGTCAGAGGCCCCGTGATCCAGTCCCCCATCCGAACCGAGGATGATCTCAAGAAACTGCATCCCATCGATCTTGACAAGCTTCGGTTCGTCGGAGACTCTCTAGAGATACTGAGACGAGAGGTCGGGGGGAATGCTGCTGTGTTGGGTTTCGTTGGAGCGCCGTGGACGATCGCGACGTATATTGTTGAAGGAGGAACGACTCGGACGTATACGGTGATAAAGAGTATGTGCCACACTGCACCGGATGTGCTGAAAGTCTTTTGTCTCATTTGACCAAAGCCATCACGGAGTATGTTGTGTACCAAGTCGAGCACGGAGCTCACTGCATTCAGATATTTGATTCGTGGGGTGGGCAGTTGACTCCTGAGATGTGGGAGCGCTGGTCCAAACCTTACATCGAAGAGGTAATAGTTTAAGTGTTTTTTTTCATTTTGAGGACTTGAAAGATTGGTAACGTTTTCTTTTTTGGTCAGATCATTCATGCTGTGAAGAGATGTCCAGACACGCCGATAGTTTTCTACATCAATGGGAACGGTGGACTTCTTGAGCGGATGAAAGGAACAGGAGCTGATGTTATTGGACTTGACTGGACTGTGGATATGGCTGATGGAAGGAGGAGACTGGGGAGCGATGTTAGCGTGCAGGGGAATGTTGATCCAGCTTACCTATTCTCTCCTTCCTGCTTTAACCGAAGAGATTCATAGGTGAGTACTTTTACTTTGTTGAGCTGAAGGTAGTAATGCTTTCTTTACATGTAATTCAAGAAACTGAAAGAAAAAGTCTTGTTTTGTGTTAAAGAATGGTGAAGAGTGCTGGACCAAAAGGGCATATACTCAACCTAGGACATGGTGTCTTGGTAGGGACACCAGAGGAAGCCGTGGCTCATTTTTTGAAACCGCAAGGAGCTTGGATTACAAAACGTTTTTCCAAAACCATGTTCCTGCAGAATCTGAATTGGTTGTCTGAGGAGAGGGAATGTTGAGTAGGCAGGTCAGACAAGTCCCCTTGTTGTTTTAGTTTTTATGAACATATGTTTGAATCTCTTCTTTTTTGGTGCAGGAATCAGAGAAAGACTTTTGTTTCTGACTCATAATCTGTCCAAGAGTTGGTAACTTTGCTACGAGAAACATTCGACGCTGTCCTAGTTTTAACTCCTTAACAGTGTCTTGAGTTGCTCATTGAAATTTTCCCTGTTTGTTTTTTCTTGATCTCTATATCTGTTGTATCTTCGATGTGAAACCGAGTAACTTGTTTTGAACTCATGAACTGAAAAAATAAACAAAAAATGCAGAAGAGTCTGATCATAGTCTGTATTAAATTGGTTAGTATAATTAGATTTTCTAGATTTTAACCGAATTCACCACAAAGTACAAACGCATAACGTAATGGGCCTTTTTTACTCATTGTGCTGTTATGGGCTGAAAACTCATTTTTTGAAACACTTTTTTTTTTTTCTGAAACACATCTGATAACTCACTTTTACAGTCATTTTTACATTTTAAGTAGTAGGATAGTGGCACATGACGTTTGATAACTGAATATGAGAACAAAAAAGAAGTAATTCAGAAGATGCTGAATATTTGAAAAATTAGGATTACAAGATAATTCATATGATGTAAAGTCAAATGAAATCGCAACGAATAAAGGAAAATATATAATATAATGTATAGTCACTACCATAGCCGTCTCTGTTTGTTTTCGCGAATCATCCCACTTATACTTTTTAACTATCAAAAGTTCGGTCACTGTTGCCTTGCTCTCGCCGGTTGTTTCTGATAAATATCGTTACCAATCATCTAATACGTCAACGCAATTATCACCGACACTGACCCCACATCAGACCACTATACAAACTTTATAATAGCCATTTAGCTATCATTCAATATATTATCCAACTGAACCTTCCTATCTCTTTAGCATATAAAGGGATCTACAAAGACTATAAACTACAGAAAGTTGTTATATTTAATTCAGCATTATTGCTAAATTTCAAATCAAGAGGACGCCATTATTCATCAAACCTATAAATAAATACAAAGGGTCAATGATAATTTGTTCGAACGAATCAGTCTCTCCAAGAGCCAATTTTCTAATACGTTTTAAAATTCACAGACTTTTGTTTTCTTGTTAAAAGTTTCACGAACTTTATTTTTATTTATTAGACTCCAATATTTTGATTGTTTGAAACGACTTGTTTTAATCCTACAGTTTGGAACGTATGGGACCTGTGTAATATTGCGAAGGAAATGAATTACATTTGAACCGAATATTCTAGTAGATAGACAAGTGCCCAAGTTGGATACAGATCAATAACACTTTTATGCTAAGAAATCACAAACTTTGTTGACTTGTGTACATATTATAATGGCGAATTCAATGATTCGAAATTCGGAATATTCCATTGCTAAGCAATGAGAATACATAAACCTACACTGGAAAGTATTTTATTTATTTATTAGAAGAATATGATAAGCTGGATAAAATGAATAATTGGTCTTGAAATTTTAATAACTTTTTTAAAAGTCAACTTGATCGTCTAGGCTCAGAGATTTGTGCATCTTCGTGCATAGACAAGTTGCATGCACGAACTCACACGATCTTCTTTTCTGTTTTATAAGCTAAACATCGATTATCGTATGTTTTACTATCAGAGCTAAGAATTAACCCGAACACACAAAAGATAAGATTAAAAAGAAACATATTAGATGTAATTCCATAAATCACGTTCTAGATTTTACATTTAGGTAACCAAGGAAGAAGTTTGTTAAAAAAAAAACTTAAGAAATCAAGATTCATTAGGTATTTGATCAGTAATTAATCTTAAATATAAATTACTTAATGCCTTGCATTAATTTCGAATCCAAATATATCAATCAAGTCACTATCACTGATAGTTTTTTAATCATGATAAAAATACAAAGATAAATCGTAGTATAAATCTGCAAAAGGAGAATGACTAATATCAACCTAGTTTAGCACCAAACGTGTTTATATGAGAAAACGTTTTATAACTAATAGTTTCATCTTTCTTAATTTCTAGTCTATATATAATTCTACCGGTCGATACCATTAAGTAAATTACAAAAATGATGAATTTTTATTCAAAACGCCAATTATATCCCTGTAAAAGAAAAAAAAACCCTAAAAAGCCAGATGCAACCATTGTAAAAACAGATTTGAGTGAATACAATTATACATTGAATGAATTTTTTTTTTGCAAAACTAACAAACTTTTGTTTACAGTATGAAATGGAATGGAGTCAATGAAAAGATTCTTTCATTATGGTATGTAATTTGACTGTAATAGTACTTAAAAAGATGCCGAATATCCGTCAGTATTATTCCTTTTCACTACAAAAAATAAGATGGACTTTATGAATAATGTTTTCACTAGATACTGTGTTACAAAACAAATTAAGTAATACTCCAATAAATGGTATGATAAAAAATGAAAAGAACATTTTAAGTAATAAAGAAAATAAAAAGGTTAAACCTCACTTTCAAAGCGCGAATCTGACGCCTACTGTACTTCCTCTATATAAACAGAGTATACGTTCTCATTAGCACTCATCTCTGAATCTGATTCCACCCCTCTAATAACCTCTTGAGTCCTGACCATTCTGACCAAACATAAAGAGCTTGTTGTTGTCTTCTTAAAGGTTCGCTGTCTCCCTCAATCATAAAACTCTGTTTTCAAAGTTTTGATTTTTAATCAGTTATGGTCCCCGATTCCACCGGCGATACTTTTGTCACTAATCAACAGATTTTGCATTTTCATTTTCTTGTCATTTAATAAAATCTAAAAACTTTTCCTTTTGATCTTGATGAATAGAGAAGAAGAACTCAGAAAGAGTGTTAGAGAGCGATCGATCGGCGATCATGGCGGGTCGGAACATAGAGAAGATGGCATCCATCGATGCGCAGCTTCGTCAACTGGTTCCTGCTAAAGTGAGCGAAGACGATAAGCTTATCGAGTACGATGCTCTTCTCCTCGATCGTTTCCTCGACATTCTCCAGGACTTACACGGCGAGGATCTCCGTGAAACGGTACCCAAAAAACTTAACCTTTCAATTTAAATCAATAATACCCATTTGCTGAAATTGCCAAAAGTTCAAACCTTTATGTATTATGATGATGATTCTTGGTTTATTACAGGTTCAAGAGCTATACGAGCTGTCTGCTGAGTACGAAGGCAAACGTGAGCCCAAGAGCTAGAGGAGTGTGTTGACGAGTTTGGACCCTGGTGACTCCATTGTTATCCAAGGCCTTCTCCCACATGCTTAACTTAGCTAACTTGGCTGAGGAGGTCCAGATTGCTTACCGCCGCAGGATCAAGAAGCTCAAGAGGTATATTGTTGAAGGAGGAACGACTCGGACGTATACGGTGATAAAGAGTATGTGCCACACTGCACCGGATGTGCTGAGAAGTCTTTGTCTCATTTGACCAAAGCCATCACGGAGTATGTTGTGTACCAAGTCGAGCACGGAGCTCACTGCATTCAGATATTTGATTCGTGGGGTGGGCAGTTGACTCCTGAGATGTGGGAGCGCTGGTCCAAACCTTACATCGAAGAGGTAATAGTTTAAGTTTTTTTTTCATTTTGAGGACTTGAAAGATTGGTAACGTTTTCTTTTTTTGGTCAGATCATTCATGCTGTGAAGAGAAGATGTCCAGACACGCCGATAGTTTTCTACATCAATGGGAACGGTGGACTTCTTGAGCGGATGAAAGGAACAGGAGCTGATGTTATTGGACTTGACTGGACTGTGGATATGGCTGATGGAAGGAGGAGACTGGGAGCGATGTTAGCGTGCAGGGGAATGTTGATCCAGCTTACCTATTCTCTCCGCTTCCTGCTTTAACCGAAGAGATTCATAGGTGAGTACTTTTACTTTGTTGAGCTGAAGGTAGTAATGCTTTCTTTACATGTAATTCAAGAAACTGAAAGAAAAAGTCTTGTTTTGTGTTAAAGAATGGTGAAGAGCGCTGGACCAAAAGGGCATATACTTAACCTAGGACATGGTGTCTTGGTAGCGATACCAGAGGAAGCTGTGGTTCATTTCTTTGAAACTGCGAGGAGCTTGGATTACAAAACGTTTTTCAAAACCATGTTCCTGCAGAATCTGAATTGGTTGTCTGAGGAGAGGGAATGTTGAGTAGGCAGGTCAGACAAGTCCCCTTGTTGTTTTAGTTTTTATGAACATATGTTTGAATCTCTTCTTTTTGGTGCAGGAATCAGAGAAAGACTTTTGTTTCTGACTCATAATCTGTCCAAGAGTTGGTAACTTTGCTACGAGAAACATTCGACGCTGTCCTAGTTTTAACTCCTTAACAGTGTCTTGAGTTGCTCATTGAAATTTTCCCTGTTTGTTTTTTCTTGATCTCTATATCTGTTGTATCTTCGATGTGAAACCGAGTAACTTGTTTTGAACTCATGAACTGAAAAAATAAACAAAAAAAGAAATGCAGAAGAGTCTGATCATAGTCTGTATTAAATTGGTTAGTATAATTAGATTTTCTAGATTTTAACCGAATTCACCACAAAGTACAAACGCATAACGTAATGGGCCTTTTACTCATTGTGCTGTTATGGGCTGAAAACTCATTTTTGAAACACTTTTTTTTTTCTGAAACACATCTGATAACTCACTTTTACAGTCATTTTACATTTTAAGTAGTAGGATAGTGGCACATGACGTTTGATAACTGAATATGAGAACAAAAAAGAAGTAATTCAGAAGATGCTGAATATTTGAAAAATTAGGATTACAAGATAATTCATATGATGTAAAGTCAAATGAAATCGCAACGAATAAAGGAAAATATATAATATAATGTATAGTCACTACCATAGCCGTCTCTGTTTGTTTTCGCGAATCATCCCACTTATACTTTTTTAACTATCAAAAGTTCGGTCACTGTTGCCTTGCTCTCGCCGGTTGTTTCTGATAAATATCGTTACCAATCATCTAATACGTCAACGCAATTATCACCGACACTGACCCCACATCAGACCACTATACAAACTTTATAATAGCCATTTAGCTATCATTCAATATATTATCCAACTGAACCTTCCTATCTCTTTAGCATATAAAGGGATCTACAAAGACTATAAACTACAGAAAGTTGTTATATTTTAATTCAGCATTATTGCTAAATTTCAAATCAAGAGGACGCCATTATTCATCAAACCTATAAATAAAATACAAAAGGGTCAATGATAATTTGTTCGAACGAATCAGTCTCTCCAAGAGCCAATTTTCTAATACGTTTTAAAATTCACAGACTTTTTTTTCTTGTCATTTAATAAAATCTAAAACCTTTCCTTTTGATCTGATGATTACAGAAGAACTCAAAAAGAGTGCCGAGAGCGATTGATCAACAACGATCATGGCGGGTCGGAACATAGAGAAGATGGCGTCCATTGATGCGCAGCTTCGTCAACTGGTTCCTGCTAAAGTGAGTGAAGACGACAAGCTCATCGAGTACGACGCTCTTCTCCTCGATCGTTTCCTCGACATTCTCCAGGACTTACACGGAGAGGATCTCCGTGAAACGGTACCCAAAAAACTTAACCTTTCAATTTAAATCAATAATACCCATTTGCTGAAATTGCCAAAAGTTCAAACCTTTAGAAAAACACATGTTGTAAAGATGCAGGGCCGTGCATGAGCTATTGGAGCAGTCCAACATGGTCCAAATCTAAAACAATTTTTTTTTTTGAAAATAATATATAAATTATGGTCTAAAACTTCAAAAAATTTAGATATACTAATAAATATAGAGTTTATAATTTCAAAAATACGTCAAATATATATATATATATATTTATATTTATAGGGCTATAAACTTTTAAAACTATTTAATTGCATAGCTAAATATACATTTAATATTTTTTTGAACATGGTTCTAAATAATATGAGACGGCACTGTGAAGATGGAACTTTTTATTTAGTTACGTTTAGATTCATTAACAGGTTTGGTTTAAATTTAAATGGTCTTAATGTAACAGGTACAAGAGCTGTACGAGCTCTCTGCTGAGTATGAAGGCAAACGTGACCCTAAGAAGCTTGAGGAGCTAGGGAGTGTGCTCACGAGTTTGGATCCTGGCGACTCCATTGTTATCTCCAAGGCCTTCTCCCACATGCTTAACTTAGCTAACTTGGCTGAGGAGGTCCAGATTGCTTACCGGAGAAGGATCAAGAAGCTGAAGAAGGGTGATTTCGCTGATGAGAGCTCTGCCACTACCGAGTCTGATATCGAAGAGACTTTCAAGAGGCTTGTTAGTGTTCTTGGTAAGTCTCCTGAAGAGATCTTTGATGCTTTGAAGAACCAGACTGTGGATTTGGTTTTGACTGCTCATCCTACTCAGTCTGTGCGTAGATCTTTGCTTCAGAAGCACGGAAGGTTAGTTTTTTTATACACTTTGTAATGAGAGATCAGTGAGACAATTCTTTTGACCTTTAAAATGGTTTCTCAGGATAAGAGACTGTCTAGCTCAGCTGTATGCAAAGGACATTACTCCTGATGACAAGCAGGAGCTTGATGAGTCTCTCCAAAGAGAGATTCAAGCTGCATTCCGCACAGATGAGATTAGGAGAACACCTCCAACCCCACAAGATGAAATGAGAGCTGGAATGAGCTATTTCCATGAGACAATCTGGAACGGTGTCCCTAAGTTCCTTCGCCGTGTTGACACAGCTCTGAAGAACATTGGGATTGATGAACGTGTTCCTTACAATGCCCCATTGATTCAGTTCTCTTCATGGATGGGCGGTGATCGTGATGGTACAAACTCTTTTTTTCGCATTACTTACCAAGCCAATCTCTCTGTTGTTTGTTTCCTCTTGTTCACCAACTTAACTGAATTGCAGGTAATCCGAGGGTCACACCTGAGGTCACTAGAGATGTTTGCTTGTTGGCTAGAATGATGGCAGCCAATTTCTACTACAATCAGATTGAGAATCTCATGTTTGAGGTTTCTTTCTCAACAAGATAGTGCTTTAACTCTCTCTCGAGATCATTTTGATTCATTTTTTCTTCTTGGCAGTTGTCTATGTGGCGTTGTACTGATGAGTTCCGTGCCAAGGCTGATGAAATCCACAGGAACTCAAGGAAAGACGCTGCAAAACATTACATAGGTTTGTTTGAAGCAGAAAACTTCTATTCAAAAGCACTTTTGCAATTCTTAACTCAATTTTTTTTTTGTTCTTTTGACTCAATACAGAGTTCTGGAAGACAATTCCTCCAACTGAGCCATACCGTGTGATTCTTGGTGATGTGAGGGACAAACTCTATCACACACGTGAACGCTCTCGTCAGTTGCTGAGTAATGGAATCTCTGACATCCCTGCAGAAGCTACTTTCACCAATGTGGAAGAGGTAATAAACCTGTTATTTGTTCCAACTGCTAAATGTTTATTTTACTAGGTTGTTTCCTGATTCTAACAAGCCAGTTATTTGTTCTATCTACGCAGTTCTTGGAGCCTCTTGAGCTTTGTTACCGATCACTATGTGCATGTGGTGACCGACCAATAGCTGATGGAAGCCTTCTTGATTTCTTGAGGCAAGTCTCTACCTTCGGACTCTCCCTTGTGAAGCTTGACATTAGGCAAGAATCTGAACGCCACACCGATGTCTTGGATGCTATCACCAAGCACTTAGACGGTTCCTCCTACAGAGACTGGTCTGAAGAACGTCGGCAAGAATGGCTTCTTGCTGAACTAAGCGGCAAGCGTCCGCTATTCGGACCAGACCTTCCCAAAACCGAAGAGATTGCTGATGTTCTGGACACATTCAAAGTCATCTCCGAGCTGCCTTCAGATTGCTTTGGAGCTTACATTATCTCTATGGCAACTTCACCCAGTGATGTCCTTGCCGTTGAGCTTTTACAGCGCGAGTGCCACGTGAAGAAGCCACTCAGAGTTGTTCCACTCTTTGAGAAGCTAGCTGATCTAGAAGCAGCTCCTGCAGCTGTTGCAAGACTCTTCTCTCTGGACTGGTACAAAAACCGCATTAACGGTAAACAAGAGGTTATGATCGGTTACTCTGACTCAGGGAAAGACGCTGGTCGTCTCTCAGCTGCTTGGGAGCTGTACAAAGCTCAAGAAGAGCTTGTGAAGGTCGCTAAGAAATATGGAGTGAAACTAACTATGTTCCATGGACGTGGTGGCACAGTTGGGAGAGGAGGTGGTCCCACCCATCTTGCTATATTGTCTCAGCCACCGGATACAGTTAATGGCTCACTCAGAGTCACGGTTCAAGGTGAAGTCATTGAGCAATCATTTGGAGAGGAACACTTGTGTTTTAGAACACTTCAGCGTTTCACAGCTGCTACCCTTGAGCATGGTATGAACCCTCCCGTTTCGCCAAAACCAGAGTGGCGCGCTTTGCTCGATGCAATGGCGGTTGTTGCAACCGAGGAGTATCGATCCGTCGTGTTCCAAGAACCTCGATTTGTCGAGTACTTCCGCCTTGTAAGTATTCACATTTGTCCCCAAGATTTATAGTTCAAAGTATTATAACCGTTTGGTTTTGGTTTGTGTAGGCTACACCTGAGCTGGAGTATGGACGTATGAACATCGGAAGCAGGCCTTCAAAGCGAAAACCGAGCGGTGGGATCGAGTCTCTCAGAGCAATCCCATGGATCTTTGCTTGGACGCAAACGAGATTCCATCTTCCTGTATGGTTAGGATTTGGAGCAGCTTTCAGGTATGCAATCAAGAAAGATGTGAGGAACCTCCACATGCTGCAAGATATGTACAAACACTGGCCATTTTTCCGAGTCACCATCGATCTTATTGAGATGGTGTTCGCCAAGGGAGACCCTGGGATCGCTGCATTGTACGACAAGCTTCTTGTCTCTGAAGACTTATGGGCCTTTGGAGAGAAACTCAGAACCAACTTTGAAGAAACCAAGAGCCTCGTCCTCCAGGTATAAAACAGAACAAAAACAGAGTCCTCTGTTTCTTTTTCTTTTCCTTTTTATTTGCAGTGCCATTAAAATCTATTCGTTGCAGACTGCTGGACACAGAGACCTTCTCGAAGAAGACCCTTACTTGAAACAGAGACTTAGGCTGCGTGACTCTTACATTACGACCCTCAACGTGTGCCAAGCCTACACATTGAAGAGAATCCGTGATCAAAACTACAATGTGACTCTGCGACCACACATTTCGAAAGAGATCATGCAATCAAGCAAATCGGCACAAGAGCTCGTGAAGCTTAACCCAACGAGTGAGTACGCGCCTGGACTTGAGGACACGCTCATCTTAACCATGAAAGGTATTGCCGCAGGACTGCAAAACACCGGTTAAGTGAGTTTGAGTCACTGAGAGAAAACAGACTTTTGAGTCTCTCTTTTATGTCTTACCTTTTAAAGAATAATCTCTTTTTTTTTTCTGAATCGAAAATAATAAGTAACTACGGTTGGATTACAGTTTACTTTTGTGTATCCACACCGTTGAGAAAAGTTTTAATCTTCTCGTTGTATGAAACTAAACACTGCTCTGTTTCTGAGACTGTGATCAATCTTAAAACTTTTATATTTTTGTTTCTATTCTGTCTCGCAATACCGGAGTCGTTTACAGTTGTTAATATGTTTCCACGACACTTGTAGTTTGCATGTTGTCTAAAGTCTAAAATGTTATAATCTAAACTAGGCCGTTAAAGAAGGGAGGTGCGTCGAGACACGGTTTTTAATTCTGTTCAAAACACACGGCACGTATTTCGTGTACATCTATGGCATACAGTTCCCAGACTCTAGGCTTCTGAAGATGTAACTCAGGAGCGAGTGTTAGTCATTGCGTACTAAAACTGTGTATGCAAATCATTTGTATTGTGAGGAAAACCATAGACGAGCACAGATGAAGATTAGATTAAACTGTTACTAATTGATTCTATAAGAGACTTCTTCATTAACAACAATCATTTTAAGGGGAAACAAATACGCTCATTGACTTTTGTTGCGTGTGTTGCAAGAAAAATGATATCCAATGATTACCATATGAATAACCATCACCATTTTTAATATGACAATGTTCAGTCAGTTTATTCTAGTCATCTAAGTCAGGCACCTTTTACTTTTATTCACTGAGAAGATAAATAAGAAAAACGGTAATTCAACAATATTTTACAGGAAGAATTTTTATTCATGGCAAAAATGTTTTGAGAACATAAATGAATGTCTCTCTCTCTCAGTTTATTTTCTATGGTTTCAAAATTTTCTCTATGTACACATTAATCTCTAATAATTTTGAGCAATGAATGAACCGAATCAGAAGTAATCCTCTACCTAACTCTGAGAGATTATTAACAAAATTTCCTCTTCCTGTCTTTTTTTTTTTTCATATGAACCATGTAATGTGTTTTGAGTTTGCTAAAGGCCATAGTGCCTCACTGAAATCTCCAGTGCTTCCTTGCTTGGGCACACAATCTCCTTCATCCGAATCCCAACTTTGTAAATCTTGAATGTTGGCACTACTCTCACTTTCTCTGCATCACCCACTCCAGGACATTTCTCAATCTCCACCTATTCAAACATCACAAGTAAGTTTTACCTGTTCACATACATATGTTTAAATTTTTGCTCTCTTTTTAAAACGAAAATAATAAGTTGTTACGGTTGGATTACAGTTTAATTTTTATGTATCCACACCGTTGAGAAAAGTTTTAATCTTCTCATTGTATGAAACTAAACACTGCTCTGTTTCTGAGACAGTGTTCAAACTTAAATCTTGTCTTTTTGTCTCTGATCTCTATCTCGCGATACCAGAATCACTTTCAGTTGTTGATACTTTTTCCATAAAACGTGTAGTCGTATAAGTTGAAATGTGGTCCCTTAACATGTTTAATCGAACTAGGCCGTTAAAGAAGCGAGGTGCATGGAGGAAACGACACGGTTTTCTATCCAGCTTAATACACACGGCACATATTTCATATACAGCTATGGCATACAGTTCCCACACTCTACTTCTGAAGATGTAACTCAGGAGCGAGTGTTAGTCATTGCGTACTAAAACTGTGTATGCAAATCATTTGTATTGTGAGGAAAACCATAGACGAGCACAGATGAAGATTAGATTAAACTGTTACTAATTGATTCTATAAGAGACTTCTTCATTAACAACAATCATTTTAAGAGGAAAATAGTACGCTCATTTAGCTTGTGTGTGTTGCAAGAAACATCATCGTCCAGTTATTACCATATGAATAACCATCACCATTTTTAATATGACAATGTTCAGTCAGTTTATTCTAGTCATCTAAGTCAGGCACCTTTTACTTTTATTCACTGAGAAGATAAATAAGAAAAACGGTAATTCAACAATATTTTACAGGAAGAATTTTTATTCATGGCAAAAATGTTTTGACAACATGAATGAATGTCTCTCTCTCTTTCTCTGTTTATTTTATAGGGTTTAATCACCTAAGCAAAATTTTGTCTATGTACACATTTAATCTTTAATAACCGAGCAATGAATGAACCGAATCAGAAGTAATCCTCTACCTAACTCTGAGAGATTATTGACAAAAATTTCCTCTTCCTTTTTTTTTAATATGAACCAAGTAAATATGTTTGAGAGTTTGCTAAAGGCCATAGTGTCTCACTGAAATCTCCAGTGCTTCCTTGCTTGGGCACACAATCTCCTTCATCCTAATCCCAACTTTGTAAATCTTGAAGGTTGGCACAACTCTCACTTTCTCTGCATCACCCACTTCAGGACATTTCTCTATCTCCACCTATTCAAACATCACAAGTAAGTTATACTTGTTCACTTACACATATTTTAAAGTTTTTGCTTCTTTTTAAAACCTTGAGGAAGTGCAGTGATGGGTAACGAATACATAGTGCATCCATGAAAATAGCTATCTCTTTGCATTGTTGATCGGAGATTTTCATAAAAAGTACAATGGAAACTCCTGCCACCATTGAAGTATACAACAAAAAGTTAATAAGTTATCAGGACTGTACAGAGCAGACAAGTTTCAAATACCACTTACCTGGACGTGTCAGAGCAGCTTTTAACTCTTCAAGACTAAAACCTCCTCAACTTCGCCTCCAAACTCCATGTTAAGAACTACTTCTCCACGAGATTTCTTCAATGCAACTTGAGCATGAAACAAAGATTCAGCAACTTCTCTGTCATAAGATAGTTCCTTTCTCAGGGTTTCATAATCGCTCACTGCTTCAGCCCATCTCTCCAGCTTCATTTTTTTGCAAGAAGAAGCATATAGATGTTACCAACAAGTAAAACGCCAAAAACTAACTTATACCATATCTATATATATATTAATATATATAGATGTCACCTTGCTGTATGAGGCAGCTCTTTGACGACGAGCCTTTGTGTAACTCGGTAGAATGAGCAATGCATGGCTGCAATCTTCTATTGAGCTCTCCCACATCCCAACTTTAAAGAAACACTCTGCTCTATGACCGAACAGAGTAGCGTTGTAGGGATCAAACTTAAGGCCTTCTGCATAAGCTGCGCTTGCTTCAGTGTATCGTTCCGAGCCATAAAGAGCGTTACCGCGGTCACGCGCCCTAACAATCATTCTAACGTTTCTATAAAACGTTTCAATTTCACTGTTTCGTGGTTCCATCTCTGAAGCTTTCTCTATAAATGTAACCGCATTTTCAAACCTGCGAGAATACATCATCTGCCTTTTACTAGTGAACATAACAATAAACCAATATGTCAATAAAATATATTACCTTCCTAGAGCCAACTCCATCTGAGATTTTACAAAATATGTGTAAGCTTCAGAGATCATATCGAAAAACCGAATCTGTGTGAAAGATGATGGTAACAGTTCTATCTTGGGGGCAAGTGCTAGTATTGTTTGAGCCTCGTCAAGCCTTAGGAGTTTCATTAGTGCTTCAACTTTACACATGGCTAGCTGCAGATTTTGAACATTATTTTAAACACTTCTTTTGATTCTGATTCTTCAAAAGGTAAATACAAGAAGATACCTGAGGGACATATCAGCTCCAGACTCCATAGCTGCACTAACTTCTGTCAAAACAATATTCCATTCACC
Source organism: Brassica carinata (assembly GCA_016771965.1). NCBI lineage: Eukaryota > Viridiplantae > Streptophyta > Magnoliopsida > Brassicales > Brassicaceae > Brassica > Brassica carinata. The sequence goes on from CM028692.1 coordinate 54,495,681, forward strand.
TCGTCTTCTTGCATCTGCGCATCTGTTCAAGTGTCTATCAACTTCTTCAAGAACCTTCACCACCGTGGGGTCTGATGGCTCCTCCACATAGAAAAAGTGCTTCCCAGCATTATCAACCTGACCTAATCTGCAACCAAAACAAGACTCAAATATCCTTTCTTCATTCAAAGAATCTTTAAGCAATGTCAGTATATATACCTAAGAAGCAATGTGGCTAAGCGATGATGAGCCCTCGCAAAAGTTGGATCCAGTTTAATAGCGAGTTCACACTCAACCACAGCTTCAGCGATCCGACCTAGACCAGACAAAGCAGCTGCTCGGTTGCTACGGTAAGTCGCGTTACTCGGAGAGAGCTCTAACGCTCGGTCGTAAAACTTTAACGCCTCACCGAAACAACCTTTCTTGAACATCTCGTTCCCGAGTCTCTTCACTTCCTCTGGATTCGGACTGTTCATCACTCTCTTCCACGACGTATCTACCTCGCAGCCACCACCACCGTTAGAGCAACGGGAGATCACGAGTGCGCCGGAGGAAGAAGAACCAGAAGTCGTCGTTGGCTTTGCAGGCGTCGGAGAGTAGCTGCTGCTGTTTCCTCGCATCACGCTACCGTATCCGTACGATTTGGAGCCTGGTCCGAGAACCATGCGCTTCGGAACTCCTTGAGTCGTCATCCCCGTTATGTGGACCTTTCCGGACGGGAAAAGAGTCCCGCCGGGGAGGATTTTCACCGGCTGCGGCGGCGGAGTCGAGCTTTTGTTGATCGTTTTGTTGAGCCAGAAGCTGAGTCCGACGCTGAAGAGACCCGACCCGGTCTCGGGTTCGACCCTGCTTTAGCGCCGGCGGGGTTGCTAGACCCGGAAGTGGTGGACTTGGAAGATTTAGCGGCGGAGGGATTGCTTGTCTTAGAAGTTTGAGAGGCGGAGGGCGGTGGCCCTAGAAGATTGTACGGCGGAGGGATTTGACCGGCCGGAATCGGATTTCGATGAAACCGGAGTATGTCCGGCGCGACCCGACACCGATCCAGAAGAGCTAGAACTGAAACTGCTGTTGGAAGTGGTGGTTGCCGCCGAGGTGAGTCCGCTCGGTTGTGTCTGAAGCGGAGTGATTGGCGATCCGAATTCGACGTGAACAGTGTCTGTTTTATTGTTTGTCATGTTCAGTGATCTGCGAAGCTTATCGGCAACAGTGTCAGGTTCCGACACATGTTTAATAGGCTTCAGCATTGTGTCTTAAAAGAAAGATTAAGAAAGAATCGTCTAAAGTCCTCGACTTTCCTGTGGATTCTATAAAAGAGGATAGGATTCAAGAGCGATCACCGTCGAAGGCTGAACAAGATAGAAACGACGGAGAAGATTATACGATCACATATTCCGATCAATGCATCATCGGAGAGAGATGGGAATCTCGCGATGGAAAAGAAGAGCAATGCAAAAAAGAGAGTGATTTCTAGAGAGAGACAAAGTCTCAGAGAAAGAAGAGAGGAAGGAGACGAAGAGCGAGTGAAACAAAAATAAAATAAATAATTTTAAAATTCTATTTATTTACTACATCGACTTGTTGAATGTTGACACACAAAAATAGAAGTGAGATTTAATTTGTTTTCTCAACTGTTCTCTCTTTTCTTCCGCTTTAGAATTGTGGAAAATGAAGAAAAAATAAGAGTAATTTAATTAAAGAAAAATCTTACACCGTACGAATAAATTTAAAATTTTAGTTTCTGAGAGAAAAATGCGATAAAGTGTTTTTACATTGATTTTCACAAGATTTTGCCTAGTCAAATGAAAACTAATGTACACTATGATCTAAAACTTTTAAGAAGTATCTAATTTAAGATTTGGTTATAGCTATTTTTAATATTCAAAATCCAAAGTCTTGACTGAATCCTTCTCGCAGATTGCGCTCAACACTCTACTATACTACTTTATATAATAAAAATAATTATTACAGTATACTTAGGCTCAGACTGTATTCATTTTTTTGGCTCGTATTCATTTTATTTTACATATATCTTGTGTTTATCAATCTCGTAGGAATGTCTTATCAATAAATATTTGGAAGTAATTAAAATTTATAAAATAATCTGCTGTCTTGTCTTTATTTATACTGTCTCCTTTTCTTTTACAATATCTGAAAGCTAACTCGCGGTACGTGACGTGCACACTCCTAAAAGCATGCAATCGTAGTTCTTAATTAACATTATCATTAACCAATTGTCATTAACTTAATTAATTAATCACCCCAGTTCGCAAGGACATAGCCAATATAATACTACCATGCATTTATCTATAAACAAATAAAATAAAACCCAATTTACCACATGTTTAACAAAATTTATTTGACTGGATCTTTGTTTCTCCGTTTAGTATCATACTCTGTTATGTTTTTCCCTTTAAAACAATTGTTATGTTTTAGTTGACCACTTTGTATTATACTACTTCTTTGTAGCTCTGCAGTATACACAAAGGTTGGACAACCCTGAAACACAACAAATTAAATATTTGTTACTTATTCTTTATTGAAATTTGGAAGCAATCACCGAATAAAAGTAGTCATAATACCAATACGTAAAAATAGGTTCGTGCATACGTACATGTCAGTGGTGTGTTTCCTAGAAACAGAATCCTATAGTATGTATACTTAAGGGCTGGACATTTTATCCGCTAAATTTGATTCGATTCGTTATTAAGTTTCGATTCGATCCGAAATTTTCGGATATCCGTAAACTTTCAAAGCAAAGACTAAAAATCAATATCCGTTAGAATCGAAGCAAATCACAAATACTAAAATTTTGGGAAGCGGATATCCAATCCGATCCGATCCGACAATATATAAATACATGTATATTTTGATTATATTTAAGTTTTAAATGTATAAAATTTTATAATTATTATTCTAACATATGATTTGACAAATTATATTCACATTATTACTTATATAAAAAATATTACATAAAAGGAAGATAAAAAATTTTATGACAATTATAATTTTTGTGTTATTATAATTATTAATTAAGTTTTAAAATTTACAAAATATGTAGATTAGACCTATATATAAGATGTTTAGGTAAAATACACATATTAAGAAAATTAACTTTTGTCTAGAAAGTAGTATTGAAATTATAAATGAATGATATTTAACCAATTATAAAATTTATTTATAATATAGACTATTTAATATGATTGGCTACATAGTTTTTAATAAAATAAAATTATCTAGAAAAATGAAAACATTTTATATATCTAGGAAGATCAGAGTTTTTAAAACAACTACATTTAGGAAGAGAGAGAGCATGTATACTTGCAGCTGTGAGATGCGTAAAGATAAATGCGAAAACACTATTGGTAAATAATAGACGATGAATATTAACTTGTTTGCTAGGTTCACATGGACCTACTTCTGATTATTGGATTATATGTTGGTGGTTGTAATTAATATGTCCAGATTTAGTAATAAGAGTAGGTACGTACGCACTTAATTATGCACGCACTTGATTGGCCAAGTAATATTCCATCCGAATCAAACTGTATAATTTTCTAACAGAGTACATACCGATCTAGGTAGACATTTTACACAAAATGATATAAAGTATTCTTCTTACCTTTGCACTAACGTTTTACATGAACTCACATATCTATAATGATTCGTATGATAACATAGATTGATTACCTAATTCGAGATTACTGATAAAGAATAGTGTGTATTCTGTAAACTTTATTTTGATGTTAATTTTTCAGAGACGAAAATCAAACAAAGATGGATGGCATAAGCACTTTTGGTTTGTAAACATACATTGCATGGAACAAATCTAATGGTGTTTCTTCTAACTAATTTGGCATGTTCCAAACACCGTTAAACACAATTTGATGGACGTCTTCGTCAACTCAACGTTGGATTCCTAACTATGACGCCAGATCAATCATCATTTTCTCTGGTTGACATTGATAATAAGGCATGACAGAAAGTAAGTACGTGTACGTATTGATTGATTAAATTTTTTCTTTAATGTTCTCTCACCGATAGGCGGACGGAGTGTATGACGTACGGGGCATGTGCTCCCAACCTTTTTTTTAACAAATGCTACAAATATATATATAAGTGCCTCTAGTTCAAACAAAAATACAATGAAATCTTTTGTGCTCCCTATTAAATATTTCCTCCGCTTCCAAAAGATCCATATTCTAGTAAAAATTTTGTTTCAAAAGATTAATATTTTACATTTTCAATGCATATAATAATGATAAATAGTAAATTTCAAGAAAATTAATTGTGTTTATTGAATTTTGATTGGTTACTATTTATGGGAAATTGCTCAATACAAAAATAATAATATGTTTTTCAAAATTTAAGATATTTTACTAATATGTGTGCTTTTTCTAAAATATGTATTTTATTGAAACATAGAGATTACGTAGATATTTTACAGCAGAATTACTAGTTAGCGATGTTTTCTTTTTGTTAAGGCACATCTAGTCATGTTTTTCTTCTTAATGCGTGAATTAGGCAGCCAAGAAAAAGGCAAAAAATGCTGACAACAGGAAAATGAAAGATGCAATATTAAGAAGAAAAAATTTAACGAATTGGTGAAGGATGGATTCATTATAATTTTTACTAGATTTTGATCCGCTTTTAAAGCGGGTATATTTATTTTAATAAAATTTAATTGAATTTATAATTTTGATTAGAAAATAAAATTTTAAAGTTTTTGCTTCTTTTTAAAACCTTGAGGAAGTGCAGTGATGGGTAACGAATACATAGTGCATCCATGAAAATAGATATCTCTTTGCATTGTTGATCAAAGGCTTTCATAAAAAGTACAACAGAAACTCCTGCCACCATTGAAGTGTACAACAAGTTAATAAGTCTAAAAGTTCTGTAAAGACCAGACAAGTATAAATTATCACTTACCAGGACGTGTCAATGCAGCTTTTAACTCTTCAAGGCTAAAAACCTCCTCAACTTCACCTCCAAACTCCATGTTTAAAACTACTTCTCCACGAGATTTCTTCAATGCAACTTGAGCATGAAACAAAGACTCAGCTATTTCTCTGTCATAAGATAGTTCCTTTCTCAAGATTTCATAATCGCTAACTGCTTCAGCCCATCTCTCCAGCTTCATTTTTTTTGCAAGAAGAAGCTTATATAGATGTTACCAACAAGTAAAACGCCAAAAAAACTAACTTATACCATATCTATATATATATTAATATATATAGATGTTACCTTGCTGTATGAGGCAGCTCTTTGACGACGAGCCTTTGTGCAACTCGGTAGAATAAGCAATGCATGGCTACAATCTTCTATTGAGCTCTCCCACATCCCAACTTTAAAGAAACAATCAGCTCTATGACTGAACAAAGTAGCATTGTATGGATCAAACTTAAGGCCTTCTGCATAAGCTGCACTTGCTTCTGTGTATCTTTCTGAGCCATAAAGACCGTTACCACGATCACGCGCCCTAACAATCATTTTAACGTTTCTATTCAATGTTTCAATTTCACCGTTTCGTGGTTCCATCTCTGAAGCTTTCTCTATAAATGTAACCGCATTTTCAAACCTGCAAGAATACATCATCTCTCTTTTACTATGAACATAATAAATAATAAACCAATATGTCTATAAATATATTACCTTCCTAGAGCCAATTCCATCTGAGATTTTACAAAATATGTGTAAGCTTCAGAGATCATATCGAAAAACCGAATCCGTGTGAAAGATGATGGTAATAATATTTCTATTTTGGGGGCAGATGCTAGTATTGTCTGAGCCTCATCAAGCCTTAGGAGCTTCATTAGTGCTTCAACTTTACACATAGCTAGCTGCAGATTTTGAACATATTTTCAAAAACTTTTGATTCTGATTCTTCAAAAGGTAAATACAAGAAGATACCTGAGGAGACATATCAGCTCCAGACTCCATAGCTGCACTTACTTCTGTCAAAACAATATTCCATTCACCACGTCCTCTTGCTTCTGCGCATTTGTTCAAGTGTCTATCAACTTCTTCAAGCACCTTCACCACCATTGGATCTGATGGTTCCTCCACATAAAAGAAGTGCTTCCCCGCATTATCAACTTGACCTAATCTGCAACCAAGACAAGATTCAATATCCTTTCTTGATCAAGAATCTATAAGCAGTTCAGTATACCTAAGAAGCAATGTGGCTAAACGATGATGAGCCCTTGCAAAATTCGGATCCAGTTTAATAGCATGTTCACACTCAACCACAGCTTCAGCAATCCGACCTAAACCGGACAAAGCAGCTGCTCGGTTGCTGCGGTAAGTCGCATTACTCGGCGAGAGCTCTAACGCTCGGTCGTAAAACTTCAAAGCCTCACTGAAACAACCTTTCTTGAACATTTCGTTTCCAAGCCTCTTTACTTCCTCTGGATTCGGACTATTCATCACTCTCTTCCACGACGTATCCACCTCGGAGCCACCACCACCGCTAGCGCAGCGGGAGATTACGAGTGCACCGGAGGAAGAACCAGAACTCGTTGTTAGCTTTGCAGGCGTTGACGAGTAGCTGTTTGTTCCTCGCATTACGCTACCGTATCCGTAGGACTTGGAGCCTGGTCCGAGAATCATGCGTTTGGGAACTCCTTGTGTCATCCCTGTTATATGAACCTTCCCGGACGGGAAAAGATTCCCGCCGGGGAGGATTTTCACCGGCTGCGGCGGCGGAGTCGAGCTTTTTGTTGATCGTTTTGTTGAGCCAGAAGCTGAGTCCGACGCTGAAGAGACCCGTCCCGGTCTCGGGTTCGACCCTGCTTTAGCGCCGGCGGGGTTGCTAGACCCGGAAGTGGTGGACTTGGAAGATTTAGCGGCGGAGGGATTGCTTGTCTTAGAAGTTTGAGAGGCGGAGGGAGCGGTGGCCCTAGAAGATTGTACGGCGGAGGGATTTGACCGACCGGAGTCGGATTTTGTTGAAGCCGGAGTGTGTACGGCACGACCCGATACCGATCCGGATGAGCTAGAACTGAAGCTACTGTTGGAAGTGGTGGTTGCCGCCGAGGTGAGTCCACTCGGTTGTGTCTGAAGCGGAGTAATTGGCGATCCGAATTCGACATGAACATTGTCTTGTTTATTGTTTGTCATATTCAGTGATCTGCGAAGCTTATCGGCGACAGTGTCAGGTTCCGACACATGTTTAATGGGCTTCAACATTGTGTCTTAAAATAAGATTACAAAAAAAAAAAAGATAGCTTAATCGTCTAAAAATCTCACTTTCCCTATGGATTCTCTAAATGAGGAGATAAAACTTAGAGCGATGACCTTCAATGGCTGAACAAGATAGAAACGAAGGAGAAGATTTATACGATCACATATTCCGATCAATGCATCATCGGGAGAGATGGGGATCTCGCGATGAAAAAAAAGAGCAATGCAAAAAAGAGTGATTTCTAGAGAGACAAAGTCTCAGAGAAAGAAGAGAGGAAGGAGACGAAGAGCGAGTGAAACCAAAAATAATAATATTTTTGAAATGTTTATTAAATAATTCATACTTCTTAATATTATATAAAATTGAAAAAAATTTATTTAGACTTTAATGAGATTTGTATTATGTCATTTGAAGAAAATGAAACAATGGTAATAGAAAACTTTATTATTGATATGAAAATATTATTTACTTTTTTTTGGTTACTAATAAGCTATGATAATTTTGTAATTTTATTTATGTTTAGATCTAAAACTTAATTTTAAGATAAGTTAAAAAAAAAAATTGAACACTCAAAATTGGCATATCATTATTATGTAAAATGACATAATAATATTTTTAAATTTGCATGTATATATTCATATCTGATCTTTAAAAAATATTATAGATTGAAAAATGATATTCAAATTAAATTGAAAGTATAATCTGCATAAAAATTAGAGTATTTAGGTTCCATATACACACAAAAATCCATAATTAAATAAATACCCTTTCACTGATTTTGACACTGTTGACAATTTGATAATCCTATTATACCCTCCACCCACGTTCTCCTTCTCTCTCCCCTACCTACTTAAAATTTTCAGAAACATTTATCTGCACATTTTTTTCAACTGCAACAAGATCGTTGCTTCTCGTCCCCTCTCCTCGTTATTGTCATCGTCTCCTATATCTTCTTGAAAACGGCAGATGAAAACGACGTTACATTGATTGAAACTGTCGTCGAGCCTGGCCGTTCCGTTCGTGACGAGGCTCAGCGTCAACGTTCACCGCCGCGTTGTTGGTTACATATGCTCTGTCCAACGCATCATATGGTTCTAGCGAGTACGTCTTTCTCGACGAGATCCTTATGTAACTGTTCAGGGTGTTAGTTCGAAACTGATCGAGAAATGGAGGATTTTAAAGCGATTTCATAGTGTGTAACAGAGAGATCTTTGGTTCATGAGTTGGTTAAAGCACATGGTCTTATGGATCAATCGTAGAGTTACCATGTAACATATTAGCTTGTCATTAACTGATAAATATATGATTAGTTGCTATAACTTAGTTGTTACAGATGATACATGTTTTGCTATATGTTAATAAATCATGGTTGATGCTAATTGATAAACGGATGGGTTAGATGACACAAAGTATTAGTTGATACATGTTTGATTAGTTGTTACAAAACATGTTACAGTTTATTTAAAATGGCTGGTAAAATGTTAAAAATAGTTTTAGTTAGTTGTTACACCATTTGTTAGATGCTAAAATATAGGTTAACGGGATAATTTAGTCATATTATCTGTTTAGCTTCTACATTCTTGGCGGTTAACAATTATCGTATTATATATAAACTATTATTTAAGTATAACATTATGCTTACATGGTAGATAACATATTAGATTGATATGAGTATTGACTATACTATGTATGCTATTGATTTTTTTATGATTCACATGTATATATATGTCGCTAACAAAACATGTAGTATGCTAACATAAATTGATACATTCGTTGGAAGCATACGTTTGGATTGAAAAGTTATCCACTAAGAATTCATCTCACACGTTACAATAAATTTTAGCTTTCAACAATTTTGATTAACTTTTACTAGTAATCTACATCCAAGTTATTGAACGTATTGTACATCTCTCCCTTGAAACTTGCAGCAGATTGCCAATTTTCTAAGATTATGCGATGAAACGCAATCTATAATTCATCCAATGATTTTAAATTTTAGAAGCATATGGAAAGATTCATAAATTGGGGGAAAAGCTATTGTTCCATAACCCAGAAAGCTTTTCGGGAGGTATGTCTTTCTTTAGGTCAGTGATTCACTGACATTCATGGTGGATCCAGCTTCGACGGAATTATTGTGACGATGCCGATGATGAATTAATAAGAAAGAGCAAAGAAGAGAAAAAGATTGTACGACAAAGAAGATAAACAATGGAAGAGATGATCTTTCTCGAAAAGAAAAACAATGGAAACGACAACACAATACTAATTTTGTATTAAAAAGGGTAAAATGGTCCATTTATGTCCTTTTTGCTACAGAGAATATGAATTTCCAACTAAAAAGGGTAGTTTCTTAATTTTGGCTCAGATTAGGTATATTGAACCAATTGATTCTAAAAATTAAAATTATTATTAATCTATGGAAAGTATTAATTAAAATTAATTAAAATTATTAGTTTAAATTAAATGCCAATAAGAGATACTTGTAATTATATTGAAATGCAGGGGTAAAATCCTAAATTTTTGAAATAGAATCATATTTTAATAGTATAGATTTTGGTGTTAATAAGGCTTTTGACAGCTTTTGAACATCTTTACACGAAGATGGTAAGATTCCAAATTCTCAACTGATTCCATTTTGGGGGGAGGGGGGAATCGACCCTTTTTGCGGCTTCTTCTTATATCCTACTTTTTTTTTTGCAGACCCTAAAACAAGCTTTTTGGCACAAATAAGTTTATATTCTTAACATGATAACAACTAATAAAACAATTATATCGTCCTTTCTTATTAATCGAGGCGATTTGGAATGCTTTAAAAGTTGTATGTTATTTCGTATTATTAATGCGTATACATTAGTAATGGCTACTCTCAACCTACATATTGATCACCCTTAATTTCTTAGAGAAATTACATGCAAATGCCATTGTGGTTTCACATTCATAATCAACTTATATCATATTCTCATCATCGGTATTGCCATATATAAAATCGTCATAGTAATTGATATTCAGCCTAGAATCTAAAATCGTCAAATATTGCCATATATAGATCCACAATGATTGATAGGGTATTAAAACTTAACTCCATACCAATCCGTTTAAATACCAACGGTTTAGGACACTTGCCAAGAATTTTATTCTATATTATATGGTATTTAAGAATTTATATACGAGAATGACAATTGGGCTATAATGTATACAAGAATTTATATCAAACATTATATCACCCATGCTTAAGGATCTAACTATATGGTATGAAGATATTAAGACATTATAAATTTTTCTTTCCTTTCTCTTTTTCTTTTTCTATCGTATAATATAGTATGAATCAAATATTTGAAGATATTAAGTATAATATTATAAATTTTTCTGCCCTTAAAGATATTAAAACTTTATAAATTTTATGTCCTTTCTCTTTTTCTTTTTCTATCGTGATAATATAAATTTTTCTTTCCTTTCTTTTTCTTTTTCTATCGTATAATATATAATGTTTGGAGATATTAATTATAATATATAATATTTGAAGATATTAAAACATTATAAATTTTCCTTTCCTTTCTCTTTTTCTTTTTCTATCATTATAATATATAATGTTTGGAGATATTAAGTATAATATATAATGTTTGAAGATATTAAAACAATATAAATTTTTCTTTCCTTTCTTTTTTCTTTTTAGTGTAATATATAATGTTTGGAGATATTAAAAAATGTAACTATATGGTATGATATACTGCATAACGTGCAGAAATATATTTAGGAATTAAAGTCTAACCTATTATCCTTAATTAGAAAACATTATAATGTATACAAGAATTTATATCAAACATTATATCACCCATGCTTAAGGATCTAACTATATGGTATGAAGATATTAAAACATTATAAATTTTATGTCCTTTCTCTTTCTTTTTCTATCATTATAATATATAATGTTTAGAGATATTAAGTATAATATATAATGTTTGAAGATATTAAAACATTATAAATTTTTCTTTCCTTTCTCTTTTTCTTTTCCTATCGTATGATATATAATGTTTGGAGATATTAAGTATAATATATAATGTTTGAAGATATTAAAACAATGTAAATTTTTCTTTCCTTTCTCTTTTTCTTTTTAGTGTAATAAAGAAAAATTGGAGATATTAAAAAATGTAACTATATGGTATGATATACTGCATAACATGCAGAAATATATTTAGGAATTAAAGTCTAACCTATTATTACACTAAAAGAGAAAACAATATAAAAATTATATTGAGTAAATATTATTTTGGTATAAGATGATCGAAAATAATGTTATGAATCGGATTGCTAACATCTTTCTTGCCAGTATGATTTCACCGTTTTGGCTCTATATATGGCATGACTAAATCAATAAGATCATAATCTATATGGTATAGTATAAGATGATCGAGAATAATGCTTTGAATCGGATTGCTATAATCTTTCTTGCCATTATGATTTCACCATTTTGGATTGTTATAATTGCATGACTAAATCGAATAAGATCATAATCTCATCGCATAGTCATAAATTATGCAAATTTTGATCCTCGAGTTTCCTATTTATAGGTCAATCAATATATATTAATGCAAGACATAAATGTATCGTCCATGATTTTATGATTGACGATTTGACTACTAAATTGGCGTCATAATGTATTAAACATTGATTGACCATTCAGCAATTTGTTATTTACTGCCTAAGATTGCGCATCGAGCCGATTTATATATGGCAAATAATATTAATATATAAATCCCTTTGAAGTAGGCATTCACTCATCAAAAGCAAGAAAAGCGAATAAAAGTTAAGAAATGGCGATGAACAACGCTTCTGATTTGAACCCTTCAAGTCAATGTGGAAGGTGAGGGTTAAGATAATCCGTTGTGGAAGCAGATTCAACGGCGAGTGGTGAGACCATTGAAATGGTTTTCGTGGATTCTAGAGTAAGTTCTATCTTTGTTTCTATATTAGGTTAATATACCTTTGTTTCTTACTTGATGTCTTTGTTTCTTACTTGATTCTGTTCATATTTGCTAGGGTGATAAGATACATGGAACCGTGAAAAGGATGAAGTCGGACAGTTCGTTCATGTCCCGCGAGGCCAAACGAAAGTCCTCATTAATGTAATTGTTATCTGTCATTTTCGCCTTAATCTAACTGATTATTAGTTAAACTAATATAAAGTAGATCTTAGCCGATTTACAATTTTCGCCTTAATCTAGGTGATTTATATATGGCAAAAATGACTGATTAATGCAATACCACCGATTTACAATTTTCGCCTTAAATCTTAGCCGATTTATATATGGCAAAAATGACTGATTATTAGTTAAACTAATATAAAGTAACAATTCATCTTGCTACTTTGCTCAATGTAATTGTTTTTTTCCTTTAGTCATTTTTTAAACCAATGGGTGGAAAATAAATTTATAAAAATCACACGGAATTTCAATGCCGTCTTGCACAATACCATATGTACTCAACCTTTTGACTACAATGTAAACCAATATGTAAAATAAAATTATAAAATCAGTATGAATAATTTCTTATAACTCTCACTCAGCATGGTAGCGGTCCTAATCTAGTTCTAAAATATTTTAAAATCATTCAATACGTTAGAATCATAGAGGTTAATCTACTGTTTTTTCATTTCTTATAGGAGTTTTTTTTAAAAAAAATACACGGACTAATTTTTATTTGCTAATAAATTACACAAACTGTTTTGGATTTTTTTAATACGCGAACTAATTTTAAAATATTTTAAAATCATTCAATACGTTAGAATCATAGAGGTTAATCTACTGTTTTTTCATTTCTTATAGGAATTAAAAAAAAAAAAATACACGGGCTAATTTTTATTTGCTAATAAATTACACAAACTATTTTGGATTTTTTTAATATGAACTAATTTTTATTGTCTATTAAATATATAAATTCTTGAAATTCGCAGATTTTATACATCGTTTTAGACATCGTGAACTATGTTTAACGGAAATGATTATGACGTTATATTTAGTTAAACACATGTTTAAATTTTGAAAAGAAAATTCTTTAAAAATACACAAACTAATTTCTTTCTCATTTAATATACAAACTTTTAAAATTTATAGATTTAGTAATCAATTTAGACGACATCAACTAGGTTTAACAGAATATGATGTTATTTTTAATTAAACATGTGGTTAAACTGTGAAAAGCACAGTCACTTCAGCCAAAACCTCTCAAATCGATTGAGCCCTAATTCAAGTTAGTTTCAATTCAAGTTTGACACCCTAATTTGTTCCAATCTTTTTATTCTCCAAACTATGTTCTTTTCTTTTTCTTCGCTTTTGATTTCCTTTTACATGGCTTCAATTGGAGTCGATTTCTATATATGTCGTGAAAAAGGACAAAGAAAACTAGGTAAATTTAAACGAGTTTCTGATTCTTATTCCTCGCTTTGATTGCAGTGATAATGATTTAATCAAGGTTAATTTATAGAAACGTAATGGGGAAGAAAACTAACAATATAATCTATCGGAGGATTTTTAAGGATTTTTCTTTTACGTTTAACTACATGTTTTATTAAACACGACATTGTCTTCACTTATGTTAAATATAGTTGACATCGCCTATATCATATTAAAAATAGTTGACATCGTCTAAATAGATGTGTAAACTCTGCAAATTTCAAAAACGTATTTAATGGGAAACATAAATTAGTTCGTGTATTAAACAAGAATCCAAAATAGTTAGTGTATTTTATTAGCTAATGAAAATTAGTTCGTATATCTTTAAGGAATATTTTTTACAATTTAAACAAGTGTTTAGTTAAATACTAACATCGCCATCACTTCCATTAAATATAGTTAATACCGTTTAAAATGATATGTAAAATTCTGAATTTTAAAAATTTTGTTTTAATAGGCAGCACAGCAAAACTAGTTTGTACATTAAATAGGGATCCAAAATAGTCTGTGAATTTTATAAAGGAATGTAAATTAATCCATGTACTTTGACTCTTCATTTCTTATATCCGCTAATATTAACATAAAATGTAAATTAGTTTTCTACTGTGATAAAAAAAAAGCTTAATCGATTAACACTGTTTTGGTTTTTCCCTTTCCTCATCGATAATGCGAGTTCGAACTTGCAATTAGTTCAACTTTATACTTGTACAACAAGGAATCATCCAAAATTTACTAACCCTAGTTTTATAAACCCTAATGCCGTTTATGCGAAAGATCAATTCTCGCTTTTCTGACATTGCCACCTAAAGTACAGACCAGAGTAAGTGAAAAAAAGAACGAAAGTCTTGTACAATCTGTGCGAAGCTGCAACTTCAATGGCGGAAGTGTGGCCTCGGATCTTCAACCATCAAAGGAGATATATATATATATATATATAACTATATAAGAGGTAAGTTCATTCATCTTCCGATGGCAGAGTCGGGCTCTTTGAGCAGCTCTCTATCTTGTGAAGTTCCAACATCCTTTTCTCTGGGTTACAAAGCCCTGCACCAGTAACATATTCAAACCCAACTTGTGATCAGTTCTTGTAGAAATGCTTATCTGGATGTATTACTAAAGTGTGAGTATCGAACCTGAGCATTTAGGTATATCCCAAACAGCAATGGAGGAGGGTGAGCACTCTGGTTCACAAAGGGTCTTGTGGTTCTCATGGTTGACGTTCATTGCTAGCATCCACGCACCTATTGTCACGTCCTCGTTGCTAAACATCCTAAAACTGAAGTTTGAAAATATCTTTCTTTATTAACCAACAAGGCTTAACACGCAAAAGACTCTGAAGTCAAATTCCTAAACCAAGTACATAACTCATGGTAACTTCAAAGCCAAATAAAAACTTGCCTATTATTCTTGAGGGCAACCAAACTGGTGACAACATCAGCAGAAAGAGCATAAATGGGGCCATAAGCATGAAGAAAGTACTCTTTCCCCAGCAAATCTGACAAAGGTTCATACCTGCAAAATTCCGACCCAATTTTCAGGCGTACTGAATCACAAGAGATGATCACGATTTCTCAAAAGAAAAGCATGAGTTCGCTTGGTCGGTTTAGTTTTTCATTCTAACTTAATTCATATCCTTACCATTTTAGCTTTGGATCTGTGAAAACAGGACCTTTTTCAGGCATCCTAGGTATGTCTGCGAGTGACTCCTCTCTTTAGCCAACAACAAAGACAAACGATCTGTGAAGAAAACAACACCTTCTTAGAAAATTCAGAACCATCCTAAAGACATGTGAATGTAATCAGTCACCTGGCCTCAAATATATATCATCATCAGCTTTAACATAGAACTCTGAATCATACAAAGCATATGCAGCTTTGAAGAAAGCCAAACTACACAAAACAAGAAAACCATATAAAACACCAAGCCTTCCGTGTTATCCATCACAACAAAAATTTGAATGCAGAGAAAGTGTTACTCTCTTAACTAACGTTTTGTATGGGAGCTTACTGTACTCCTCCTCGATATCAAGCAGTATAAAGTCATCATACTCTGCAATCTCCTTCTAAGCTCAGCCATCTTCGCTTCATCTTTGGTTTTGCCAATAATAAACCTTATAGCCAACCCTGTTGACTCCTCCAAGCTGCAGAGAATCATGAATCAATAATGGTTATTGATCTTTAAGGTTTGAGATTATGATCAATGATTCAGATTCCTATCTAACACAATGCTAATCTAAAATCTCAATCATCCTGCCACAAATTGATTCCAGATTAACCCTAATCTGAGATTTTGAGAGAGGATGAACCGTTACCGTCGAAGCCCTTCTGGATCGGACGGCATCCACGTGTTCCTGAGCGCTCGTCTCCGGCCAGCCGATCCGAATCCGGTCTGGATACCGACGAATCCCATCACCTTGTGCCTCTTGACTCCGCCGCTGAGGCCATTGCCACCGTTACTGTTTCCGGCGACGTCCCAGACGACCTTTACCGTCTTCGGAGGAGTTCGTGAGGCATGTCCGGCTCGGGAAAATGACGGCGGAGAGGCCGAAGATGAATCGAATAGCCCGATCGCGAGAGAGGTGAGGACGATCAGAGACGTCGATCGGCGCGTGGAGGGTGATGTACGCGCGTGGAAGAGCTTCAGCCTGGGAGAAGATGGCATGATTTTTGTAACGGACAGATAACGGATCCAGTTATTCGGGAGCTCTCGGAGGTTATTTCGTTTTAACGGTCGTTGGACTTTCTGTTTTCTCAGATCAGATATCTTTTTATGTATGAAGGTTTATTAATGGATAAAACAATTTTAGAGGATTAATGATGATAACATAAGTTAGGCAGGTGAATTTGACCAGATGCTAAGAAAATAGAAAAAATTAGTCATTGAGTATCAGTAATGTACTAATTAATGTCATTTGAAAACATAAACATCTACCTAAAATCAAAATAGCATTCATGGTGAAAGCGTTTTTGCATGGTAATTAATTAAAAGGGTAACAACTTACAAGTCTCTAGTTCATTTCATTAGCTTGTAACAAAGCTTTCAGATCTTCCAGCAGAACGTTTTAAAAGTGGTTAAAAGAAAGAAGTGAATCTGTGTCCAAATGTTCATTCAAAAAGAAAAAAAAAGAAATTAAGAAAATTTTAGTTCAAGAGAAATCTTTCACCGTACGAATAATTTTAAATTAGAGTTTCCGAGAGAAAAAGGAGATAAAAGTGTTTTTTATTTATTTTCACAAGATTTTGCCTAGTCAAATGAAAACTAATGTACACTATGATCTAAAACTTTTACGAAGTATCTAATTTAAGATTTGCTTGTAGCTATTTTTTAATATTCAAACCCAAAGTCTTGACTGGATCCTTCTCGTAGATTGCGCTCAACACTCTACTATACTACTTATATTATACATAATAAATAAAAATTCAATATTCTTAAAAATAAGCAGATTTCATTTTTTTTTTTTTTTACATGGATCTTGTGTTTGTCAATCTCGTAGGAATGTCCTATCAATAAACATTTGGAAGTAATTAAAATTTATAAAATAATCTGCTGTCTTGTCTTTATTTATACTGTCTCGTTTTTCTTACAATATCTAGAAGCTAACTCGCGGTACGTGACGTGCACACTCCTAAAAGCATGCAATCGTAGTTCTTAATTAACATTATCATTAACCAATTGTCATTAGTTTAATTAATTAATCACCCCAGTTCGCAAGGACACATTCAGTATAATACCATGTATTTAAACAAATAAAATAAAAACTTGATTTACCATATGTTTTTTAGTATAAGTGATGTTTAATAGACCACACATTTTATCACACTTCTTTGTTTTTTATCACACTTCTCTGTTGCTCTGCATCACTGCATGCATGTATATACTGTAAATGTTAACATGTAGTATAAGTGAATAATTATTTATTCACAAGGCTCATCTTGGACAACTTGTAAGACAACAAATTAAATATATGTTACTTTTATTTATTAACATCTGTAAGCGATCACCGAGTAAAGTAATCATAATACCAATACGTAAAAATAGGTTAGTGCAGTGCAGACATACATGTCTGTGGCGTGTGTTTCCTAGAAACAGAATCCTATAGTGTTTATACTTGCGGCTGTGAGATGCGTAAAGATAAATGCAAAACACTATTGGTAAATAATAGACGATGAATATTAACTTGTTTGGTAGGTTCATGCATGGACCTGCTTCTGACTATCAGATTATATATATGTTGGTGGTTGTAATTAATATGTCCAGGTTTGTTAGTAAGAATAGGTAAGTACGCACTTAATTAAGCACGCATTTGATTGGCCAATATAATATTCCATCCGAATCAAACTGTATAATTTTCTAACAGAGTACATACCGATCTAGGTAGACATTTTACACAAAATGATATAAAGTATTCTTCTTACCTTTGCACTAACGTTTTTACATGAACTCACATATCTATAATGATTCGTATGATAACATAGATTGATTACCTAATTCGAGATTACTGATAAAGAATAGTGTGTATTCTGTAAACTTTATTTTGATGTTAATTCTTAGAGACGGAATACAAACAAAGATGGATGGCATAAGCACTTTTGGTTTGTAAACATACATTGCATCAAACAAATCTAATGGTGTTTGTTCTAATTAATTTGGCATGTTCAAAACACCTTTAAGTAATTTGATGGATGTCTTTGTCAACTAAACGTTGGAATCCTGCTATGACGCCAGATTAATCATCACTGTCTCTGGTTGACATTGATAAGAAGGAGTGGCAGAAGATAATTAAGTACGTATTGAATGATTATAATGTTTTTCTTTTGCCAGAAAATGTTCTCTCACCTTTTCCTAAAATCAGTTACATTCTTTTAAAAAATGACCTTTAAAAAAATCAAAATTTTTGATAACATAAAAAATCTATAATAAAAATAATACATAAAAATCTTGAAAACAACATTAATTAAATATAAAATAATTAAATTAATCTAGTTTTTAAACTATTATTCTAATCCACCTTCTAAACTATAATCACAACCATGTTTAAATATAAAAAGTTTTGATTAATTATATTTTCATTTTTTAATTATATGCTATTTAAGAATAAAAAATGTTTTAGTAATTTTATAATATTCCTAATTTTTAAAGAAAATATTCGGAAAATTGATTTCTTAACAGCAAAACGACTAGTTAGTGGTCAGGGGCTGAGCTATTCACAACATAGTGGGATCAGTTGACCCCACCAAATTTATAAAATTGCTTTGTATTTATTTAAGTTTTATGAATTGATCCCAATAAATTTTACATTTTGACCCCTTTTATTTTTTGTTTAAGTCCTCAACTTTTTATTTCTTTCTTTTTCACCTTCAGTTTCAATTTTTGTAATATATATGACTATGTGAGATAATTTTTCTGGCTCTGCCACTGTTAGCAGTGTTTTCTTTTTGTTAATGCAGATCTAATTATGTTTTTCCTTCTTAATGCATGCATGATTTAAGCAGAATAGGAATGCTGACAACAGAAAATGAAAGATGCAAAATTTAACGAATTGGTGAAGAAGGATGGATGGATTCATTATCATTTTTTATTTTGGTGTTAGCATAGCTTTTGACAGCTTTTGAACATGTTACACGAAGATGGTAAGACTCCAACTTTTTGTTGTTGCGTAGAAGACCCTGTTTCCAGCTTCTTCTTATTCCCTCCGTATCACTTTAAGTGGTGTTTAGAAGAAAAAAATTTTGTTTCAAAATAATTAATGTTCTCATTATTCTAGATAGAATTTAATATTATTTAAACTTTGTGACCAATTGCAAAATACTGATTTTTTTCTTATTGGTTGAATTAATTTCATTTAATGACATTTTTATGTAATCAAGATGAATTGTATAGAAGTTTGTATTTTCTTAGTCCAAGTGCAAAAACTTTAAAACCCAATTAAAATGATATAGAAGGAGTATATTTTACTTATTATTTTTTCGCAGACCCTAAAATAAGTTCATATTGGTTATCTATTATTTGTCGGCTCTGGTTGCTTCCATAAAATTGGGGGCGATCTTTGCTCCTCTTTTTGTTTTATGTTGTGTTCTCCAGTTAGATCTACTAGGTTATTCTCGTTTCTCTCAACAGGTTGTTTTCAGATCTCCGATATGATCCTTTTCCGAAGAGAATGAGAGTTTTCGGTTGATCTATTTTGTCAATATTTCTAGTTGAAGTGGATTATATCCTCGTTCCCTTCAGATCTAGTTCTATCTTGGAACTTGTGTGTGGTTTGATTGAATTGCATGTTGATTTTGAGCTTTCTTTGGTTCATACATGGTCTCGATCTTCGACCTTCTCAGTCTCTCGAATGAGTTGTTCATGATTATGAGTTGTTTCGCTCCTTATCCTTTCCTTTACAGATTTGATCGAGATCTTATTTTCTGTCCAGCTTCTTTGGCTTATCGATTCAACTCCTCCATCGACTTCCAGTTGAAGACTTTTGAACATGACGTGTTATGTCTCCTAGAGCTTGAAGCTTTGGTCTTTCATCTGCATGAGCTATTAGGAGGATTCGCGGAGGTTGTAGCCATGGATGGCTTCCTCGCTTTGCCTTGTTCAAAGAAGCTTTGTTCAAGTCATCATGCTTTATTGATCTCTTTTGGGTGAAGGTTTATTTTATGTTGTTACCCACTTCTTCTAGCTTAGATTGTTTCATATTCTGTTTCTTTAGTCATCATGTTATTGTGTTTTAGTCTCTCCGTAGTTGGAGCTTCAGTCTCCGGAGGTATGATGAACCTGCCGGCCAATGTATTTCAAATCTGTATCCCACCTTTGTAATCTTCTTTTGATACTATAATCATGATAATATAATCAGTGTTTAAAAAAGGGTTATCTACTGTCTTTTATTTCATTTCTTATATCCGCTAATAATTACATAAAATATAATTTAGTTCTCTACTATAGTAAAAACAAAAGCTTAATCGATTAACACTGTATCGGTTTTTCCTCTTTCCTCGTCGATAATGCGAATTCGAAATTGCAGTTAGTTTAACCTCATACTTGTACAACAAGGAATAATCCAAAATTTACCAGCCCTAGTTTTATAAACCCTAATGCCGTTTAAGCGAAGGATCAACTCACCTCGCTTTTCTGGCATTGCCACCTAAAGAGTACATAGCAGAGTAAGTGAAAAAAAAGAAGGAGGAAAGTCGTATATAATCTGTGCGAAGCTGCAACTTCAATGGCGGAAGTGTCGCCTCGGATCTTCGACCATCAAAGGAGATATATATATATATATATATAACTATATAAGAGGTAAAAGATCACTCATCTTCCGATGGCAAAGTTGGGCTCTTTGAGCAGCTCTCTATCTTGTGAAGTTCCAACATCCTTTTCTCTGGGTTACAAAGCCCTGCACCAGTTACATATTCAAACCCAAGCTGTGATCAGTTCTTGTCGAAAGGCTTACGCAAAACCTGGATGCGTTTCCAAAATGTGAGTATCGAACCTGAGCATTTTGGTATATCCCAAACAGCAATGGAGTAGGGTGAGCACTCTCGTTCACAAAGGGTCTTGTGGTTCTCGTGGTTGACGTTCATTGCCAACATCCACGCACCTATTGTCACGTCCTCGTTGCTAAACATCCTGAAACTGAAGTTTGAAAATATCTTTCTTTATTAACCAACAAGGCTTAACACGCAAAAGACTCTGAAGTCAAATTCCTAAACCAAGTACATAACTCAGGGTGACTTCAAAATCGAATGAAAGAGAGATATAACTTGCCTGTTATTCTTGAGGGCAACCAAACTGGTGACAACATCAGCAGAAAGAGCATAGATGGGGCCATAAGCATGAAGAAAGTACTCCTTCCCCAGCAAATCTGCCAAAGGCTCATACCTGCAAAAATCAAACCAATTTTCACGTATACTGAATCACAAAGATGCGACTATGTATTTCAAATCGATCATAAACAAGATTTCTCAAAAGACAAGAATGAATTCGCATGTTCGGTTAGTTCTTCATTCCTGTCCTTACCATTTAAGCTTTGGATCTGTGAAAACAGGACCTTTTTTCAAGCATCCTAGGTATGTCTGCGAGTGGCTCCTCTCTTTAGCCAACAGCAAAGACAAACGATCTATAAAGAAAACAACACCTCCTTAGAAAATTTAGAACCATCCTAAAGACATGTGAATGTAATCAGTCACCTGGCCTCAAATAGATATCATCATCAGCTTTGACATAGAACTCCGAATCATACAGAGCATACGCAGCTTTGAAGAAAGCCAAACTATACAACAACAATAAAAACAAAACATATAAAAGACCAATCCTTTCCTGTTACCGAGCAAAACAAAATTCAAATGCAGAGGAAGTGTTACTCTCTTAACTAACGTTTTGTATGGGAGCTTACTGTACTCCTCCTCGATATCGAGCAGTATAAAGTCATCATACTCTGCAATCTCGCTTCTAAGCTCAGCCATCTTCTTTTCATCTTTGGTCTTGCCTATGATAAACCTGATAGCCAATCCTGTTGACTCCTCCAAGCTGCAGAGAATCATGAATCAATAATGGTTATTGATCTTTAAGGTTTGAGATTATGATCAATAGATTCAGATTCCTATCTACGCAATGCTAATCGTTCTGACACAAATTTTGATTCCAGAGAACCCTAAATCGAGATATGACCAAGAAGATGAATCGTTACCGACGAAGCCCTTCTGGATCGGACGGCATCCACGTGCTCCTGAGCGCTCGTCTCCTCCCAGCTGATCCGAATCCGGTTTGGATACCGACGAATCCCATCACCTTATGCCTCTTCACTCCGCCGCTGAGGCCATTACCACCGTTACTATTCCCGGCGACGTCCCAGACGACTCGCACCGTCTTCGGAGGAGTTCGTGAGGCATGTCCGGCTCGGGAAAACAATGGCGGCGAGTCCGAAGATGAATCCGAATAGCCCGATCGCGAGAGAGGTGAGGACGATCAGAGACGTCGATCGGCGCGTGGAGGGTGATGTACGCGCGTGGAAGAGCTTCAGCCTCGGAGAAGACGGCATGATTTTTTGTAACGGACAGATAACGGATCCAGTTATTAGGAAGCTCTCGGTGGTTTATTTCGTTTTAACGGTCGTTGGACTTTCTGTTTTCTCAGATTAGAGATCTTTATGTGTATGAAGAAGGGTTAATTAATGAATTAAACAAATTTAGAGGATTGATGATGATAATATAAGTTAGGCAGGTGATCTGACCAGATGCTAAGAAAATAGAAAATAAATTAGTCATTAAGTGTCAGTAATGTACTAATTAATGTCGATGGAAAATCGTAAACATCTACCAAAATCAAAATAGCATTCATGGTGAAAGCGTTTTTGGCATGGTAAATTAATAAAATAGGTACAAACTTACAAACTACAAGTTTCTATTCATTTTCTAGTTCTAGCATTATTTATTTTTTATTTTGTTTATATAACTTGTAACAAAGATTTCAGATCTTGGAGGTTCGGAGTCCGGCCGGCGCGTAAGCGCGGGTGCCAGCGCCGGAGCTCGTCGTCTTTCATTTTAATTGTCCGGCCTTTGTCCTATCCTCCTCTCTTTCAGTGATCGCTTTGTCTGAGCTGTGGTTTCATCATCATCCGTGATGTATCGGATCTTGGAGTGAAGACGCGGTTGGTGTGGAGTTGATGGTGCGGTGAGGACGCGCGTAGTATGGATCTCGTTCCCAGGAGATGGAGGCTTCCACAGATTCGTCGTCGCCGGCTTTTGTCACCGCGAGGTGGAAGCGTCTTTGGCTTCGCCGTCGTCGGCTCAAGTCCCCGGGGTGTGAAAGCTTCCTTAGCTTCTAGCCGCCGGCTTTAGGTTTTTTTAGTTATGGTTCCTTAGTGTTGGGTTCGAACTGGGATCGATTGGTTTTTGGTTGTCGCTTTAGGGTTGAAGATTTCAAGTTGTCGCTTTGTCGGAGGAGCTCTCTAGGAGAGATGAGGCTCTTCGACGGGTAGATAGAGTGGGAAGTATTAGATGGGTTCGGCGGAGGCTCTTCGGTTACGAGCTCCGTTTGAAGTTTGTTGTGGTGAGGGATTCCGGTGGTGAGACGAGGCGGAGACGGCCAAGTCCCAAGTCGAGGCGGATGTGACGCGTGCAGTTCTGATGGGTTGAGATGCATCCACGTGTCCGGCGTCCAGTCTCCTTGACACTCGAGTCGATCGTCGTCACACCGGGGATGGTTTGGGCCGTTGGCCCGTGTAATGGATAGGTCTGTAATGTGGATCATTGGGGCTGATATTTAGTTTATGTATTTTGGGCTTTCATGTAATATGTTTTTGGGCTTGGCCCGATCCTTTTAATATTAAAAACATTGACGGGAAAAAAAAAAAAAACAAAGATTTCAGATTTTCCAGCAGAATGTTTTAAAAGTGATTAACAAGAAAGAAGTGTCCAAATGAAAATGTAGAGGATGTCTTAATCACAGGATAATGTCTTAAATAATCATATACTTATGATAAATACTCCAATCACCAGTGTTTGGCTGATTTTACAGATTATATAAAATAAATAAAAAACAGAGTGGAAAAAGAAGTGGTAGTTTTCTTATTTATCAAAGTCCTAAATGTTAATCCGAGTCTTCAGAGCTATCAAAGTCAAGTTGTTCATCAACACAAAGCAACATCTCATCACTAATAACATTATTTACTACTTCTACACTACCAACTTGCCTCTCTTCTTCTACAGCTTCAGAGGATGAAGAAGCTCTTCTCGTCACTTCTTCTTCTCCTTCTGATGAAAACTTTGACAGTTCCTTCTCCAAACAATCTTCTTTGGTGTTGCTCTCTTGGGCTGGCTTCTCTGCTTCTGAAGTTGGTTCTGTTTGGTTGGTTCCAAGTGGCACTGGTAAGCCTAGGAGAGGTTCATCATCTGATCCTTCTGGAACCATATGATCGCAGCTCTCAAGTTGGGTCGTCGTCACGGCAAACCCGGCTTTGTCTACATCTGCTTCTTTGTTAACATTACCGTTCACAGTGTTGGGTTTTGCGCACTGGTATAGCGTTTTCTTGAGCAGGACTGTCCCAGGGAACACCATCAAATTTAGTCTTTTGAGAGCTTCGCGTTCTTCATCATCCATTGTTTTGAAGCCGAAACCTTCAGTCCATGTTTCCACTAAACTTGGCAAAGCGGCCACAACAAGATTCTCCACTTTGAGAGACATAAGCATCTGCACCCAAAAAACCAATATTAGTATTAGTTTAGATGGAGCCTCAAGAACAGTGACGTGACCAAATTTTAAAATACTGTACCTCTTCAATTGCAGTCACGAGGATTCTGCACATTCCCTGACGACGATACTTGCTGCATGTAGCTACAAGAGGCATCTCTGCAACACTTACTCCATGCACCCTATGGATATAAGCAAAATGTATGTAACTCATTCCCAAACATGTGAAATTACACTTTCTTGGAGCGTGAATTTTTCACCTATGCATATACTAACCTGATGGATGCTACTGAGATCATCACATCGTTCTTTTCCACAACCACTGTGTAAAACCCATCAAAGTCTAACCGGGCAAATTTTGACCTTTAATTTCAACAAAAGATTCAAAAACGGTAAGACACATAGTTAATTATGAAAAGCAGAACCGAAGGTACAATCTCAACACACAGAAACAAACATGTGCAAGCAAATGACATAAGGACGTTACCCCCAATTGTATAGCACATGAGGTATCATGTCAATACCAGTTCTTGCATCTACCATAGACAGAAAGCATTCCTCCATAATCGATAGAGCAACAGCTAATTTCGAGTTGCATTCAGCCTTCAGTGCCAACCTTCGCGCAGAATGAGCCTTTCCATCTTCTTGAAAACATTTCAAAACCGTCCAAGACAGACCATCAGCATTAGGATATGTAACCCCAACACGAGAACTTAGACCACTGTGCACCTGTGCATTACAACTACTTGTTAAGAAACTATATTTGCTAGCTGTAACGACTTCTCTTGTTACATATCAAAGAGCTCAAGAACAGTGAGAAAGATATCAATTTTTTAAATATATAAACTAGGCATGAGTACTCTTACCTTCTCGCAACTTTTACCACAAAAGTAGGTTTCTGGAAAAGGTTCTCTGCGTTTACTTATCTCTTGCAGACATACTCCATGATCTGATCAAATACATAAACAGTTATCAGCCATGCCGGACTTCAATCAAAATTAACTGGTCTTGCAAAGAATCAATTAGTATAGAAAGCAAAGCTGAGCCTAGCAAATAAATCAACATCTGCAACTGTAACTAAACTGATGAACAGTGGCAACAATCATGATAACATCTCAGTGTGCCATGATCGAAGACAACTCAAACAAGGAGAATGGATCATGTAATTTATAACAGGTGAACGAGTGGGAGATGAGGTCATTACATTTATGCGCACACTGAGTACACTTAAAATCCTGAGAGCGGTCATCAGGAGCATTATCACTAACGAACTCTCTGCATATCCAACATGTGCAGCTTGAGCAATACCAACTGCCTTCCGGGAGCACCTGAATTAAAAAAAGAGCAAAGCTAATACAGCCATTCTCTTTAGAAGGTAGTTATCTATTAATGCCACACGTTACGTTACCTTCATTGCTAAACAAGCCTGATGGAAGGTAGAAGGGCAATTATCACAGCAGATCAGCTCACCGCCATCACCACAGATTCCACAAGAATCATCATTGGGATCATCACCATCATAACCTTCCTCTGATCTCGATCCATTTCTTCTAGCCTTATACTCAGCATACCAAGCTTCCAGCTGACAGGAAGCGAAAGGCTTTCCTGATCCCATGAATAGATTCAGACAAGGACACCCCTGGTCGAATCCAGCGTGTTTCTTGAACTCAGAAAGCGATATAGTCCTGTTGCAGCATGTGCAGACCACTCCATCTTTGGTCACGATGCCTGTTTTCACAACGGTATCATCATCATCTGGATCCCGCAACTGGATTACTTCGTCCTTAGAGATTACTTTGGAAGCTAGCAGCCATGATAAGACAGTTCTTGGACCTAAAGCAGAGCAGTTCCCTTGACCAAATTGTTTTTCCCCATTGCTAGTGCTTCGAGGAAGTAGCCTGCACCCTCCTCTATTGTTCTTTTTCTTGGTTCTAGCTTTTGATTTCTGAGCTTTCTTTTTCTTCTGGCTTGATCTGATTGCACACCCAACCTTACCTTTGGTTTTAAAAACGACATCGTCTTGATTACAGTTCTTTCTTCTTCCCTTCTTTGAACTCTTCATCTTATCATTCCTGAACCTTTTATCTCCATTTTCCTCTGAGATGACGTGGATGTTTCCCATATCTTTAACCTGCATTCAAGGCCAGTGGGGTCCAAGGGAGCTTTTTTCGATCTTCCGTGTGACTTCTTCCTCAGAAGACTCTCATGGATCCCTTCTGCTATCAGTTTTGAAGCTTCAACGACCTTGCTAACACTGTTCTGCTTCTCTTGTCTTGAAGAAGCATTTTTCCTCTCAAGATCAGAATGAATCTCTTGGTTAGCATTCTCGTCGTCATAAACAAGAAGACTTCCCTCAGATACTGTCAGCACACTTTCAGGACAGCCTGAGATCAATTTCAGACAAGTTGCATCCTCTTTCTTAAACTTGTCAATAACTGAGTTCCTGGCAACTTCAACTTTGTTTCCTTTTCTTAAAGAACCAACTTTCTTATCAACGAAGACAGCAGTCACAAAGGGCTCTAAAGTACTCCACCAAAGCGCTCGTGTGTTAGCTAGATTTAACAGTTTCATGTTCTCCTCAATGTCCAGCAATGTAAGCGAGAGATCAGACCAAAAGTCATTGATGCCTGTCCATTTCTTAGTACCTGTATCCATTAGCTTATGATCAGCTAGTAATATCTCCCCCAGTGATCTCCAAGCTGACCCAAATTCACGAAACTTCCGCCCCTGTGAAGATACGTATATAGTTTCCGAGTATTTACTATTGGATCTTTGGCGCTTCTCGATTTTCCATCTGGAAGAAGCAAGCAACTTGCAGGCGTACTTGTAGAGAAGGGCGAGGGTCCTCTTTAGGATCAATCTTTAGACAAGTTTCAGAAATGCTTAACTCATTAGGAGATACTTTAGTTCTCTCCTTCAACTGTAGTGGAGTAGATGCACCAGCAGAGAACACTCTGGTTGCAAAGCTCTCCTGAGAAACAGGAGACTCAATTGCCTTTAACTCCTTTCCATCGCATTTTGCCACGTTTTGTGAGACAATGCCACTCAGATAAACATCTTTGCCCTTTTCTATGCTTTGCTTCAGCAAATACGAGCTCGTTGAGACACCCTTGTTAGATGATTCAACTAAATGGAGAGGTATCATATCTCTAGCAAAATCCGCATTCTGAAAACCAGTAAAAGGCGATCCCTTTTCATCCACATTCTTATTAGCAGAAAGCTTGGCTCTTTTAGCTTTTGTGTTAACTTCAGAACCATCCTTAGAAGCAGATGATGGCTCTAGGCATGCATATCCACTTGTGACCACAGAGTTGTCATTGTTTGAGCTCAGAGAGGAGTTGGCATTCTTACTGGAATCATCACACTCGAAGTTAATGGCTCCAGTAACAAGACATCTTTTAGTAGCAGTAGTAGTGTTTCCGGAATCACTCGCAAAGAAAACTTCCCTGAATATCTGATGCTCTTCATATGACCCCTCGAAGCAATCATCTTCTAACATCTCGACCTCAGCTTCGGGAAGCATCTTCACAAACTAACTGCATGTTCCACTTCAGCTTAAATAAAGAGGGGGAGGTAGTAGTAGTAACCTGCGTTTATAGAATGTAATAGTGACAGATTCATAATCAGAACTTTAGCAGCAAAGATAAAAGGAAACTACAACAGGTGGTTAAATGAAACAAGAATCAAAGAAGTCATTTTACATTTTGACCCCTTTTATTTTTGTTTAAGTCCTCAACTTTTTATTTCTTTCTTTTTCACCTTCAGTTTCAATTTTTGTAATATATATGACTATGTGAGATAATTTTTCTGGCTCTGCCACTGTTAGCAGTGTTTTCTTTTTGTTAATGCAGATCTAATTATGTTTTTCCTTCTTAATGCATGCATGATTTAAGCAGAATAGGAATGCTGACAACAGAAAATGAAAGATGCAAAATTTAACGAATTGGTGAAGAAGGATGGATGGATTCATTATCATTTTTATTTTGGTGTTAGCATAGCTTTTGACAGCTTTTGAACATGTTACACGAAGATGGTAAGACTCCAACTTTTTGTTGTTGCGTAGAAGACCCTGTTTCCAGCTTCTTCTTATTCCCTCCGTATCACTTTAAGTGGTGTTTAGAAGAAAAAAATTTTGTTTCAAAATAATTAATGTTCTCATTATTCTAGATAGAATTTAATATTATTTAAACTTTGTGACCAATTGCAAAATACTGATTTTTTTCTTATTGGTTGAATTAATTTCATTTAATGACATTTTTATGTAATCAAGATGAATTGTATAGAAGTTTGTATTTTCTTAGTCCAAGTGCAAAAACTTTAAAACCCAATTAAAATGATATAGAAGGAGTATATTTTACTTATTATTTTTCAAGAGACCCTAAAATAAGTTCATATTGGTTATCTATTATTTGTCGGCTCTGGTTGCTTCCATAAAATTGGGGGCGATCTTTGCTCCTCTTTTTGTTTTATGTTGTGTTCTCCAGTTAGATCTACTAGGTTATTCTCGTTTCTCTCAACAGGTTGTTTTCAGATCTCCGATATGATCCTTTTCCGAAGAGAATGAGAGTTTTCGGTTGATCTATTTTGTCAATATTTCTAGTTGAAGTGGATTATATCCTCGTTCCCTTCAGATCTAGTTCTATCTTGGAACTTGTGTGTGGTTTGATTGAATTGCATGTTGATTTTGAGCTTTCTTTGGTTCATACATGGTCTCGATCTTGACCTTCTCAGTCTCGAATGAGTTGTTCATGATTATGAGTTGTTTCGCTCCTTATCCTTTCCTTTACAGATTTGATCGAGATCTTATTTTCTGTCCAGCTTCTTTGGCTTATCGATTCAACTCCTCCATCGACTTCCAGTTGAAGACTTTTGAACATGACGTGTTATGTCTCCTAGAGCTTGAAGCTTTGGTCTTTCATCTGCATGAGCTATTAGGAGGATTCGCACGGAGGTTGTAGCCATGGATGGCTTCCTCGCTTTGCCTTGTTCAAAGAAGCTTTGTTCAAGTCATCATGCTTTATTGATCTCTTTTGGGTGAAGGTTTATTTTATGTTGTTACCCACTTCTTCTAGCTTAGATTGTTTCATATTCTGTTTCTTTAGTCATCATGTTATTGTGTTTTAGTCTCTCCGTAGTTGGAGCTTCAGTCTCCGGAGGTATGATGAACCTGCCGGCCAATGTATTTCAAATCTGTATCCCACCTTTGTAATCTTCTTTTGATACTATAATCATGATAATATAATCAGTGTTTAAAAAAAAAGGGTTATCTACTGTCTTTTATTTCATTTCTTATATCCGCTAATAATTACATAAAATATAATTTAGTTCTCTACTATAGTAAAAACAAAAGCTTAATCGATTAACACTGTATCGGTTTTTCCTCTTTCCTCGTCGATAATGCGAATTCGAAATTGCAGTTAGTTTAACCTCATACTTGTACAACAAGGAATAATCCAAAATTTACCAGCCCTAGTTTTATAAACCCTAATGCCGTTTAAGCGAAGGATCAACTCACCTCGCTTTTCTGGCATTGCCACCTAAAGAGTACATAGCAGAGTAAGTGAAAAAAGAAGGAGGAAAGTCGTATATAATCTGTGCGAAGCTGCAACTTCAATGGCGGAAGTGTCGCCTCGGATCTTCGACCATCAAAGGAGATATATATATATATATATATAACTATATAAGAGGTAAAAGATCACTCATCTTCCGATGGCAAAGTTGGGCTCTTTGAGCAGCTCTCTATCTTGTGAAGTTCCAACATCCTTTTCTCTGGGTTACAAAGCCCTGCACCAGTTACATATTCAA
This sequence comes from Brassica carinata, assembly GCA_016771965.1. Lineage (NCBI taxonomy): Eukaryota > Viridiplantae > Streptophyta > Magnoliopsida > Brassicales > Brassicaceae > Brassica > Brassica carinata. The sequence goes on from CM028692.1 coordinate 54,526,270, forward strand.
ACCCAAGCTGTGATCAGTTCTTGTCGAAGGCTTACGCAAAACCTGGATGCGTTTCCAAAATGTGAGTATCGAACCTGAGCATTTTGGTATATCCCAAACAGCAATGGAGTAGGGTGAGCACTCGCTCACAAAGGGTCTTGTGGTTCTCGTGGTTGACGTTCATTGCCAACATCCACGCACCTATTGTCACGTCCTCGTTGCTAAACATCCTGAAACTGAAGTTTGAAAATATCTTTCTTTATTAACCAACAAGGCTTAACACGCAAAAGACTCTGAAGTCAAATTCCTAAACCAAGTACATAACTCAGGGTGACTTCAAAATCGAATGAAAGAGATATAACTTGCCTGTTATTCTTGAGGGCAACCAAACTGGTGACAACATCAGCAGAAAGAGCATAGATGGGGCCATAAGCATGAAGAAAGTACTCCTTCCCCAGCAAATCTGCCAAAGGCTCATACCTGCAAAAATCAAACCAATTTTCACGTATACTGAATCACAAAGATGCGACTATGTATTTCAAATCCGATCATAAACAAGATTTCTCAAAAGACAAGAATGAATTCGCATGTTCGGTTAGTTCTTCATTCCTGTCCTTACCATTTAAGCTTTGGATCTGTGAAAACAGGACCTTTTTTCAAGCATCCTAGGTATGTCTGCGAGTGGCTCCTCTCTTTAGCCAACAGCAAAGACAAACGATCTATAAAGAAAACAACACCTCCTTAGAAAATTTAGAACCATCCTAAAGACATGTGAATGTAATCAGTCACCTGGCCTCAAATAGATATCATCATCAGCTTTGACATAGAACTCCGAATCATACAGAGCATACGCAGCTTTGAAGAAAGCCAAACTATACAACAACAATAAAAAAACAAAACATATAAAAGACCAATCCTTTCCTGTTACCGAGCAAAACAAAATTCAAATGCAGAGGAAGTGTTACTCTCTTAACTAACGTTTTGTATGGGAGCTTACTGTACTCCTCCTCGATATCGAGCAGTATAAAGTCATCATACTCTGCAATCTCGCTTCTAAGCTCAGCCATCTTCTTTTCATCTTTGGTCTTGCCTATGATAAACCTGATAGCCAATCCTGTTGACTCCTCCAAGCTGCAGAGAATCATGAATCAATAATGGTTATTGATCTTTAAGGTTTGAGATTATGATCAATAGATTCAGATTCCTATCTACGCAATGCTAATCGTTCTGACACAAATTTTGATTCCAGAGAACCCTAAATCGAGATATGACCAAGAAGATGAATCGTTACCGACGAAGCCCTTCTGGATCGGACGGCATCCACGTGCTCCTGAGCGCTCGTCTCCTCCCAGCTGATCCGAATCCGGTTTGGATACCGACGAATCCCATCACCTTATGCCTCTTCACTCCGCCGCTGAGGCCATTACCACCGTTACTATTCCCGGCGACGTCCCAGACGACTCGCACCGTCTTCGGAGGAGTTCGTGAGGCATGTCCGGCTCGGGAAAACAATGGCGGCGAGTCCGAAGATGAATCCGAATAGCCCGATCGCGAGAGAGGTGAGGACGATCAGAGACGTCGATCGGCGCGTGGAGGGTGATGTACGCGCGTGGAAGAGCTTCAGCCTCGGAAGACGGCATGATTTTTGTAACGGACAGATAACGGATCCAGTTATTAGGAAGCTCTCGGTGGTTTATTTCGTTTTAACGGTCGTTGGACTTTCTGTTTTCTCAGATTAGAGATCTTTATGTGTATGAAGAAGGGTTAATTAATGAATTAAACAAATTTAGAGGATTGATGATGATAATATAAGTTAGGCAGGTGATCTGACCAGATGCTAAGAAAATAGAAAATAAATTAGTCATTAAGTGTCAGTAATGTACTAATTAATGTCGATGGAAAATCGTAAACATCTACCAAAATCAAAATAGCATTCATGGTGAAAGCGTTTTGGCATGGTAAATTAATAAAATAGGTACAAACTTACAAACTACAAGTTTCTATTCATTTTCTAGTTCTAGCATTATTTATTTTTATTTTGTTTATATAACTTGTAACAAAGATTTCAGATCTTGGAGGTTCGAGTCCGGCCGCTGAAGCTGCGTGCCAGCCGGAGCTCGCCGTCTTTCATTTTAATTGTCCGCCTTTGTCCTATCCTCCTCTTTCGTGATCGCTTTGTCCGAGCTGTGGTTTCATCATCATCCGTGATGTATCGGATCTTGGAGTGAAGACGCGGTTGGTGTGGAGTTGATGGTGCGGTGAGGACGCGTGAGTATGGATCTCGCTCCGTGAGATGGAGGCTTCCACAGATTCGCTGTCGCCGGCTTTTGTCACCGCTGAGGTGGAAGCGTCTTTGGCTTCGCCGTCGTCGGCTCAAGTCCCCGGGTGTGAAAGCTTCCTTAGCTTCTGCACCGGCTTTAGGTTTTAGTTATGGTTCCTTAGTGTTGGGTTCGAATCGATCGATTGGTTTTGGTTGTCGCTTTAGGGTTGAAGATTTCAAGTTGTCGCTTTTCGGAGGAGCTCTCTAGAGAGATGAGGCTCTTCACGGTAGATGATGGGAAGTATTAGATGGGTTCGCGGAGGCTCTTGATTCTGAGCTCCGTTTGAAGTTTGTTGTGGTGAGGGATTCCGGTGGTGAGACGAGGCGGAGACGGCCAAGTCCCAAGTCGAGGCGGATGTGACGCTGCGGTTCGATGGGTTGAGATGCATCCACGGTCCGTCGGCCTCTCCTGACACTCGAGTCGATCGTCGTCACACGGGATGGTTTGGGCGTTGGCCCGTGTAATGGATAGGTCTGTAATGTGGATCATTGGGGCTGATATTTAGTTTATGTATTTTGCCACATGTAATATGCTTTTACTCGATCTTTTAATATTAAAACATTGACGGAAAAAAAAAACAAAGATTTCAGATTTTCCAGCAGAATGTTTTAAAAGTGATTAACAAGAAAGAAGTGTCCAAATGAAAATGTAGAGGATGTCTTAATCACAGGATAATGTCTTAAATAATCATATACTTATGATAAATACTCCAATCACCAGTGTTTGGCTGATTTTACAGATTATATAAAATAAATAAAAACAGAGTGGAAAAAGTGGTAGTTTTCTTATTTCAGTGTGATACATGTCAAAAGAAGTGAGAAAGTGAAAGGACATTATATGTCCCTTCTCAATGTCTCACATTTTTTTCTCTCTCTTTTGTAAACAAAATCTATTTTATGTTGAAACAAATTAGTTTAATAACCCAAAAACCAAAACTCTTTAGCTTTTATTCTTACTAGATTTTTTAACCGCGCGGATAAGATATTATATGTATTTCTCAATTCTAAAAAAATAATGTATAATATTGTATTACATTATTTAAAGAATATAAAGTAAGACTACATAACATAAATATATTTTTTAAATTTTCTTTGTGGAAATCATTATGTTGTTTGATTGTTGTACTTGATTCACATATTTGCATAGATGTTTGTGATAGATGAATAACTATATTTTTATTATCAGTAAATAATATATATTTATTATATAATATAAGAAAAATGAAATTATTTACTTTTTAAACAAACTTCTCTCATGTTGGGGACTCGGTTATAGACATATCATATTCGAAGGAGACATTTTTACAGTTATCAATATTCTTAACAATCAAGAAACAAATCTGAATATCAAAACAATATCTCATACGATCTCTTTGTGGAATAACTACTCTGAAGAAATTGAATTTATGCATCAAAAACGACTGGAAATGGATGTGCAGATGTGTTATCTAAGTCAGCTTTATAAGGTACTATTCAGCTTTATAAGGTACTATTCATAGTTCATATATCATTTATGTCCATCCTATTTTTTCGTCCATCATTTCTTAAACATCTTGAAATAACTGATGCTAATTAATAATAAACTTTTGGCTGGCAAAAAAAATTAAATTTGTCTAATTATCGCTTAATTTGTCTAAATGATATATGTATTTCTCAATTCTAAAAAATAATGTATAATATTGTATTACTTTATTTAAAGAATATAAAATAAGACTACATAACATAAATATATTTTTTAAATTTTCTTTGTGGAAATCATTATGTTGTTTGATTGTTGTACTTGATTCACATATTTGCATAGATATTTGTGATAGATGAATAACTATATTTTTATTATCATAAATAATATATATTTATTATATAATATAAGCAAAATGTATGTAACTCATTCCCAAACATGTGAAATTACACTTTCTTGGAGCGTGAATTTTCACCTATGCATATACTAACCTGATGGATGCTACTGAGATCATCACATCGTTCTTTTCCACAACCACTGTGTAAAACCCATCAAAGTCTAACCGGGCAAATTTTGACCTTTAATTTCAACAAAAGATTCAAAACGGTAAGACACATAGTTAATTATGAAAAGCAGAACCGAAGGTACAATCTCAACACACAGAAACAAACATGTGCAAGCAAATGACATAAGGACGTTACCCCAATTGTATAGCACATGAGGTATCATGTCAATACCAGTTCTTGCATCTACCATAGACAGAAAGCATTCCTCCATAATCGATAGAGCAACAGCTAATTTCGAGTTGCATTCAGCCTTCAGTGCCAACCTTCAAGCAGAATGAGCCTTTCCATCTTCTTGAAAACATTTCAAAACCGTCCAAGACAGACCATCAGCATTAGGATATGTAACCCCAACACGAGAACTTAGACCACTGTGCACCTGTGCATTACAACTACTTGTTAAGAAACTATATTTGCTAGCTGTAACGACTTCTCTTGTTACATATCAAAGAGCTCAAGAACAGTGAGAAAGATATCAATTTTTTAAATATATAAACTAGGCATGAGTACTCTTACCTTCTAACTTTTACCACAAAAGTAGGTTTCTGGAAAAGGTTCTCTGCGTTTACTTATCTCTTGCAGACATACTCCATGATCTGATCAAATACATAAACAGTTATCAGCCATGCCGGACTTCAATCAAAATTAACTGGTCTTGCAAAGAATCAATTAGTATAGAAAGCAAAGCTGAGCCTAGCAAATAAATCAACATCTGCAACTGTAACTAAACTGATGAACAGTGGCAACAATCATGATAACATCTCAGTGTGCCATGATCGAAGACAACTCAAACAAGGAGAATGGATCATGTAATTTATAACAGGTGAACGAGTGGGAGATGAGGTCATTACATTTATGCGCACACTGAGTACACTTAAAATCCTGAGAGCGGTCATCAGGAGCATTATCACTAACGAACTCTCTGCATATCCAACATGTGCAGCTTGAGCAATACCAACTGCCTTCCGGGAGCACCTGAATTAAAAAAAGAGCAAAGCTAATACAGCCATTCTCTTTAGAAGGTAGTTATCTATTAATGCCACACGTTACGTTACCTTCATTGCTAAACAAGCCTGATGGAAGGTAGAAGGGCAATTATCACAGCAGATCAGCTCACCGCCATCACCACAGATTCCACAAGAATCATCATTGGGATCATCACCATCATAACCTTCCTCTGATCTCGATCCATTTCTTCTAGCCTTATACTCAGCATACCAAGCTTCCAGCTGACAGGAAGCGAAAGGCTTTCCTGATCCCATGAATAGATTCAGACAAGGACACCCCTGGTCGAATCCAGCGTGTTTCTTGAACTCAGAAAGCGATATAGTCCTGTTGCAGCATGTGCAGACCACTCCATCTTTGGTCACGATGCCTGTTTTCACAACGGTATCATCATCATCTGGATCCCGCAACTGGATTACTTCGTCCTTAGAGATTACTTTGGAAGCTAGCAGCCATGATAAGACAGTTCTTGGACCTAAAGCAGAGCAGTTCCCTTGACCAAATTGTTTTTCCCCATTGCTAGTGCTTGAGGAAGTAGCCTGCACCCTCCTCTATTGTTCTTTTCTTGGTTCTAGCTTTTGATTTCTGAGCTTTCTTTTCTTCTGGCTTGATCTGATTGCACACCCAACCTTACCTTTGGTTTTAAAACGACATCGTCTTGATTACAGTTCTTTCTTCTTCCCTTCTTTGAACTCTTCATCTTATCATTCCTGAACCTTTTATCTCCATTTTCCTCTGAGATGACGTGGATGTTTCCCATATCTTTAACCTCGCATTCAAGGCCAGTGGGGTCCAAGGGAGCTTTTTTCGATCTTCCGTGTGACTTCTTCCTCAGAAGACTCTCATGGATCCCTTCTGCTATCAGTTTTGAAGCTTCAACGACCTTGCTAACACTGTTCTGCTTCTCTTGTCTTGAAGAAGCATTTTTCCTCTCAAGATCAGAATGAATCTCTTGGTTAGCATTCTCGTCGTCATAAACAAGAAGACTTCCCTCAGATACTGTCAGCACACTTTCAGGACAGCCTGAGATCAATTTCAGACAAGTTGCATCCTCTTTCTTAAACTTGTCAATAACTGAGTTCCTGGCAACTTCAACTTTGTTTCCTTTTCTTAAAGAACCAACTTTCTTATCAACGAAGACAGCAGTCACAAAGGGCTCTAAAGTACTCCACCAAAGCGCTCGTGTGTTAGCTAGATTTAACAGTTTCATGTTCTCCTCAATGTCCAGCAATGTAAGCGAGAGATCAGACCAAAAGTCATTGATGCCTGTCCATTTCTTAGTACCTGTATCCATTAGCTTATGATCAGCTAGTAATATCTCCCCCAGTGATCTCCAAGCTGACCCAAATTCACGAAACTTCCGCCCCTGTGAAGATACGTATATAGTTTCCGAGTATTTACTATTGGATCTTTGGCGCTTCTCGATTTTCCATCTGGAAGAAGCAAGCAACTTGCAGACGTACTTGTAGAGAAGAGGACGAGGGTCCTCTTTAGGATCAATCTTTAGACAAGTTTCAGAAATGCTTAACTCATTAGGAGATACTTTAGTTCTCTCCTTCAACTGTAGTGGAGTAGATGCACCAGCAGAGAACACTCTGGTTGCAAAGCTCTCCTGAGAAACAGGAGACTCAATTGCCTTTAACTCCTTTCCATCGCATTTTGCCACGTTTTGTGAGACAATGCCACTCAGATAAACATCTTTGCCCTTTTCTATGCTTTGCTTCAGCAAATACGAGCTCGTTGAGACACCCTTGTTAGATGATTCAACTAAATGGAGAGGTATCATATCTCTAGCAAAATCCGCATTCTGAAAACCAGTAAAAGGCGATCCCTTTTCATCCACATTCTTATTAGCAGAAAGCTTGGCTCTTTTAGCTTTTGTGTTAACTTCAGAACCATCCTTAGAAGCAGATGATGGCTCTAGGCATGCATATCCACTTGTGACCACAGAGTTGTCATTGTTTGAGCTCAGAGAGGAGTTGGCATTCTTACTGGAATCATCACACTCGAAGTTAATGGCTCCAGTAACAAGACATCTTTTAGTAGCAGTAGTAGTGTTTCCGGAATCACTCGCAAAGAAAACTTCACAAATCTTGCATATAACCTCTAAATTTTTAAAATCACTATACTAGCATATTTGATAAACTTTTTAAATATGAAAAACTCTTTACAATACCAACTCTTCATAAATTTTACACCGGCTAACCCCTTCTAACATTCTTGTAAATCAAGTGTTATTTGTTTGATGATTCTTTAATGCCGTATTAAATACATGTTATTCAAAAAGTTTGAGTTTTAACAATTCTATAATTCTATCAAAATCTTGTGTTATATGAATTTGAATTCTTAATTCTGTCAAAACACATCACATGATAATCATATGAAACAAAATATAACAAACTAGAAACATATTAGTATAAGAACCAAAACAAATTTATCATTTATGTTCTTCCTAAACTCACAAACCTTGATGAGAACTTTGTCTTGAGTGGTCAATTTTTTCTAATATAAATGCATGGAGTTTTAAAATTCAGGCAGAAAAAAAGATAATCTTATAGCAAAAAGATATAAAGAATTTAGAAAAGCATAAACGAAAACCTCCAAAGAATTTGAAGCAACATAAACAAAAAAAAATTGGTGAATGAAAGAGAAAAAATCTTCAACCACAACTCAAATTTGTTGCTGGCCGATAGAAATGCACAAAATATGTTCACAACAAAATGATGATGAAAGATGAAGAATTTGAATCGAACAAGGACGATCGAGACCATCACAATGCATCATCATCAGCCACAGATCATACATTATCAGCAACTAAGGATCAATGTGAATCAGTATCAGCCATGCATCATCAGCAGCAACTAAGGAAAAATCATCAAATTGATGTGCTTCACTGCCATGGAGGAGAAACAAGGAATCGTCGATGTGATTTTCCTTCTCTCTACGATTGGTGGTTTCGATTAGTTATCCATGGTCAATGAAATTCATCAAAAGATTCACGGGTTTAGTTGGTTCTTTAGTGGTTTATTACGATGCTTGTAAGAATTGTGGAGCAACTTACAAGCTTTTAGCTCCTCTCCCAACACACAACTCGCTAAAGCCTCCTTTTGCTCTTCCTTTGGCTCTTTCTCTAGCTTCTGCGCGACACCTCCATGTTTTGCCTTTGATCATGTCCCCAAACTTGCGAGAGGAGAATGAGTTGGAGAAGAAGCAACAAGATAAACCAAGCAAAGCTTCTCCTGGGATCGGGTTTAAACTCTTGAAGAAGATGGGGTTCAGGGATGGAAAGGGGCTAGGGAAATATGAGGATGGGATATTGGAACCTATCATGGCTACAAAATTACCGAAGTATATGGGGTTGGGTCATGCTGTCCAATTCATAGAGGACCAACCTCCCAGCAAGAAAGGTAATATTGACCCTGGACTAGTTCAAACTGTTTTGATTCTTGGTAGAGACTTTACATCTTTCAAGTGATCGAATCAGAGACTTAAGTTGATATTTTTTCCCAACATTGGTTTTCAGGGAAACCTCGGAACAGGCGCAAGGACCGTCCACCACCACCGCATAAAAACATGGGAGGAGGTCCACCAAATGCAGGATGGTCAGGTAACAACAACAACGGCTACCAGCAGCAGGGTGGTGGAATGCAGCAGCCACAGTACCAGAACAACTATCCACCTAACCGAGATGGCAGCGGCCAGGAAACTTCATGGGGACGTGATCAAGAGCAAGGGAATTCGTTGGCGAGATGTCTGTTGGGAGATGAAGAGCTAGCATCATTCATGCAGTTTCAAAACGCGCAGGAGAATAAGGAGTTGAAGAAGGAGCAACCAAAGAAAGGTACTCCTCGCGAGTGAGAGTGCCATTTAGCAAGAATTTAAAAACTCCTTTGTCTTCAGTTTTATCAGTCTGGTATTGTGTCGAGACTTGAGTAACAGTGGCATGGTTCTATATAACCAGCGCAAAACAACATGGGAGGAGCGCCAGTGCAGAAAAACAGGAGAGGAGCGCCAGCGCAAAACAATATGGGAGGAGCACCAGCGCAGAAAAACAGGGGGACAACAAGGGAGGAGCGCCAGCGCAAAACAACAAGGGAGAAAGTCCACCAAATGCAGGATGTTCACGTAATAACAACAACCACCAGGAGCAGAGTGGTGGAACGCAGCAGCCACAGCACCAGAACAACTATCCACCTAACCGAGATGGCAGCGCCAGGAAACTTCATGGGGACGTGATCAAGAGCAAGGGAATTCGTTGGCGAGATGTCTGTTGGGAGATGAAGAGCTAGCATCATTCATGCAGTTTCAAAACGCCAGGAGAATAAGGAGTGAAGAAGGAGCAACCAAAGAAAGGTACTCCTCGCGAGTGAGAGTGCCATTACAGCTACTTGTTAAAAAACTAGATATTTGCTAACTTGCTAGCTGTATCAACTTCTCTTGTTATATGTTAAAGAACTAGGCATGAGTACTACCTTCTCGCAACTTTTACCACAAAAGTAGGTTTCTGGAAAAGGTTCTCTGCGTTTACTTATCTCTTTCAGACATATTCCATGATCTGAAAGAAAATACGGAACAGTTATCAGCCATGCTAGACTTCCAATCAAAATAACTGGTTTTGCAAAGAGCTAAGCCTAGCAAATAAACCAAACATCTGCAACTGTAACTGGATGAACAGTGACATCGAACATGATAAAATCTTAATGCACCATGATTGAACTGATAACAGGTGAACGAGTGGGAGGGGTCATTACATTTATGTGCGCACTGGGAACACTTAAAATCCTGAGGCGGTCAGCAGGAGCATTATCACTAACAAAGTCTCTGCATATCCAACATGTGCAACTTGAATACCAACTGCCCTCAGGGAGAACCTGAATAGAATAGAGCAAAAGTAATTTACTAATGCCCTACAACTTACACAAAATTATTTGTTAAGTTTTATATACCACACGTTACCTTCATTGCTAAACAGTCCTGATGGAACGTAGAAGGGCAATTATCACAGCAGATCAGCTCACCCCATCACCACAAATTCCACAAGAATCGTCATTTGGATCCCCATCATAACCTTCCTCTGATCTCGATTTCTTGGACCTTATACTCAGCATACCAAGCTTCCAGCTGACAAGAAGCGAAATTTCCTGATCCCATGAATAGATTCAGACACGGACACCCCTGGTCGAATCCGCATGTTTCTTGAACTCAGAAAGTGATACAGTCCTGTTGCAGCATGTACAGACCACTCCATCTTTAGTCACGATGCCTGTTTTACAAGCGGTATCATCATCATCAGCCACGATCATACATTATCAGCAACTAAGGATCAATGTGAATCAGTATCAGCCATGCATCATCAGCAGCAACTAAGGAAAAATCATCAAATTGATGTGCTTCACTGCCATGGAGGAGAAACAAGGAATCGCCGATGTGATTTTCCTTCTCTACGATTGGTGGTTTCGATTAGTTATCCATGGTCAATGAAATTCATCAAAAGATTCACGGGTTTAGTTGGTTCTTTAGTGGTTTATTACGATGCTTGTAAGAATTGTGGAGCAACTTACAAGCTTTTAGCTCTCTCCCAACACACAACTCGCTAAAGCCTCCTTTTGCTCTTCCTTTGGCTCTTTCTCTAGCTTCAGCGACACCTCCATGTTTTGCCTTTGATCATGTCCCCAAACTCATGAGAGGAGAATGAGTTGGAGAAGAAGCAACAAGATAAACCAAGCAAAGCTTCTCCGGATCGGGTTTAAACTCTTGAAGAAGATGGGGTTCAGGGATGGAAAGGGGCTAGGGAAATATGAGGATGGGATATTGGAACCTATCATGGCTACAAAATTACGAAGTATATGGGGTTGGGTCATGCTGTCCAATTCATGAGGACCAACCTCCCAGAAGAAAGGTAATATTGACCTGGACTAGTTCAAACTGTTTTGATTCTTGGTAGAGACTTTACATCTTTCAAGTGATCGAATCAGACTTAAGTTGATATTTTTCCCAACATTGGTTTTCGTGGAAACCTCGAACAGGCGCAAGGACCGGCCCACCACCACCGCATAAAAACATGGGAGGAGGTCCACCAAATGCAGGATGTTCACGTAATAACAACAACCACCAGGAGCAGAGTGGTGGAGCGCAGCAGCCACAGTACCAGAACAACTATCCACCTAAACGAGATGGCAGCGGGAACCCATACCAGGGTTAAAGTAGTTGGAACCAATCGTGGGTTTTCCTTTAATCATGCATTCTGGACATGTATAGATAATCTGAGGAAGTGATTGAGAGTACAGTAGCAAGAAGACTTAAAACGCCTTTTGTCTTCACTGTTTTGTGGTTTTGTGTGGAGAGAATAGCCTTGTAGTAACTGTGGTGTGTTATCTTTAGTGTTCTTAAGTGATTTTCACTTGGAGTCCTCGTGTTGTTAGTTCATCTTATAGCATTTCCGTTTCTGATTCTGTTTCTAGATAAAAGCAGGAATGTAGTATACCTTTGATACTTGATCGTTGTGTGATTGTGTAGCTCTGTAAGGTGGTTAAATGATGCTCAATTATTCCTCTTGTTGTTTGGCTACAGTATGATAGCTCTTCAAAATGGATATTCTGCTGAAATCTGAAGTTTTAAGTCTACCAAAAATGTCCACAATCAATCAAATCACTAGATTATATAGATCAAGATGGTCATTATCCTCCTTTGGCTCTTTCTCTAGCTTCAGCGACACCTCCATGTTTTGCCTTTGATCATGTCCCCAAACTTGAGAGGAGAATGAGTTGGAGAAGAAGCAACAAGATAAACCAAGCAAAGCTTCTCCGGATCGGGTTTAAACTCTTGAAGAAGATGGGGTTCGTGGATGGAAAGGGCTAGGAAATATGAGGATGGGATATTGGAACCTATCATGGCTACAAAATTACGAAGTATATGGGGTTGGGTCATGCTGTCCAATTCATAGAGGACCAACCTCCCAGCAAGAAAGGTAATATTGACCTGGACTAGTTCAAACTGTTTTGATTCTTGGTAGACTTTACATCTTTCAAGTGATCGAATCAGACTTAAGTTGATATTTTTCCCAACATTGGTTTTCAGGAAACCTCGAACAGGCGAAGGACCGCCCACCACCACCGCATAAAAACATGGGAGGAGGTCCACCAAATGCAGGATGTTCACGTAATAACAACAACCACCAGGAGCAGAGTGGTGGAACGCAGCAGCCACAGTACCAGAACAACTATCCACCTAACCGAGATGGCAGCGGAACCCATACCAGGGTTAAAGTAGTTGGAACCAATCGGGTTTTCCTTTAATCATGCATTCTGGACATGTATAGATAATCTGAGGAAGTGATTGAGAGTACAGTAGCAAGAAGACTTAAAACTTTTGTCTTCACTGTTTTGTGGTTTTGTGGAGAGAATAGCCTTGTAGTAGCGTGGTGTGTTATCTTTGTTCTTAAGTGATTTTCACTTGGAGTCCTCGTGTTGTTAGTTCATCTTATAGCATTTCCGTTTCTGATTCTGTTTCTAGATAAAAGCAGGAATGTAGTATACCTTTGATACTTGATCGTTGTGTGATTGTGTAGCTCTGTAAGGTGGTTAAATGATGCTCAATTATTCCTCTTGTTGTTTGGCTACAGTATGATAGCTCTTCAAAATGGATATTCTGCTGAAATCTGAAGTTTTAAGTCTACCAAAAATGTCCACAATCAATCAAATCACTAGATTATATAGATCAAGATGGTCATTATCCTCCTTTGGCTCCTTCTGGTTTGGCGGGTAGATTGATAAAGAGCGGAGTGGAGGAAGTGTTCGATCTAGAGAGCCACTCTCAGACTTTGAAATGAAAGGCTTAGCAGCCCTCAAAGATGAAACTCAAATCCTCCATCGACAAGGAATCAAATTTGCCAACTAATAAGCTATTGGTTGTTTAAGTTATCGGTTTTGTACTAAACTTTAGGTTCATGTTCTTGTCTTGCTTATTTTTGGCGCTCTTATTCTATTTAAAACAAAGAAAAAAAAGAGAAGAAAATACATCTCTGTTAACGTAGTTGCATCATCTCTTTGGTATAAGTTGCATTTTATCTGCCTTGCAGTAGAAATTTATTTGCAAACAGGTGAAATTGTACTTGTTTTGTATTGTGGGAGCACGAGCCCTCCTGTTTTATGTTAGTTTTCTTATTTCAGTGTGATACATGTCAAAAGAAGTGAGAAAGTGAAAGGACATTATATGTCCCTTCTCAATGTCTCACATTTTTTTCTCTCTCTTTTGTAAACAAAATCTATTTTATGTTGAAACAAATTAGTTTAATAACCCAAAAACCAAAACTCTTTAGCTTTTATTCTTACTAGATTTTTTACCTTGCGGATAAGATATTATATGTATCAGCATACCAAGCTTCCAGCTGACAAGAAGCGAAATTTCCTGATCCCATGAATAGATTCAGACACGGACACCCCTGGTCGAATCCGCATGTTTCTTGAACTCAGAAAGTGATACAGTCCTGTTGCAGCATGTACAGACCACTCCATCTTTAGTCACGATGCCTGTTTTACAAGCGGTATCATCATCATCTGGATCGTAACTGGATCACTTCGTCCCTCGAGATTACTTTTGCTATCAACCATGATAACACAGTTCTTGGACCTAAAGTAGACCAGTTTCCTTGACCAAATTGTTTTCCCCATTGCTTTCTGTGGAAGTAGCCTGCACCCTCCCTTATTGTTCTTTTTCTTGGTTCTAGCTTTTGATCTCTGAGCTTTCTTCTTCTGGCTTGATCTGATTGCATAGCCAACCTTACCTTTGGTTTTAATAACGTCATCATCTTGATTACAGTTCTTTCTAGCTTTCTTTCTTCCCTTCTTTGAATTCTTCATCTTATCGTTCCTCAACCTCTTATCTCCATTTTCCTCTGAGATGATGTGGATGTTTCCCATATCTTTATCCTGGCATTCAAGGCTATTGGGGTCCAAAGGAGCTTGGGATCCTTTCTCGATCTTCCGTGTAACTTCTTTCTCAGAAGACTTTCATGGATGCCTTCTGCTATCAGTTTTGAAGCTTCAACGACCTTGCTAACACTATTCTGCTTCTCTTTTCTTGAAGAAGCATTTTCCTCTCAAGATCAGAATGAATCTCTTGGTTAGCATTCTCTTCATAAACAAGAAGACTGCTCTCAGATACTGTCAGCACACTTTCAGGACAGCCTGAGATCAAGTTCAGACAAGTTGCATCCTCTTGCTTAAACTTGTCAATAACTGAATTCCTCGCAACTTCAACTTTATTTCCTTTTCTTAAAGAACCAACTTTCTTATCAGCGAAGACAACAGTCACAAAGGGCTCTAAGGTACTCCACCAAAGCGCTGTGTTTGCAAGATCTAATAGTTTCATGTTCTCCTCGATGTCCAACAACGTAGCGAGAGATCAGACCAGAAGTCATTGATACCTGTCCATTTCTTAGTACCTGCATCCATTAACTTATGATCAGCTAGTAAGATCTCTCCCAGTGATCTCCAAGCTGACCCAAACTCACGAAACTTCCGTCCCTGTGAAGATCATTATACAGTCTCCAGGTATTTACTATTGGATCTTTGGCTTCGATTTTCCATCTGGAAGAAGCAAGCAGCTTACAAACATACTTGTAGAAGGGAGAGGGTCCTCTTTAGGATCAATCTTTAGACAAGTCTCAGACATGGTTGATACTTTAGGTCCCTCCTTCGACTGGAGTTGGAAGTAAGACTTGTCACTATAAGGCGTACATGCACCAGCAGAGAACACTCTTGAAGCTCTCCTGAGAAACAGGAGACTCAATTGTCTTTAACTCCTTTCCATCGCATTTTGGAGACAATGCCACTCAGATTTCTTGGCTGCGAGCTTTGAGACAAATGGATTATCATATCTCTAGCGAAATCAGTAAAACCTCCCTTTCGCCCACATTCTTGTTACCAGAAAGCTTGGCTCTTTTAGCTTTAGTGTTAACTTCTGAACCATCCTTAGAAGCAGATGATGGCTCAGAGCCTTCTAGTCCACTTGTGACCACAGAGTTGTCATTGTTTGAGCTCAGAGAGGAGTTGACATTCTTACTGGAATCCTCACACTCGAAGTTAATGGCTCCAGTAACGAGACATCTTTAGTAGTAGCTTTTCCGGATCACTTGCAAAGAAAACTTCACTGAATATCTGATGCTCTTCATACGACCCCTCAAAGCTATCATCTCCTGTCATCTCGACCTCAGCTTCGGGAAGCATCTTTACAAACTAACTGCATGTTCCACTTCAGCTTTACATAAAGGGGAAGGTAGTAGTTACCTGTGGTTATAGAAAGTAACAGTGTCAGATTCATAATCAGAACTTTAGCAGCAAAGATAAAACTACAACAGGTGGTTAAATGATGCTCAATTATTCCTCTTGTTGTTTGGCTACAGTATGATAGCTCTTCAAAATGGATATTCTGCTGAAATCTGAAGTTTTAAGTCTACCAAAATGTCCACAATCAATCAAATCACTAGATTATATAGATCAAGATGGTCATTATCCTCCTTTGGCTCCTTCTGGTTTGGCGGGTAGATTGATAAAGAGCAGTGGAGGAAGTGTTCGATCTGAGAGCCACTCTCAGACTTTGAAATGAAAGGCTTAGCAGCCCTCAAAGATGAAACTCAAATCCTCCATCGACAAGGAATCAAATTTGCCAACTAATAAGCTATTGGTTGTTTAAGTTATCGGTTTTGTACTAAACTTTAGGTTCATGTTCTTGTCTTGCTTATTTTTGGCGCTCTTATTCTATTTAAAACAAAGAAAAAAAAGAGAAGAAAATACATCTCTGTTAACGTAGTTGCATCATCTCTTTGTGGAATAACTACTCTGAAGAAATTGAATTTATGCATCAAAACGACTGAAATGGATGTGCGGATGTGTTATCTAAGTCACTTTATAAGGTACTATTCATAGTTCATATATCATTTATGTCCATCCTATTTTTTCATCCATCATTTCTTAAACATCTTGAAATAACCGATGCTAATTAATAATAAACTTTTGGCTGGCAAAAAATTAAATTTGTCTAATTATCGCTTAATTTGTCTAAATGATATATGTATTTCTCAATTCTAAAAAATAATGTATAATATTGTATTACATTATTTAAAGAATATAAAGTAAGACTACATAACATAAATATATTTTTAAATTTTCTTTGTGGAAATCATTATGTTGTTTGATTGTTGTACTTGATTCACATATTTGCATAGATATTTGTGATAGATGAATAACTATATTTTTATTATCATAAATAATATATATTTATTATATAATATAAGAAAAATGAAATTATTTACTTTTAAACAAACTTCTCTCATGTTGGGGACTTCGGTTATAGACATATCATATTGAAGGAGACATTTTACAGCTTATCAATATTCTTAACAATCAAGAAACAAATCTGAATATCAAAACAATATCTCATACGATCTCTTTGTGGAATAACTACTCAAGAAATTGAATTTATGCATCAAAACGACTGAAATGGATGTGCGGATGTGTTATCTAAGTCAGCTTTATAAGGTACTATTCAGCTTTATAAGGTACTATTCAGCTTTATAAGGTACTATTCAGCTTTATAAGGTACTATTCAGCTTTATAAGGTACTATTCAGCTTTATAAGGTACTATTCAGCTTTATAAGGTACTATTCAGCTTTATAAGGTACTATTCAGCTTTATAAGGTACTATTCAGCTTTATAAGGTACTATTCAGCTTTATAAGGTACTATTCAGCTTTATAAGGTACTATTCAGCTTTATAAGGTACTATTCAGCTTTATAAGGTACTATTCAGCTTTATAAGGTACTATTCAGCTTTATAAGGTACTATTCAGCTTTATAAGGTACTATTCAGCTTTATAAGGTACTATTCAGCTTTATAAGGTACTATTCAGCTTTATAAGGTACTATTCAGCTTTATAAGGTACTATTCATAGTTCATATATCATTTATGTCCATCCTATTTTTTCATCCATCATTTCTTAAACATCTTGAAATAACTGATGCTAATTAATAATAAACTTTTACTGGCAAAAAATTAAATTTGTCTAATTATCGCTTAATTTGTCTAAATGATATATGTATTTTCAATTCTAAAAAATAATGTATAATATTGTATTACATTATTTAAAGAATATAAAGTAAGACTACATAACATAAATATATTTTTAAATTTTCTTTGTGGAAATCATTATGTTGTTTGATTGTTGTACTTGATTCACATATTTGCATAGATGTTTGTGATAGATGAATAACTATATTTTTATTATCGTAAATAATATATATTTATTATATAATATAAGAAAAATGAAATTATTTACTTTTAAACAAACTTCTCTCATGTTGGGGACTTCGGTTATGATATATCATATTCAAGGAGACATTTTACAGTTATCAATATTCTTAACAATCAAGAAACAAATCTGAATATCAAAACAATATCTCATAACGATCTCTTTGTGGAATAACTACTCAAGAAATTGAATTTATGCATCAAAACGACTGAAATGGATGTGCAGATGTGTTATCTAAGTCACTTTATAAGGTACTATTCATAGTTCATATATCATTTATGTCCATCCTATTTTTTCGGCCCATCATTTCTTAAACATCTTGAAATAACCGATGCTAATTAATAATAAACTTTTGGCTGGCAAAAAATTAAATTTGTCTAATTATCGCTTAATTTGTCTAAATGATATATGTATTTTCAATTCTAAAAAATAATGTATAATATTGTATTACATTATTTAAAGAATATAAAGTAAGACTACATAACATAAATATATTTTTAAATTTTCTTTGTGGAAATCATTATGTTGTTTGATTGTTGTACTTGATTCACATATTTGCATAGATGTTTGTGATAGATGAATAACTATATTTTTATTATCAGTAAATAATATATATTTATTATATAATATAAGAAAAATGAAATTATTTACTTTTAAACAAACTTCTCTCATGTTGGGGACTTCGGTTATAGACATATCATATTCAAGGAGACATTTTACAGCTTATCAATATTCTTAACAATCAAGAAACAAATCTGAATATCAAAACAATATCTCATACGATCTCTTTGTGGAATAACTACTCAAGAAATTGAATTTATGCATCAAAACGACTGAAATGGATGTGCGATGTGTTATCTAAGTCACTTTATAAGGTACTATTCAGCTTTATAAGGTACTATTCAGCTTTATAAGGTACTATTCATAGTTCATATATCATTTATGTCCATCCTATTTTTTCGGCCCATCATTTCTTAAACATCTTGAAATAACTGATGCTAATTAATAATAAACTTTTACTGGCAAAAAATTAAATTTGTCTAATTATCGCTTAATTTGTCTAAATGATATATGTATTTTCAATTCTAAAAAATAATGTATAATATTGTATTACATTATTTAAAGAATATAAAGTAAGACTACATAACATAAATATATTTTTAAATTTTCTTTGTGGAAATCATTATGTTGTTTGATTGTTGTACTTGATTCACATATTTGCATAGATATTTGTGATAGATGAATAACTATATTTTTATTATCAGTAAATAATATATATTTATTATATAATATAAGAAAAATGAAATTATTTACTTTTAAACAAACTTCTCTCATGTTGGGGACTTCGGTTATAGACATATCATATTCAAGGAGACATTTTACAGCTTATCAATATTCTTAACAATCAAGAAACAAATCTGAATATCAAAACAATATCTCATACGATCTCTTTGTGGAATAACTACTCAAGAAATTGAATTTATGCATCAAAACGACCGAAATGGATGTGCGATGTGTTATCTAAGTCACTTTATAAGGTACTATTCAGCTTTATAAGGTACTATTCATAGTTCATATATCATTTATGTCCATCCTATTTTTTCGTCCATCATTTCTTAAACATCTTGAAATAACTGATGCTAATTAATAATAAACTTTTGGCTGGCAAAAAAAATTAAATTTGTCTAATTATCGCTTAATTTGTCTAAATGATATATGTATTTCTCAATTCTAAAAAATAATGTATAATATTGTATTACTTTATTTAAAGAATATAAAATAAGACTACATAACATAAATATATTTTTTAAATTTTCTTTGTGGAAATCATTATGTTGTTTGATTGTTGTACTTGATTCACATATTTGCATAGATATTTGTGATAGATGAATAACTATATTTTTATTATCAGTAAATAATATATATTTATTATATAATATAAGAAAAATGAAATTATTTACTTTTAAACAAACTTCTCTCATGTTGGGGACTCGGTTATAGACATATCATATTCAAGGAGACATTTTACAGCTTATCAATATTCTTAACAATCAAGAAACAAATCTGAATATCAAAACAATATCTCATACGATCTTTTGTGGAATAACTACTCAAGAAATTGAATTTATGCATCAAAACGACCGAAATGGATGTGCGATGTGTTATCTAAGTCACTTTATAAGGTACTATTCAGCTTTATAAGGTACTATTCATAGTTCATATATCATTTATGTCCATCCTATTTTTTCGGCCCATCATTTCTTAAACATCTTGAAATAACTGATGCTAATTAATAATAAACTTTTGGCTAGCAAAAAATCAAATTTGTCTAATTATCGCTTAATTTGTCTAAATGATATATGTATTTTCAATTCTAAAAAATAATGTATAATATTGTATTACTTTATTTAAAGAATATAAAATAAGACTACATAACATAAATATATTTTTTAAATTTTCTTTGTGGAAATCATTATGTTGTTTGATTGTTGTACTTGATTCACATATTTGCATAGATATTTGTGATAGATGAATAACTATATTTTTATTATCAGTAAATAATATATATTTATTATATAATATAAGCAAAATAAAATTATTTACTTTTTTAACAAACTGACTCGGTTATAGACATATCATATTCGAATGAGACATTTTTACAGTTATCAATCTTCTTAACAGTCAAGAAACAAATCTGAATATCAAAACAATATCTCATTCGATCTTTTGTGGAATAACAGCTCTGAAGAAATTGAATTTAGGCATCAAAAAGGACTGGAAATGGATGTGCAGATGTGTTATCTAAGTCAGCTTTACAAAGTACTATTCATAGTTCATATATCATCTATGTCCATCCTATTTTTTTATCTGTCATTTCCTAAACATCTTGAAATAACTGATACTAATTAATAATAAACTTTTGGCTAGCAAAAAAAAATCAAATTTGTCTAATTATCGCTTAAATGTTTTATTAATTTTTATTAGTTTTTTTTTGTTAATTTTTAGAGTTTTTTGTATTTAAGATGTTTTTCCATATTAAGCTTCTATTTCTTTCACAGAATTGATATATATATATATATATATATATATATGTCATAAAAATTACCATCAAATCAGTTTTACTTATTTGTTATTTTGTTTTTAATGAAAATACACTTTTTAAATAATTTAATTTAAAATAAAATTATATATTAATTTGTTGTATTCTAGCAATTTGATTGATTTAATTAATTTTCTTTAGTGGATAACTTAAAAAGTTTTCATATGAATCGGAGAAAGCAATCTTATGTTGTTATATTATATTTATTTGTGTATATAGAATCAATATATAATGCTAGTGTAATAAAGAAAGAACATTATTTTTGTAATTTCAAAAAGATACATTATTACAATTTGAAATTAATCAAAATTGAATAAAATGGTAATTAAATATTTGTAAATCTAATTATTTTTTTATCTTGTTTAGTTGGATTTTCATGAAAAAAAATCAATAGGTTAAACAAATGTTTCAAAAAAAATTGTGTTATTGTTTTGTCTATAAATTACAAATTTTATTGAATTGATATATTTAATTATTACACCCTTAAATAATATTTTATTAAGACATTAAAGAACTATGTTTTGAGTTGTTTTGTCAAAATTGTACAAAAATCTATGCTTTTTATATTTGTCACGAAAATTTATATGTTAAACTTACTTTTACAAAATTCTTAATTTTGTCACGAAAACAAAAATCTATTCTTTTTCATATTTGTCAATGTTCTCACACTTTCAAAGAATATATTAGCTTAGTCACTTACTTATTTTTTTTTACAAAACAAAGTATCGGAGTCTTGAAAGTTGAATTCATATTATTGTAACTGTACATAAGAGTTTGTGATTACATACTTAGTGATTCTTGTATATGTGTCCAAGAAAGTTTCAATGTCTTAGTGGTAACTGTCCTATATTTATGTCATACTAACCCGGGTTCGATCATTTCCTTCGCATTGTTTTTTTCATTTTTTACGAAAAAATAAATGAGATGACGGGGCAACTTCGAGCTCTCTGATTGGTTGATTTTCCTATCCTACGTGGACACTCTCTGCATGGCTTATATTTACCTCAAGAAAGTTTCAATGTCTTAATGGTAACTGCCATATATTTATGTCATACTAACCCGGGTTCGATCCTTTCTTTCGCATTGTTTTTTCATTTTTTCGTTTTTTCATTTTTTACGAAAAAATAAATGAGATGACGGGCAACTTCGAGCTCTCGATTGGTTAATTTTCCTATCCCACGTGGATAGCCTCTCCATGGCTTATATTTGCCTTTTAGTATTGTATATATATATATGACACCCTTTTATGCTTTTTCATATTTGTCACGAAAATTTATATGTTAAACTTACTTTTACAAAATTCTTAACTTTGTCACGAAAACAAAAATCTATGTTTTTTCATATGTGTCAATGTTCTCACACTTTCAAAGAATATATTAGCTTAGTCACTTACTTATTTTTTTTTACAAAACAAAGTATCGGAGTCTTGAAAGTTGAATTCATATTATTGTAACTGTACATAAGAGTTTGTGATTACATACTTAGCGATTCTTGTATATGTGTCCAAGAAAGTTTCAATGGCTTAGTGGTAACTGTCCTATATTTATGTCATACTAACCCGGTTCGATCATTTCCTTAGCATTGTTTTTTCATTTTTACGAAAAATAAATGAGATGACGGGCAACTTCGAGCTCTCGATTGGTTGATTTTCCTATCCTACGTGGACACTCTCTGCATGGCTTATATTTACCTCAAGAAAGTTTCAATGTCTTAATGGTAACTGCCATATATTTATGTCATACTAACCCGGGTTCGATCCTTTCTTTCGCATTGTTTTTTCATTTTTTCGTTTTTTCATTTTTTACGAAAAAATAAATGAGATGACGGGGCAACTTCCAGCTCTCTGATTGGTTAATTTTCCTATCCTACGTGGATAGCCTCTCCATGGCTTATATTTGCCTTTTAGTATTGTATATATATATATGACACCCTTTTATGCTTTTTCATATTTGTCACGAAAATTTATATGTTAAACTTACTTTTACAAAATTCTTAACTTTGTCACGAAAACAAAAATCTATGTTTTTTCATATGTGTCAATGTTCTCACACTTTCAAAGAATATATTAGCTTAGTCACTTACTTATTTTTTTTTACAAAACAAAGTATCGGAGTCTTGAAAGTTGAATTCATATTATTGTAACTGTACATAAGAGTTTGTGATTACATACTTAGCGATTCTTGTATATGTGTCCAAGAAAGTTTCAATGGCTTAGTGGTAACTGTCCTATATTTATGTCATACTAACCCGGGTTCAATACTTTCTTTCGCATTATTTTTTCATTTTTACGAAAAAATAAATGAGATGACGTGGCAACTTCGAGCTCTCTGATTGGTTAATTTTCCTATCCTACGTGGACACCCTCTCCATGGCTTATATTTGCCTTTTAGTATGTGTTTTTTCATATGTGTCAATGTTCTCACACTTTCAAAGAATATATTAGCTTAGTCACTTACTTATTTTTTTTTACAAAACAAAGTATCGGAGTCTTGAAAGTTGAATTCATATTATTGTAACTGTACATAAGATTTTGTGATTACATACTTAGCGATTCTTGTATATGTGTCCAAGAAAGTTTCAATGGCTTAGTGGTAACTGCCTTATATTTATGTCATACTAACCCGGGTTCAATACTTTCTTTCGCATTATTTTTTCATTTTTTACGAAAAAATAAATGAGATGACTTAGCAACTTCGAGCTCTCTGATTGGTTAATTTTTCTATCCTACGTGGACACCCTCTCCACGGCTTATATTTGCCTTTTAGTATTGTATATTCTTAACTTTGTCACGAAAACAAAAATCTATGTTTTTTCATATTTGTCAATGTTCTCACACTTTCAAAGAATATATTAGCTTAGTCACTTACTTATTTTTTTTTACAAAACAAAGTATCGGAGTCTTGAAAGTTGAATTCATATTATTGTAACTGTACATAAGAGTTTGTGATTACATACTTAGCGATTCTTGTATATGTGTCCAAGAAAGTTTCAATGGCTTAGTGGTAACTGTCCTATATTTATGTCATACTAATCCGGGTTCAATACTTTCTTTCGCATTATTTTTTCATTTTTTACGAAAAATAAATGAGAAGACGTGGCAACTTCGAGCTCTCTGATTGGTTGATTTTCCTATCCTACGTGGACATCCTCTCCATGGCTTATATTTATTGTATTGATAAGACAGACAGCTTAATGTTGTTTAAGTATTTATTAGAGATTCAATGTGTCGTCAAAGATAGCTTAATGTTGTTTAAGTATTCATTAAAACATACTATTCCTTAAGCCTAAACTGTAATTTTTACCGATATTGGACATTTTAAATATCAGCGTTGCGATTTGTTTCCCCTCCTGAAAATTCATTCAAATGATCAAAGTAATAAGTGGAGTGGAGTTTTAATTAATCTGGTTTATTAGCATTGATCCAAGATGAATTTTGTCTATAATCTTGTGCTCAAAGGGTATAATATCCGTCTTTATATTTTATTAGTCCGGATTACGAGGAATGATATTTTTTGTCTTTTGGGTTAATAGTGGATAACGAAAATACTATTTTATTTTGTGATCCAATTCGTTACCGTGACACTTGTCATGGATGATGCGACGACATAGGGTCTGATTGGTAATGGATGTAGTTTTAAAATTTTTGAATTTGTAAACTTTTTGCTGTGGCTTTAGATTTTATTGCTGGGGAATTTTATGGAAAACACTAAAAAATTGTTTTGAATATTTGGCTCTGCAGAGCACGTGTACATCTCCAGGTTATTTCAAGAGCTGTGGTTTCAAAAAAAATATTTAAAGTTTGATTGCTCTGAAGTTGATGCTTTAGAAATAAATAGGACTGTAAACATCACCTACAGCAACTACCAATCACTCCCATAATACTAGATCATCAATATCCGAAATACTTTTGTCATCTAGCAATACTATCCAAAGGCAAATTCAAGATATATACTAAACATCCAAATGCCATTTGAGATATATTTAATAAAAATATTCAAATAAAATGAATACTATGATTTTGGGGTTTCAAATCCTGATATATAACTGGTCCAGGTGAAAAAGGAAGATAATTCTACCGGCTTTGAGGGAAGATATAAGATTTATATTAAGGAAAGCTTAAGTTTATTATCTTGGAGAATTATATGTCATTATCCTAACACAAGATCTTCTTCGATTCTTCTTCGAGTTCAAAGATTTAATCCCAACCCCAAAGAATGATATCTTTTTAAAAAAAAAATATTTGCAGCCCATGACTAACCACTAGACCATGATATCTTCATGCATACAAAATCATCGCACGCTATCTTTAGCCTTATCAATAATTTTCATGGGGTCATAATCGATTTTGGTTAGCGAATAATGTGTGAAAGCTATTTAGAGAGTGGGAGTTGGTACTTTTTTGACCCATTAACACAACCACAAACCATTTTGAACACTATTAACAAGAAATAGAATATCCCGGTTCATGCATACATCAATCTGGTTTACTCTGCTACAAGTGTCAAGTTGCTGCAAACAACAACACGTGAATGAACTATATCAAGAACCGGGACGTGATATCGTTTGTCCCAACACCTTTTTCCCTCGCCAACCACACGCCGTCTTAGCAGGGCCGGCCCCGAGATTTAGGGAGCTGTAGACGGTTTCTAAAAAGTTCCAGCTAAAAAATTTTTTTTGTAAATTTGGGGGCCTAAAAAAAAATTTTGGAGGCTTTTTTCTATGTAATTTTTTCAAAAATTTTTAGAGACGTAAAGCCAATGTTTCGTTAGGTTTTGTGACCGGTCCTGCGTGTTAGTTTACTCGAAAGCAAAGTGGGACATTTAGGCTTTATCCAATACGATGACGTGTAACACTCAAAGTAAAGACATTGCCACATTCTACCAATCATGGCTTGCCACGTCTTCATGAACAGCTTTTTTCCCGGTGCATACGTCATCGCACACGTCTAACTTGTACTTCTAGCTTTTCATCAAAGTGATATAGAAAATAAAGTCGTAAGTGGAGACTCTGCACTATATTAACCCCACAAGTGACACTACTTTCCTCTTCACTAAACTTCAACTCCATTATTCAATACACAATCTTCGTGACTCTACAGTTCTCTACCTCTCTCTCGAATCTTAGAAACTATGGCTTCATCTACTAAGACGGTAAGTCATCGTTCTTTCCCTCCTCGTACGTAACGGATCTTTTTAATTATTATTTGGAGTTTCTCTTGATGATCCGAGTTTTTTTTGTAGGTTATGATCCCTATTGCTCACGGTACCGAGCCACTTGAAGCAGTGGCGATGATCACCGTCTTGCGGAGAGGTGGTGCTGACGTGACGGTGGCGTCTGTCGAGGATAAAGTTGGCGTTGATGCTTGTCATAACATCAAGATGGTCGCTGATACTCTCCTCTCCGATATCACCGACTCTATTTTCGACCTTATTGTTCTCCCCGTAAGTTTGCTTCTATAATATCAATTATCACTAGCGATGTTCAATACTCCCTGCAAATAAAGTTGGTGGTACAAAGCTTAATTTCTTTTATGCATGTATAAAACTAGTTCACCAAAAAAAAACTAGTTCATGGAATAATTGCTTTTAATGTTTTTTTTTTTTAATACTTCAGAGTTGTTTTGCTGATATTAGTATTGATTATATGATTGGTAAAAAGGGAGGGCTTCCCGGAGGCGAGACTCTTAAGAACTGCAAACCGTTAGAGAACATGGTGAAGAAACAAGACACAGATGGAAGACTTAACGCAGCTATATGTTGTGCTCCTGCTTTGGCTCTTGGTACTTGGGGTCTCCTAGAGGGAAAAACCGTAAGTCATAAGCGATCAGTATCAAACAACTTTACTTCTTGTTTTCAGTTCTTGTCTTAATGTCTGGATTAATTTGGGGTTTCTTGCATGCAGGCAACGGGTTACCCTGTTTTCATGGAGAAACTTGCGGCTACTTGTGCCACTGCTAGTGAGTCAAGAGTGGAGATAGATGGAAGGATTGTGACAAGTCGTGGACCAGGAACCACCATTGAATTCTCCATCACTCTTATTGAGCAGTTGTTTGGTAAAGACAAAGCTGATGAAGTCTCTAGTGGCTTGGTATGTTTTTGTCTTAATGATTTCTATTAGAAGCAGCATAGTAGTTAAGCTATGGTGTTCAAACTTGCTTTGTCGTCTCCTCTTGGACTTACTTGTTCTGTTATTTGATATCAGTTGGTTCGTCCTAACCCTGGTGAGGAGTTTACCTTTACCGAGCTTAACCAAACAAACTGGTCATTCGAAGATACTCCACAGGTACATATGTTCATATGCCGCTCTACTACTTGGTCATGTAACATATTCCAGGACAGTCTCTGTTTTATGGTCAAATAGATTCCTAGGGACATGCTGTGTTGTAAAGCTTTTGTCTTTCTTTATCAATAGTCGTTTAAAAAACTCAGAAAGATAACGTTTTCCTGTTTCAGATTCTTGTTCCCATTGCAGAGGACTCAGAGGAAATTGAAGCTATTGCGCTTGTAGATATTCTAAGGAGGGCAAAAGCAAACGTCGTGATTGCTGCAGTTGGTAACAGTTTGGAAGTTGTAGGATCCCGCAAAGCTAAGTTAGTAGCAGATGTGCTTCTTGATGAAGTTGCAGAGAAGTCGTTTGATCTGATTGTGTTGCCTGTAAGTGCTTACTTCCAGAGATTCATTGTAATATAACAAAAACAAAAACAAAAAATCTAACTTCTCTGATGTAACACATCCAGGGAGGTCTTAACGGTGCTCCAAGATTGGCAAGCTGCGAGAAACTGGTGAATATGTTAAAGAAACAAGCGGAAGCAAACAAACCATATGGAGGAATCTGCGCATCACCTGTTTACGTCTTTGAGCATCATGGTTTACTCAAGGTACAGTCTTTGAATTGTGAAAACGTTACGTACCACTCTTGTGTTATATTGTAAACTGAGACATAAGAGACATTGTTTTGTATAGGGTAAGAAGGCAACTACACACCCAGTGGTGAGCGACAAACTTTCGGACCAGAGTCACATCGAGCACAGAGTTGTTGTGGACGGGAATGTGATAACGAGCAGAGCTCCAGGGACCGCAATGGAGTTTTCACTTGCGATTGTTGAGAAGTTTTATGGGCGAGAGAAAGCGGTTCAGCTCGCCAAGGCAACACTTGTGTAAATTCAGAAGTATGAAATGTGGGGAGGCTGCAAGGGACGTGAATAAAAGGGCTTTTATGTATCTTTCTGTTGAAGATGATGAGCGACTTTGTAATGTGAGCATTTGGTTGAATGGAGTGTGAATTTTCTGTCTTTAATAAATGAATAAACAAAGGTTATTCTACTGAGTTTATGTAAATTAGACAGTTAGTCCCTATGTTGTAGTCAGGTTATCAATCCTCAGAAATCTTCGATTATCGTAAATCAGTGCGGGAAGAGAATAAGATCAGAGTCAAACATATTCTAGGGATTGAGGCAGAAGGAGGGGAGGCTAAGTACCTGGGATTGCCAGAATGCTTCAATGGATCTAAGGTCAAGCTCTTCTCCTATCTAAAAGAGAAAATGGGAAGAAGGATTTCGGGTTGGCATGCGAGAACTTTATCTCAAGCTGGAAAAGAAATGATGATAAAAGCTGTCGCTTCAGCGCTTCCGGTATCTGCAATGTCGGTATTTAAGATCCCGAAAACGGTGATTACGTCTCTCTCAAGTGCCTTGGCCAATTTCTGGTGGAGTGCAGTGGAGCATAAAAGAAAAATCCATTGGATAAGCTGGGAGAAGATGTGTCTACCGAAGGACTTAGGAGGGATGGGATTCAAGGATTTAGAGAGCTTTAATAAGGCTCTCCTAGCCAAACAAGCTTGGAGACTTATTAATCTTGAAAATTGCTTGATGTCGCAGGTTCTTAAAGGGAAATATTATGAAGGGACGTGCTTTGTTAAAGCTCAGCTTGGCAAAAAACCGTCTTATGCCTGGAGGACTGTCTTAGAAGGAAAGGATCTTCTTGTTCAAGGTCTCAAGGTAGCTGTGGGGAATGGATTTTCGCTCAAAGTTTGGACTGATCCATGGCTGGAAGATGATAATGGAATTTGTAGGCCCCCACTACAAAAACAAAGGTTTTTTAATGTTGATTTACAAGTGTTAGAACTTATCAATCACCATACAAGAAGATGGAGCAGGAGGAAATTGAGTGAGCTCTTTGTACCTCGAGATATGATGATTTTGGAGAAGAACCAGCCGGTGATCTCTGAACATGATTCTTGGGTATGGAGACATACAAGAAGTGGCTTATATTCAGTAAAGTCTGGGTATGAGTTAGCTTTTACCATGAAGAATGTGGAATTGATAAGGGATCAGCAAGCGCTTCCTTCCCTTAATCCCCTCAAGGATCGTGTTTGGAACCTTATGGCTCCATCAAAGCTTAAAGTGTTCATTTGGAAAGCATTGTCTGGTGCTTTATCAGTGCTTGATGGGCTTAGGGACAGGGGAATGAAGTGTGATCTGGAATGTCAGACATGTGGAGAGACCGGGGAATCTATTAATCATGTTTTGTTCTCTTGTACCTTTGCAAGACAAGTGTGGGCTATGACACGGTTTCCTTCACCTCCTGCTGGTTTTGATAGTTTTTCGATCTTTGTGAATGTGAACTACCTCATTTCCTTTTGGGAAACAAAGA
Source organism: Brassica carinata (assembly GCA_016771965.1). Lineage (NCBI taxonomy): Eukaryota > Viridiplantae > Streptophyta > Magnoliopsida > Brassicales > Brassicaceae > Brassica > Brassica carinata. Next base: position 54,555,654 of record CM028692.1, read on the forward strand.
AACATGTGTTTGAAGCTACCAGAAATTTTCCATGGGTCCTTTGGTGTTTGTGGAAAAATAGGAATAACCTGTTGTTTGAAGGGGCTCTCTTTGAAAGTGTACAAGTTTGTGCTAAAGCAGAAGAGGAAGCCTCTCAGTGGTATGCAGCTCAAAGTTTGGAGAGAAGGAGTACAGATGATAATAGGAATCGATTGATTCAAGCGTCTGCTGCTTGGAAAAGGCCTCCGGAGAACTTTGTCAAATGCAATATTAGATTTAAGTGGGAGTACAGAAAGAAAATTGCAGGAGCTGCGTAGGTGGTAAGAGATTCAAGAGGAACGGTTTTACTGCATAGTCGCAGGTCTTTTGGGAATGTGGAATCCAAAGATGATGCCCAATTTCTTAGTGTGGCTTGGGCTATCGAGAGCATGAGGTGTCATCGTTTCAGGATGGTATACTTTGCGGTTGAAGAAAGGATGTTAGTTGATGCAATTAACAAGCCTAGTGATTGGCCTTCCTTCAAGTTTAAAATATTAGAACTCAGAAGTATACTAAGAGATTTTTTGGAGTGGAAAATGTTAGCTAAATCGTATGAGGCGAATAGAGGAGCGCATCTGATTGCCACTAGTGTTGTGATGGATCTTCGGTTCCAATCTTATGTCGCTAGAAGCCAGCCTATTTGGTATTCTGAGGTTTTTCATAATGACAATAGTGATAGGCATGGTGTTCCTTAGCTCAGATGGTATGGCTGTTTTGTAAACTCTTGTAATATTTTTTTGGATGCATATATATAAATATCTAAGATGGCCAAAAAAAAAAAAAGGTAGGGCGTTGCTCAACAAACAAACAAAAAAGACAATTAGTATATGGTCGAATCATTAACTACTGGCCCAGTTAGAAGGTTCACACACGAGGAAGATATTTTATTTTACCTCTGAATAATTGTAAACTACGGTTTAGAAGGTTCACACATGAGGAAGATATTTTATTTTACCTCTGAATAATTGTAAACTACTAATTCTTTTCATAAATACTTCATACACCATGTGCAGTAAAAAAATTTAAAATATTTTTTAACAGATAAATATAAATTATACTTTAAAATAAAATTTTATTAGTATTGTAAATTTTTTTTTCGTATCAATATTTTAATACAAATTTGATTTAATTAAACATAAAAATTATATTTAAGAATATGCATGTATATATTTGAAATTATAATCTTAGATAGATTTTTCTATCTATTTATTTTAATTAAATATATTAAATAAATTTATAAAAGTTGCATAATTACCAAAAATTAAAATTAAACAATATTTATAAAATTTGTAGATATGTAAGAAAATAATAATTTTACGATTAAATTTTTATAATTTTCTTAAAAAACTGTATACATTTTTGAAAATTTTAGTAATAAAATTGTATAATATAAAAATATATAATTAAATTATATTTCAAAATTTATAATGCCATATTTGAATATATTTATTTTAATGATGATTTATGAGTTATTCCCATATTCTAAAAAAATTTCTAAAAATATAAATTGACATTAAATGTAATATATGAGTTATTACCATATTTTAAAAAGTTTACCAAAAATATAAATTAACATCATGTCATATTAAGCTATACATGTTGTCAATTTCAGTAGCCATGTCATATTTGTTTTGAGAAATTAATTGTAGAAATGATATGTGGCAAAATCACTTTGCAAATATAGTTTAGAGGATTACCTTAACTCTAAAATACGTAATATAAATCAAATTCTAGTGAAATACTGCAAACATGAACATTTGACCAAAGAATACTTCTCCAAAAATCAACAGTTCATAGTTTATAAACATATAAAAGAATGATGGCTTTCTAAAGAATTCATATCCAATTGTTCATGTAAAATTCAGTCTATATACTCTTAACACCACCAGCAAACACGTATCATATTTGCTACAACCATAAATTTGAAAGAAAAGAAAAAAACACTAAACAACTAATTTGGCAAACTAACTAGAGTAATATTAATATTAGTAGTGGATATTTTGTAAAAGATGTGGGCCATTCTGTTACATACGAGAAGATCAAGGGAGTCATGACCGAATACTTCGTTGATATTTTGTTCGGCTCTGAAATACCGAAAACACCCTCGTTATCAGTATCCACTATTAAACCTTGGCAAAACCCTTCGTCTAGGGTTTTGTATCTTTTCCATGGCGACGCATTCCATCTCTCGCTCCATTCTCTGCCGTCCGGCGAAATCTCTCTCCCTTCTCTTCACCCGATCCTTCGCCTCATCTGCTCCTCTCGCCAAAGCTCCGGCGACTTCGCTTTACACGTCGTCTCTGCTCACCCGATCCCGTCCCTTAGTCGCCGCCTTGTCATCCGCTTTCCGCGGTGGACTTGTGTCTGTCAAAGGTCTTTCTTCGCAGGCTACATCGTCTTCTCTGAACGATCCGAGTCCCAACTGGTCCAACAGGCCTCCAAAGGAGACGATTTTGCTCGATGGATGCGATTTCGAGCATTGGCTTGTGGTTGTGGATCCGCCTGAGGGAGATCCCACTAGAGATGAGATCATCGACAGCTATATCAAAACCCTAGCTCAGATCGTTGGCAGGTAAAACCTACAGATTCAAAAGTTTGTTCCTTTATTGACTGTTCTTGTAGTAAGTTTTGTGTTTAAGCTTTCGATGTAGTAGAATCTATATTAGATATCTGTTTAGTTTAGTTGGAATCATTTCGAAACACTTGTATGATTAGTCTTGTTTTGAATCTTGTAGTGAAGAAGAAGCGAGGATGAAGATCTACTCTGTTTCGACTCGATGTTACTTTGCTTTTGGAGCTCTTGTGTCTGAAGATCTCTCTCACAAGCTGAAAGGTAATATTGCCTTTTTTACTTTTTTTTTTTCCCCTGTTTCTATTTTTAAAGTTTGCTTTTTTTCTTAAATTTGTTTCTGTGACTCTACAGAGTTGCCAAAGGTGCGCTGGGTCCTTCCTGATTCGTACCTGGATGTGAGGAACAAAGACTACGGAGGTAATGCTTAGCTTGTTATCTGTATCACGAGAGAGTTCCTATGCTATTCCATTTTACTTGCTGGCTTTGAACTGTTGTTGAGAGGGAAGTGTCTGATGTTGGTCTTGTCTCTGTGGGTTAGTTAATGTTTGATTCCGTTTCTTGCTTCATGCCTGTGTATTGGATATCACATATCTTAGACTTGATTAGTGATATCAATTTTGTGACTAGTGTATTAGAGTCCGCATTGATGTTGTTTTGTTGAGAGTTTACATCTTTCTGGTGATTTTATCAGATACTTAGCTTGATATTTTTTTTTTAAATATTGGCTTTCAGGGGAACCTTTCATTGATGGGAAAGCTGTTCCTTATGACCCCAAGTACCACGAGGAATGGATAAGGAACAATGCTAGAGCCAATGAAAGAAACAGGCGCAATGACCGTCCTAAAAACTTTGATAGAAGCAGAAATTTTGAGAGGAGAAGAGAGAACATGGCTGGAGGCCCTCCTCCTCAACGTCCTCCCATGGGTGGCCCTCCTCCACCTCACATGGGTGGCTCTGCACCCCCTCCACCTCCCATGGGGCAGAATTATGGACAAAGGCCTCCACCAAACTATGGAGGACCACCACCGCCACATAACAATATGGGAGGGCAGAGGCCTCCAGCAAACTACGGAGGCGCACCACCACCACCACCGAACTATGGAGGACCACCACCACCGAACTACGGAGGAGGAACGCCACCACAAAACAACATGGGAGGAGCACCACCACCAAACTACGGAGGAGCGCCTCCACCGAACTATGGAGGAGCACCACCGCAGAACAACATGGGAGGGGGAGGTCCACCAAATGCAGGATGGTCAGGTAACAACAACTACCAGCAGCAGCCGGGTGGTGGAATGCAGCAGCCACAGTACCAGAACAACTATCCACCTAACCGGGATGGCAGCGGGAACCCGTACCAGGGTTAAAAGTAGCTGAAGCAGTCGTGGGTTTTCTTATAATCATGCATTCTGGACGATGTATAGATAATCTGAGGAAGAGTGAGAGTGCAATAGCAAGACTTAAAAACTCCTTTTGTCTTCAGTGTTTTATCAGTCTGGTATTTGTCTCGAGAGAATAGCCTTGAGTAACTGTGGCTTGTTTTTTTTAGTTTATATCCTAAAACCATCTTAAGAGTTCTGAAGTGGTTTCACTTTAAGGCCTTGTGTTGTTAGTTCATCTAATTTCGCGTCTGATTCTGCTTCTAGCTAGATAAAAAGCTGGAATGTACTAGTATAACTAGATCGTTGCGTCTTTGTTTGGCTCTATTTTGGGTTGAGTAAGTCTAACTTACGGTCATGTTTAACAAATATGGATACCTTAGAAACCTTTCTAAAGAACGATTGTCTCAACATATCAATAGATGCTTCGCAGATCAGTTGTCCTATCTGAGCTCGAAGGAAATAATTGCCAAGTGGAGGCTCCATCGTTTTATGCAATTTCAGGTGATTAAATGATGCTCAGTTGTTCCTCTCATTGTTTGACTATATTAGCCTGTCACATTGCCTCCTCCAGAATCTCTCTGCATCTCAGCAAACATGTTAGCTCTTCAAAGTGGATATTCTGCTGAATCTCAAATTCCACGAGCTGCATAGAAGTTCTGTTATCTCGGTATGTTAATTAGATACCCAATGCCTGAATCTGAACGAGAACAGAGTGTTTTGGGCCCAAATCTGTACATCTCAGCCTAAAACCCATGTTGAAAAATTCACCTAACACTTTAAACTACTCGCCTCTCGCATATTATCGTTTTTTCATTATTTACATTTTTTGTGTGTAAATACATCTCTGTTACGCGTATATATGAGCTGCATCTCTTGGACATAAGTTGCATTTTGCACTATCAATCTTATTAAAATAGAAGTACAAATAAAAAAAACTCTAAGATTTTCTACTTATTTACAATGTCATGCCACTGAATAACTTAACTTTTACGGTTTTTTGTTTTTTCCTCTTTAATTAATGAATTTTCAAAATAAAATTCTAACTAAAAAATTATGGCAACAATAATTAATAAACCTAACTTTTTTTGTCTTTTCTTATTTAGTATATATATCAAGATTCTCTAGAATTTCGTAATTAAATACATACATTGTATGGTAATTATTTTACTAATTCCATATATACACAATAATTGATTCCATATTAATTAAGCTAACTTTTCCGATTTTTTTTCTTATTAATTCTTTACCTAGCTTTAAATAGTTAATTAAAAAAATTGTTTTGAAAGCTACATAATTTTATTTTTATTATTTATAAGTAATAACTAAAATAAAAGTCACATTAACAAAATCATTAACATAATATATATATTAATATATAAATATATTATGTTATATATTTTTTCATATAAATAATAGTCCAATGTAAATTTAGTATGATAAATGTTGAAAAGTATAAAATATATAACACCATATATATTAAATGATATATACAACAATTTTATTATAAATTATCATTAAATTTTGATCCATAAAAAAACAAAATTACTTTTATGTGGATATATTGGTCATATTCTAAAATATTGTTGATACAATTGATGGTTTACAAGATAAAATAAATTACTCAATATGAAATATAAAATTGTTTATATTGAAATATTATATCAAACAATTGTTTAAAAATTACTCAATATTTATTTATATGAAAAAACAAACATTTGAACGGATGCGCGGATCAAGCTCTAGTATATATTTATTTACAAAAAGGTGAAAGTGTACTTGTTTTGTATTATCGGATCACGAGCCCTTCCGTCATTATGAGTTTTTTTTTTCCACTTCGATGAGTGAATGAATACCCATGTCAAAAGAAGTGAGAAATTGAAAGGACATTATGTTCCCTTCTCCATGTCTCACTTTTTCTTTCTTTCTTGGTTTTCCTTCTTTTCTTGTAAATAAAATTAGTTTTCTGTTGAAACAAAACACTTATCATCAAACTTCAGTAAAACAATAACACTTATAATCAAATGAATCACAGAAAACAAGAAACAAAAACTCTTTTGCTTTTATTCGTATAAAGATAACTTAATGTTATTTATATATTAGAGATTCAGATATTTTCTCGAACAATTCTTTCAAATAACAATTTTTAAGTTTTTATCACAAAATAGTCCTAAAAAAAGAAGATGACCAAAATAGTTTTTTTTATTTTAAAATTTTTAATATTTATTTTTCATTTTTTAAAATTTGAAATCTTATCCCAAAACTCTACCCCTTAATTCTAAATTATAAGTCTATATTAGTTAACCCTAGGATAAAACACGCTTTTTAACATTCAAAAAACTTATTTTGGTCATTTTTTTGAAGCTATCCTATGGAATTTTTCTATTTTTCTATTTTTCTTTCTTGGACTATAATCAGTGTGTATAACGTGGTCTCTAGAACGACATTAATAGATTTGAGGTAATATTGGAGGATAAACACAAAAACTTTGAAAATTATGAGTAGTAAATGAATAGAGACCCTTGGATAGTGACGAATAATATCGAACAAAACAAAACAATTTTCTGATAGCGAATGGACGAAGAAAAGGTGTTTAATATTTTATACAGAGACCAAAAAAAAATGTAAAATGTAATCAAAGTTTCATGTTTTTGGAGAATAAATGTAACGTGATGACAAACGGATTTTATAGAACTGATCCAAATGGTACTATGGTCGATAACATACGACAATGGCAGTCAAGGGTAAAATCGTGATATTCTTTGATAATCAAAGGGTAAAGTAGGTGAAGTGTTAATTTCAGTAGAGCCATTTTTCATTTGTCGCCATGTCATCGTGATTAAGTAGCAATGTCATGTCCTACGTGCCAATCCAACGTCACGTCTGTCTTTGTCTCTCTCTTTTTTTTTCCTTGATGAGTTGTATTTGTGTTATTTTCACGACATATGTTTTTTTTTTTTTTTTTTTTTTTATGAAATGTTAAATTTATTGATCATCATGGAAAAGAATAGTTATGTACAAAATGAATCTAGAAATCCAAAATCTTTGCTCTTTACTTCTATCCTTACCCAATACGGGCCTCAAACCCCCGCTGAATCAATTTCGTTAGTCTTGTCTTCTCATAGTATCGAATTGACATAATCATTTGTTTTATAGTCTTCTCTATCACCTTGGCAAACTGGTTTGCTGGTCGACTTCGCTGTGTGTGTCGTCTCTCGTTACGTTCACGCCAAATGTAATAGATAGTGACTTGTAATGCTAGCCTCAGGAGAATAGAAACAAGCCTATCATGTGATGAGTGGAGAATGCGAACCAGAATCTCATTCCAGTCAGGTGATGGCGCCGGTCGGAGTAAGGAACCAATAATCTGCAACCATAAATCATATGTGTATGGGCAAGCAAAACACAAATGATCTCTTTATTCTTCTGGTTCTTCACAGAAAGTGCAACCCTGGATTACTCCCCAAGTTCGCATTCTAGATCCAGTAGAGAGCCGATCTTTAACAGCTAACTAAGTTACAAAAGCATATCGTGGCACACTTTGTTTAAACCAAATCAGCTTCGCCCAGGATACCTTAGTATTTTGGCCCCGCACCATGTTCCAAGTGCTATAAGCTGAGAATTCTGATCCATACTCTACACTTTAATATAATCAAGTAATATTGTTTTTATCGTTTGATATTTTTTAAAATTATCGTCCTTCTTTTCTTTTTTCTTTTATTGCGAATTTTCGATTGCTTCGTTCTTCTTAATGCACGAAGAGCAACAATAGAACCAATAAGTTGTAGTGTACCAATACAAAGAAAAAAGAGAGCCAATAAAGTTGTAATTACATATATGATACTTTTTAGGTTTCAGTTTATTTGATGTTTTCTTAAAAAAATACTTTAATTACAAAATAAATTATATTTTACTATTTCTGATAAATAATTGATATTGTTTACACTAATTATGACTATTATATAATGTTATATTTTTGACTGATTGAATTAGTTTTTAATTGAAATTTATATAACCAAAACAATTTTTATAAGATTTTGGCATCTGCTCAGTATGTGTACATTAATCTAAACATCAAATAAATTAGAAAATAAAGAGTATATCGACATGGATATAATTATCTGGTAATAACAAGCGACTGTCCATTTTCAACGACGTGATTGCATCAAAATACTGGTGTACTTTGTCAAAAAAAAAAAATTGCATCACATTTTAATCTAAAACCTACGCACGAAAGGAATATCCAAGACATGACTACTAGTGACTAGAGTGGAATCATGATTCATATGGCAGTAATTAAGGATCCACAAGTAACATTAAGATCAAAATTGTCTAAATGTGTTCCGTTGTGTTGCTGCTCGGTCCAGTCCTTGTTGTTGCTAGTAGTGTGTTCCGGTGTTGTGTTGTTGTTTAAATTCCCGCTACTCGTCATCTCTTGTATTTTCTATCAGAAACGGAAATTGGTATAATATTTTAACATTTTAACAAAAAAAAAACTGTAAGATCAAAATTGTCTATATGTTTCACGTGTCGTTATATTCCCTAACCCTAAGAGATGCACTACAAGAAAACAGCGGCATACTGAGGGAAAAAATCGTCGGTATGTCGTCGGAATAACGCTATTCCGACGACATACCGACGAAAAAAGTCCATTCCGACGACATACCGACGAAAAAAATCCTCGGAAATAACTCCTCGGAAATTCATCTTTCCTCGGAAATTTCCGACGGAATTCCGAGGAAATGAATTTCCTCGGAATATTCGAGGACTTTTCGTCGGAAATTCCTCGGAATATTCCGAGGAAGATGTCGTCGGAATATTCCGAGGGATACACTTCCTCGGAATATTTCCAAAATTAAAAAAAAAAAATTATAAATTTATTTTTTTAAATTGAAATTCGAAAATATAAAATTAAAATTGAAATAGAAAACATATTTAAAATACAAAAAATAATAAAATAGTTTTTATAAATAAAAAAAATGTTTTATAAATACAAAATTAGTTTTAATAAATATAAATATTTTTATAAATATGAAATCATCTTTTTATAAATACAAAATAGTTTTTATAAATACAAAAAATAATAAAATAGTGCTTATAAATCAAAAAAATGTTTTATAAATACAAAATTAGTTTTAATAAATATAAATATTTTTATAAATATGAAATCATCTTTTTTAAAATACAAAAAATAATAAAATAGTGTTTATAAATCAAAAAAATGTTTTATAAATACAAAATTAGTTTTAATAAATATAAATATTTTTATAGATATGAAATCATCTTTTTATAAATACAAAATAGTTTTTATAAATACAAAAAATAATAAAATAGTGTTTATAAATCAAAAAATGTTTTATAAATACAAAATTAATTTTAAAATATGAAATCATCTGTTATAAATCCAAAAATCGAATTTATATACAAAGAACGTTTTGTATATTTAAAAATAGTTTTTATAAATACAAAAATAAAAAAAATAGTGTTTATAAATAAAAAAAAATGTTTTATAAATACAAAATTAGTTTTAATAAAGATAAATATTTTTATAAATATGAAATCATCTTTTATAAATCCAAAAATCGAATTTATATAAAAAAACGTTTTGTAAAATCGAATTTATATAGAAAAAACTTTTTGTAAATACAAAAATAATAAACAATTTATAAAACAAGTTCTAAATCAATTCAACACAACCAAATCACAATTCTAAACCTATTACACAACAAATCACAATCCTACCCAATCACCCTAACAAAAATCTATCAAAAAACTTCTAAAATCATCAAATCTACATAAAAACCTAACAAATAGGACCTAAGAGAGTGGGATAGGGTCCTTACATGATTTGTAAGGGAATGGAAAGGATTCGCCGGAGAGATCGTCATGAGAGAAGGTGGAGAACGCCGGAAGGAGAGAGAGATCACGGAGAGGAAGAAGAGAGAAATGGGGAAGAAGATGCGGTTCGAGTTTATAAAACCTTCTCGACGGATATTTTCCGTCGAATTCCCTCAGTATTTTCAATTTCAATTTTCGAAATATTTGGCGGCTTGTTTGCCGGTTAAATGAAAATATTCGAGGAAATTCGAGGAACTAGTGTTTGGGGTTTCAAAATCTCGAATATTTTCATTAATTCGAGGAAAAAGAATATCCTGTGCATATATTTTTATTAATTTATATTGTTCCTCGGAATTTCCTCGGAATATTCCGAGGAAATACCGAGGAACAAGTGTTTGGGGTTTCAAAACATCAATTTTTTTTGCCGTATTTCATTTCTTATACAATTGTAATACATACCATTGAGGATTCTTTGTATAGATGAGCATAAACCATGAAATAACAAATTTCAAAACGAATTGTAAGTATTCCATTTACCGTTCATTAAAGTGTATAAGTGTTTCTCTTATGTTGTGGGATTTCGTTCATACAACCGAAAAGTGTTTATTATAGGGTAAGGAACAAATTTTTGACTTCATAATGAACGTAAGACACTTAATAAGGGTTATATAGGTGTTATTCAAACCGCAAAACGTTGTTTTCGGTTTAAAAACCCTATTTTCTCGGAATTTCCTCGGAATATTCCGAGGGAATTCCGAGGAAACCCTTTTCTTCCTCGGAATTCCGTCGGAATATTCCGAGGAAATTCCGAGGAACTAGTGTTTGGGGTTTCAAAATCTCGAATGTTTTTTTATAAACGCATCGATCGATGGATTTATGTCCAAAAACGCATCGATCAATCACTAAGATGGAACAAAGCGTAACAATGTGATCAATCGATGAGATTATCCCATCGATCGATCTAGGATATCAAGTGTTCTCGAATTTCCTCGAATATTCGAGGAAATTCGAGGAACTAGTGTTTGGGGTTTCAAAATCTCGAATATTTTTTTATAAACGCATCGATCGATGGATTTATGTCCAAAAACGCATCGATCGATCACTAAGATGGACCAAAGCGTAACAATGTGATCGATCGATGGGTATATGTCCAAAAACGCATCGATCGATCACTTGTTCGTCGGAATTTCCTCGGAATTTTGTGAGGAACACATTTCTCCTCGGAATTTCCTCGGAATATACCGACGGATTAATGTTTCCTCGGAATTCCGTCGGTATATTCCGAGGAAATTCCGAGGAAACCCAAAATTTGGGCTTCCTCGGAAATTCCTCGGGAAATTCTGAGGATTTCATTTTCCGTCGGAATGTCCGTCAGAATACCGATGTTTTCTTGTAGTGATGCTAGTTTGTATTGTTGATTTCTACCACATTTCTTCGCCGCCGATATCTGCTCCTTCGTATCACACCATCGTCAGTGACTCGGTAACAATTTTTGTTGAAGATTTCAATCAATATTTACACACATGATTATTAGCAGGATAGTCAACATGATTGTATCGGTGATTCATTTGGTTATATATAGCTGGTTTGATACTTGATTAAAGAGCTAATTAGTTTTTTATATTATATACTTATCTATTGAGATTATATATATATATATATTAATAAGAACTATTAATTGATCTTAGACGTATGTCGAACATCCAATTATCTAATTTCTCTGAACACACTGAATATTAATGTAAAATAACAAACAAAAGATGCACCAAGTGGTCAATTAATTTAATAGCGAAGCATTTCAAAATTAAATGTTGTCAATAATAGCATAAAAACATAAATTGTTTTTCTTTCTGAAGAAAAAGGATCTATACATACTAGTACCTTGCCTAGTTGTGAGCGATTAAGCTTCGTTTTATTTCGTAGCTATGACGTTATTGTGATTGATAGTTGAATTTCACATAAACACCCAAAATCAACATTTGAATATAATCATTCTACTTTTCTTTTTTTTTTTTTTTTGTTTAACCTGGAGGTATCCCGGGCCTATGGAAGGGCCCAGACTAATCCCCATGGGGAGGTGCAGCCCACGGATAGACCCTCTCTCCGGGTATGCAAATGGGCCCTAAAACATAGACCCATATCCGTGTGGGGTGTCCAGAGACATCATGAGGTAGTTCACTCCGGCAGGGTTCGAACTCGCAACCTGGGTGCAGGAAGGAACCCGTTCTTACCATTGGACCATGATGTTCCGGACAAACAAAGTGTTACCGACTCGAACTCGCGAACCTATGCTTTCTACTATTGTTGTGTTGTGAATTGTGAATGTAACTCCAGATTTCCAAGTGGAAAGCTTCTTTGATTTGTAGTTAATTAATATGCAACCGTGTGGTGACGACACATATTCTCCTTTCTCTCGGAAAAAAAACCTATTTCAACATGAACTTTGTCCGTCGTGCGTATTCTTTTCCGAATTTTGTAGTAGTGCATATTTCATACTGAACTAAGCAAAAATTCAAATATACTACATGAACTTTAATACATCGTGCATTTTCATTCCCGAACTTTTAGTAGTGCATATTCTATACCGAACTAAACAAAAATTCAAAAATACTACATGAACTCTTAAAATCATACTTCTATATATATTGACCGTCAAATGTGTTAGTCATCCGTTAATTTATCAAAACAACATCATTTTGGATAACATCTATAAACCAAAATAACTTTCTTGTATAAATTGTGTAAACACTAACTTATATATATTTGTTAGTTTAATCAAATAAATGTTATCAAATTTTTATTGTTTTAGTTTTATCAAATAAATCTATAATTACTTATGTTTTTAAATTTACCTTTAAAAATATTATTTTATAAGTTTAAATTATTTATTATTAATTCAAATATTTACTTTATGCTTGTCCACCAGTGTGAGAGTTTAAATTTCCCAAAAAATAAATTTAACTTTACAGAACTTATCGAAGATAACGCGTTTTGATAAATTAATGGATGACTAACACCTTTGACGGTCAATATATATAAGCACGATTTTGAGAGTTCATGTAGTATTTTAAATTTTTAATTTTACAGAATTCATCCAAAAAATATCTTTTTGATAAATTAACGGATGACTAACACATTTGACGATCAATATATATAGAAGCACGATTTAAAGAGTTTATGTAGTATTTTGAATTTTTGTTTAGTTCGGTATGGAATATGCACTACTAAAAGTTCGGTAATGAAAAGGCACGATGCATTAATGTTCATGTAGTATTTTAAATTTTAATTTTACAGAATTCATCCAAAAATATCTTTTTGATAAATTAACGGATGACTAACACATTTGACGATCAATATATATAGAAGCACGATTTAAAGAGTTTATGTAGTTAGCATCTAAGACTATAACCAACCTTTAATGGTCTGTAAAATTTCTTAGGTTGATCAATAAATTTCAAATTTCATCAAAAAAAAAAAAAGAGTTTATGTAGTATTTTTGAATTTTTGTTTAGTTCGGTATGGAATATGCACTACTAAAAGTTCGGTAATGAAAAGGCACGATGCATTAATGTTCATGTAGTATATTTAAATTTTGTTTAGTTCGGTATGGAATATGCACTACTAAAAGTTCGGTAATGAAAAGGCACGATGCATTAATGTTCATGTAGTATTTTAAATTTTAATTTTACAGAATTCATCCAAAAATATCTTTTGATAAATTAACGGATGACTAACACATTTGACGATCAATATATATAAGCACGATTTTGAGAGTTCATGTAGTATTTTAAATTTTAATTTTACAGAATTCATCCAAAAATATCTTTTGATAAATTAATGGATGACTAACACATTTGACGATCAATATATATAGAAGCACGATTTAAAGAGTTTATGTAGTTAGCATCTAAGACTATAACCAACCTTTAATGGTCGTAAAATTTCTTAGGTTGATCAATAAATTTCAAATTTCATCAAAAAAAAAGAGTTTATGTAGTATTTTGAATTTTTGTTTAGTTCGGTATGGAATATGCACTACTAAAAGTTCGGTAATGAAAAGGCACGATGCATTAATGTTCATGTAGTATTTTAAATTTTAATTTTACAGAATTCATCCAAAAATATCTTTTGATAAATTAACGGATGACTAACACATTTGACGATCAATATATATAAGCACGATTTTGAGAGTTCATGTAGTATTTTAAATTTTAATTTTACAGAATTCATCCAAAAATATCTTTTGATAAATTAACGGATGACTAACACATTTGACGATCAATATATATAGAAGCACGATTTAAAGAGTTTATGTAGTTAGCATCTAAGACTATAACCAACCTTTAATGGTCGTAAAATTTCTTAGGTTGATCAATAAATTTCAAATTTCATCAAAAAAAAAGAGTTTATGTAGTATTTTGAATTTTTGTTTAGTTCGGTATGGAATATGCACTACTAAAAGTTCGGTAATGAAAAGGCACGATGCATTAATGTTCATGTAGTATTTTAAATTTTAATTTTACAGAATTCATCCAAAAATATCTTTTGATAAATTAACGGATGACTAACACATTTGACGATCAATATATATAAGCACGATTTTGAGAGTTCATGTAGTATTTTAAATTTTAATTTTACAGAATTCATCCAAAAATATCTTTTGATAAATTAACGGATGACTAACACCTTTGACGGTCAATATATATAAGCACGATTTTGAGAGTTCATGTAGTATATTTAAATTTTGTTTAGTTCGGTATGGAATATGCACTACTAAAAGTTCGGTAATGAAAAGGCACGATGCATTAATGTTCATGTAGTATTTTAAATTTTAATTTTACAGAATTCATCCAAAAATATCTTTTGATAAATTAACGGATGACTAACACATTTGACGATCAATATATATAGAAGCACGATTTAAAGAGTTTATGTAGTATTTTGAATTTTTGTTTAGTTCGGTATGGAATATGCACTACTAAAAGTTCGGTAATGAAAAGGCACGATGCATTAATGTTCATGTAGTATATTTAAATTTTGTTTAGTTCGGTATGGAATATGCACTACTAAAAGTTCGGTAATGAAAAGGCACGATGCATTAATGTTCATGTAGTATATTTAAATTTTGTTTAGTTCGGTATGGAATATGCACTACTAAAAGTTCGGTAATGAAAAGGCACGATGCATTAATGTTCATGTAGTATATTTAAATTTTGTTTAGTTCGGTATGGAATATGCACTACTAAAAGTTCGGTAATGAAAAGGCACGATGCATTAATGTTCATGTAGTATATTTAAATTTTGTTTAGTTCGGTATGGAATATGCACTACTAAAAGTTCGGTAATGAAAAGGCACGATGCATTAATGTTCATGTAGTATATTTAAATTTTGTTTAGTTCGGTATGGAATATGCACTACTAAAAGTTCGGTAATGAAAAGGCACGATGCATTAATGTTCATGTAGTATTTTAAATTTTAATTTTACAGAATTCATCCAAAAATATCTTTTGATAAATTAACGGATGACTAACACCTTTGACGGTCAATATATATAAGCACGATTTTGAGAGTTCATGTAGTATTTTAAATTTTAATTTTACAGAATTCATCCAAAAATATCTTTTGATAAATTAACGGATGACTAACACATTTGACGATCAATATATATAGAAGCACGATTTAAAGAGTTTATGTAGTTAGCATCTAAGACTATAACCAACCTTTAATGGTCTGTAAAATTTCTTAGGTTGATCAATAAATTTCAAATTTCATCAAAAAAAAAAAAAGAGTTTATGTAGTATTTTTGAATTTTTGTTTAGTTCGGTATGGAATATGCACTACTAAAAGTTCGGTAATGAAAAGGCACGATGCATTAATGTTCATGTAGTATTTTAAATTTTAATTTTACAGAATTCATCCAAAAATATCTTTTGATAAATTAACGGATGACTAACACATTTGACGATCAATATATATAAGCACGATTTTGAGAGTTCATGTAGTATTTTAAATTTTAATTTTACAGAATTCATCCAAAAATATCTTTTGATAAATTAACGGATGACTAACACCTTTGACGGTCAATATATATAAGCACGATTTTGAGAGTTCATGTAGTATATTTAAATTTTGTTTAGTTCGGTATGGAATATGCACTACTAAAAGTTCGGTAATGAAAAGGCACGATGCATTAATGTTCATGTAGTATATTTAAATTTTGTTTAGTTCGGTATGGAATATGCACTACTAAAAGTTCGGTAATGAAAAGGCACGATGCATTAATGTTCATGTAGTATATTTAAATTTTTGTTTAGTTCAGTATGGAATACGCACTACTACAAAGTTCAGAAAAGAATAGGCACGACGGGTAAAGTTCACATTGAAATAGACCTTCCCCCCACCCCCCCTAATCTCTATAAAATAACGTAATTAATGTTGAGATATAGTATTTGATAGTATTTGATTTTTGTTTGAACAATTATTTAATGCGTTCGTATTAGGTTTATCAATCGACCGACCATTTATATAATGCTTATAATGCTAATATAGTAATATGTCACTTTCAGAATTATTATTCCATTCAAGTAGGTGTGTTTGAATTAGTTATATATTGACGCAATAGTTTAAAAGTCTACTAATAATGCTGTATAACTATTTCCTCCAACTAATAAAACAGCACAAGGTGATGATGATATATATACGTTGAGTCAACTCCTTTATTGTTCCGTTAGCCAAATTAACCAATTCAACGACTTGAAAACTATGTCAGATTCAAATTTAACATGTTAAATAAAACTGTGTGAACAACAATAAGGTTTTGTTATTATTCGTTTTTAACCTAGATAAAGTATTACAGTATTACTCCATATATAGTTGTGCAAGAGTTGTAGTTGTCGTCAGTTGGTTGGGATTCAAGAAGCATTATGGAATATGGAGTCACACCAATTATTTTATAACTTGTAAGATATGAATTATATACCTCCGTTGAAGCTTAAATTGTCTTTTACTATCATTTATTAATTAGTTTATTACGTACCTTATTGTCATAATTCGAAATATATCCATATGTTATATGCATGTTAGAGATAAAAGGATTATCTGAACAAGTCACAACATGTAGGAAATAACTCAAAGAAGTAGTGGAAGCTAGAACAAAACACGAGGATCTCTGTGTCGTTGTCTAGTTTCAAGTGAAGCAAATAAGAGTTTAAACCGAGAGCTCTTGGTCTAGTGGTAATGGAACTCCAAATTTAGATCTCGTCCTGAGTTCAGTCGCCTTAGCATTTCCGCCTATAACCGTATGCGGCTGGATGGAAGACCTCGTGGGGATTACATGCGGCTACCGTCCTAGGATCCTCCACGGATATCAAAAAAAAAAAAGAGTTTATGTAGTTAGCATCTAAGACTATAACCAACCTTTAATGGTCTGTAAAATTTCTTAGGTTGATCAATAAATTTCAAATTTCATCAAAAAAAAAAAAGAGTTTATGTAGTTAGCATCTAAGACTATAACCAACCTTTAATGGTCTGTAAAATTTCTTAGGTTGATCAATAAATTTCAAATTTCATCAAAAAAAAAGAAAAAGAGCATAAAATGAAAATTCATTCATAGACAAAGGTGTTCGAAGCGTATATACGAAGATCGAGCGTTACGTTGAATCCTTGTGTGTATGTGATCAAGTCCCGATTTTCCGAGTAAAATCTGCTTTAGTTATAAACCATTGAGATTCTTTAAAACAAAAAGGTGGAGAAAGTGGAGCATCAACAAACAAAGAGCCTTTTTTATATAGTTCCATAATATTATGGGTGAGTCAACCCATTAAAAAGAAACCGGAGATGCACGAAACCTTGAATTGATCCTTGACCCAGCCAACACCATATGTTTTTTCTTCTGGGGTACTTATTCGTTTATTAAATCAACTTGTTATTTCCCGGTAATTTGGTATACGATTATGATATATTCATAATATATATTCACTTACCACTTATATAAGAAAAATAACAATTGCCAGTTATACTAACAATACACTATTAATCTATTACATGATAACATTCTTGAATTAATGTATCTTATGTTGCTAACATATTAGACAAAATTTCGATAGCCATAAAACTATATTAAGCTTGTACCCGCCAACTTCCAATGATATTTTTAATATGTTATCACATGATTACTATTGTGTAATATTACATTTTGAATATTAAAAAATTACCAAAAATACCACATTGATAGTACCATTTTTTATGTTTACAGTAATCACTTTTACCTTCACTTTTAATAAAAGATAAAAGACATTTATAACTCTAAAATTAACTACTCTACACTTAGAGTTTAGAGATGAGAGGTGAAGTAGGGTTTTTGGAATGTAAAATTTAAGATTCTAATAAATATATAAATAAATACTTTAAAAAGTATAATTTTTCTAAGAAATAGTTTCAAACATAGTTTTCGATTTTCAATAAAAAATTGAAAAAAAATCTAATTTTTTTTCAAAAAAAAAGAAAATTTATAAAAATGTTTGAATATGAAAAAGTATAATTTGAAAACATGAAAAAAATATTTATAAAATATTTTTAATTTATTTAAATAATTATTTATTATATATATAGAAAAAAATGTATAAGATTATTTTGATACTCAATGAAGCATGCATTTTTAAAAATGTCTCTTTAGTGGTGATAAACATAAATAGTGGTACTAAAAAGTGGTAAACATGAAAATTCTCAATATTTGATCTATTTTCTTAAAAAATTAATAGAAGATGGTAAATTCTAAATTTGTCATATTTTATTGGCTATCTAAATTTGTATAAATGTATGACTATGCGGTGGCGTATTATTTGTATAGTTCACAATCATTTTGTATAATTTTTATTTTGTTGACAAAAAACTATATGTATACATTACCAAAACTTCGATATTCATCTTTGAATCACTCTTTTTGTTTTAAAATACATGATGCTTAAGAAAGTTTCTGATATTTCAAAATAAAAGATGTTTTCATATTTTAATAATAGTTTTTATATTTATCAAAAACTAAGTAACTAATGATATGTGGTAGTATATTTTATAATTAATTAAATAATTTTTATTTTTATTTTAATGATATTTTCAGATAAGAAACAAGTTTTTAATAGTTGTGCAATATCCTAAAATTCTGGGTGTAATTGGTAATAAATAAAAAATATATATGGAATGATAGGAATTATTTATGGAATTTAATGGAATGAAATCAACATTTCACTTGTTCCAAAAAAAAATTTTTAAATGATTTTGCAAATAATTGTTAATTTTTTCTGGAACAAAATGACATGTTATGGAACCAAGTAAAATACTTTTTTTCGTTTGTTTATTGTAACAGGTGAATATTTTTTAAAATGCAAAAGAATTAGGGCCCCCAAGGAATTAAGCATTCAGATTTTATTTGAAAAATGTATTCCAATTTCATCTTTTATGTATTTTGGAACGATTTATTCTAGGTTCACCAACCAATAGGATTGTATTATTTTATATTTGATATCTTAAAAAAAAAAAAAAAAATATTGTCAAATTATATTATGTTTTAAAAATAAAAAAGTTAAAAATAATTAATAAAAATAGTAGTAGTAGTTATAAAATAAATATTTTTAACGTCGCCAGCAAAACACTAAATCCTAAACTCTAAATCCTAAACCCTAAACTCTTGGATAAATCCTAAACTCTAAATCAAAAATACTAAATACTAAAACACTCAAGGATTTAGGGTTTAGTGTTTTTGATTTAGAGTTTAGGATTTATCCAAAAATTTAGGATTTACCCACGGGTTTAGGGTTTATGAAGGATTTAAGATTTAGGGTTTAGGGTTTAGTTTTTTGCTGACGACGTTAAAAATATCGTTTTGAAAAATTCTTTTTTTTTATAATTACTATTATTTTTTATTTATTTTTTACCTTTTTATTTTAAAACAAAATATAATTTGACAATATTTTGTTTCTTTTTTTAAAAGACGTTGAATATGAAATAACGAAATCTTAGTTGGCCAATTTAAGAATAAATCTTTTGGAACATATGAATACTCTCTCAGTTCTTAAACATAGGATGTTTGGAAAAAAAAAATTATGTTCCAATATGTAAGATGTTTTTATATTTTGATGTAACTTTAATTTTATCAAAAACTGTGTAATCAATCAAATTTAATAGTTCTATTTTGTAATTGGTTCAGTTGTTTTTAATTTGTAGTTTTAATAATACATTTTAGATAAAAATATAAATTCTTTAATAACCGTATTTTACCAAAAAATATAAATATATTTAAGAACGGAGAGAGTAATTTTTAAGAAAAAAGAGATGGATAAATTCGGGAAACAACTAAACTAAACTTTGATTACCCAAAAAGAAACAAAGTAAAGAAAAGGTGAAATATTAAAAAAGAAAAGAAAATTGAATGTGGGAAGAGATGAGAAAGAGAGATCTTTAATGAAAGAGCAAAAACACTGTCATCTTACCGGTTGCGTCATCATCAACCCACAACACTCTCCTCTCTTACTTTTACTTTAGCATCCTCTTTAAATTTTCCCGAGAAACACAAGAAAAAGAATCGAAAAAGCTTTTTTCTCTGGGTTTATTTATTGATTGGTCAGTAACTCATCTCTCTCTCTCTCTATCTCTCCTCGCTTGCGTCATCTGTTTGGTCTCCTTCTTGCTTTTTATCTCTAGCAAGTGCATAGAATTTTAAAAAGAGAAGTAGAGAGAAAGATTCAGACATGGGTTAGTCTTCAGTTTTTAACAAGTCCTCTTCTTCTTCTTCTTTGGCTTTTTAGGGTTAGGGTTTTTTTAGGTGAGAGAGTGAGTATGCGTGAGTTACATCCTTTTTGAGCTACTCTGGATTCTTTACACGACCGCCCTCTCCGCCGTCGCCGCCTCAACGAAGAAGAAGAAGAAGAAGAAGACGCCGAGCTTCCTCAATATGCTCAACCAATGGCAGACGAAGCTCACCACTTTCTCCACCCTCCAGCACCACCACCGCCTTCTTCAATGAGGCACCGCGAGGCGGCGAACGGCGGCTGCGGCGAGATCGTCGAGGTGCAAGGAGGTCACATTGTTCGGTCGACGGGAAGGAAAGATCGGCACAGCAAAGTCTGCACGGCCAAAGGGCCACGTGACCGGCGCGTGAGGCTGTCGGCTCACACGGCGATTCAGTTCTACGACGTTCAGGACCGCCTCGGCTTCGACCGGCCCAGCAAAGCCGTCGACTGGCTTATCAAGAAGGCTAAAGCTTCCATCGACGAGCTCGCTCAGCTTCCGCCGTGGAACCCCGCCGACGCAATGCGCAACGCCGCCGCAAACGCGAAACCGAGAAGAACCGCCGCTAAAACTCGAATCTCTCCGTCGCCGCCACCGCCGCCGCCGTCGCAGCAGCAACAGCAGCAGCTTCAGTTCGGTGGATTCGAGGGAGTGGCTGAGCATCGGGGGAACGAGTCGAGTTTCCTCCCTCCGTCGATGGATTCGGATTCTATCGCTGACACTATAAAGTCGTTTTTCCCGGTGGTTGGCTCTACAACGGAAGCTCCTCCTCCGAATCAGCTTATGCACAGCAACTACCATCATCACCCGCCGAATTTGCTTTCTCGAACCAATAGCCATAACCAAGATCTCCGTCTCTCGCTGCACTCGTTCCCGGATGGTCCACCGTCTCTTCTCCAGCACCACCACTCCGCGTCCGCCTCCACCGCCGAGCCAGTTCTGTTCTACGGACAGAGCAATCCGCTAGGGTATGACACGTCGACGGGTGGTTGGGAGCAACAGTCAATTCAGAGGCTTGTGGCTTGGAACAGCGGCGGAGCAACCGAGACAGGAAACGGAGGAGGAGGAGGGTTTCTCTTTGCTCCGCCTGCGGCGACGTCGTTTCAGCCAGTACTTGGCCAAAGTCAGCTTTATTCTCAGAGGGGTCCCCTTCAGTCCAGTTACAGTCCCATGATCCGTGCTTGGTTTGATCCTCACCACCACCATCATCAATCCATCTCCACCGACGATCTCAACCACCACCACCACCATATTCCTCAGCCGGTTCACCAAGGTGAATTCTCTTCCGGTTTCCGCATACCAGCACGGTTTCAGGGTCAAGAAGAGGAGCAGCACGATGGTCTCTCCAACAAACCGTCATCTGCTTCCTCCATTTCTCGCCATCGTTAACAATCCAAACAATTATCCTCTATGTTCCAGGTTATTCCGAGTTCTGTCTTTTTTTACTTCAAGCTCAGTACTTTTGAAGTTGTCCTGTTCGTTGAACTAAAAAAAATACACATTTTGCAGGGCTTGTCAAGCTTCCATTCACATTGAAAGCTTTGGCTTAGATTGTTCGGAACAGGGAAGACGTTTGTATTCAATGGCTTGAAAGAAAAAGGCAGGAAAAGGATGAAAGAGTAGAGAAAAAAGACCATACAGTCTCAGGTTCTTCTTCTTCCAGTATCCTGACCTTGTCATTTGTAATTTTCATCTTTTTTTACCTGTAGCTCAGTTATGGTTAGATTCCAGGGTTTCTTTCTTGTTGTGTTGTATCTGAAAACCTTTTTGTTGTGTGTTGTATCATCATCATCATCCTCTTGTTACTGCAATAGCCAGATACTTGAGAAATCTCAGTTCCCTGTTCTTGTTGTGTGTAACTCCATGGATGCTGTAATAAAGTCTTGCACTTTCTCTTTTATTTTCATATGGGTTTTGCTACCTTTTTCTCAGCTTTTAAACTGTTAAAAAACTAGGTTGGTAAATACCCTCTCCAAACTAGATATGATCATTGTTAGGTTGATCCTTATATCTCACTCTATCCTTTTGGACCCAATGATAAGAAAGTTAGTCATTTTCAATGAACAGTAAGTTTTGAATTGTTGCTTCTTCTAGAACATCATTTAGCCAGTTTCCTTAAATTACAAGTGAAAATTTTCCTCACAAGGAGTAATAAAAAAGGATTGTTTATCTTATATCTGATGTCATTAATTGTTCTCTCTCTCACACCTACTTTAGTGGTAGGAGGGAGATCCACCAAACTTGAATGTGATCGTTGTCTTCTTTCATTAGTAAAAGAATGGGGACATGAGATAGGTATAGAGAGCCGCCCATGTTTGTCTAAATGTAGGAAGTTGATCAAAACTAACTCCCATCATCTCCATCATTCATCTTTATACAAATAATTTTAGATTCTACAAAGTTAGTCAAAAATACAAACTTGGGTTGAAATGCATGGTTTCAGATGTTCATTTTATATTCATTTAGCTGATAGTTATTAAAATTTCAACCTTTTAAAAGAAAAAGCAAACACCTTTTCATGTGATGTAATAAATACATCACCAACCACACCAAATGAGAAGGTTGAGATGATCACAAAGTACCTTCTACTAAAAGATAGAAAGGCTGAGAATCTTTATTTTAAGGTCTCATGACTCAAAATCATATTCAATCTACAATAGATTCCCTCTGTTTTATTTTGGTTTGTCAACTGATAATATCATCAGTAACTTTGTTCTCTAAGACAGGTAGATAACATAGTACAGTGTAACTGTTATATGACCAAGTAAAACATTTCACACTAAACCTCAAAAAAATCTAATGGGTTTGAGAGTGATGTTGAAGAAGAAGAAGATGGAGCCAAGATTGTAAAAGAGCTATCACTTTAAGAATGGTCCCCTCTCTCTTTTCACTTCCTGTATGCCTTTAATTTTTACTGAACAAATTTTTACTGACAACATAAAAGGTGATTCACTTTTTCTTTTGAGAGAAGACTATGACGACTCTTAAAGACTAGTCAGTTAAGAACTTGAATACATGTGAAACTCAAAAGAACATCTCTAAAGTTCTGTGTCTCATCAACAATTATATAAACACGTGATATCACATCTCAGTCTTTGATATGAAGTAGACACAACATACTGTATATGAACATACATTGGAAAGTTTCTGTGACCAAATTGGATAAGGTGAACATACAGGTTCAATTGGATAACAAATTAAAGAATGGTCTTAAGGTGAAAAAACAAAACTCAATCTATGAAACCGGTTCTTCTGAAAACAGCATTCCTTACCTGCCGGAGATCTCTCCCTTTAAGTGTTCTTCCAGCTCCTTCAAGAACCGAGCAAGACAATAAAGAAGACTTCGCCAAAGACCGAGCTACAATCTCATGTGGAGGAAGCATTTCGCCTTCTTCTTCTTCCTCCTCCTCATCCTCATCCACCACATCAGTAAGCTTGAACTCCTTCTTATGACGATTCATCATGGCCAAAGATGCTAACGGCACTTGAACCGGAGCTGACTGAGGAAACTTCCCTCCACCTATAAAAGAAGCTGTATATGGAAGCCTCTCTTGAGGCGGTTTAGGAGCTGAGGGAATGGTTCGAGCCGAAGACGAAGAAGGCGAGGAAGAAGCTGCAGGCTTATGGTGAAAGACGTGGTTGAGGTAGCTGTTGCCAGAAGGCTCGGGAAGAGCAGCGAGGATACCAGAAGCTTCCACGTTTTTCAAACCGCTTTTGCTCCTCTGAAGCTGGCGAGCAGGTGGGTGTTGCGAAGGAGAAGAAGACGGCGGAGTGTGAGTTACGTCTATCGAGAAGATGTCGTATTCATTGAGCTCACCATCTGCAGAAGCTAAAGCTGGAGAAGACGATGGAGGGATATCGATGCGTGGACTTTTGTTCATTTTTGCGAACGTGTTGAGAGCTGTGAATCAAAGAAACTTACGTTAATTTGATCAGACAAAAAGTCTCCACCATCATTACAAGAGGTTAGATGTATACAACACGTAACTGAAGTGTGGAGCTTTAACTAGATCGGTCCAAGTTTGAAAAGTTTTGATTTTTTAAAAAATTAGAAAAATGTCGATTTCAACCAAATCTTTCAAGAGATTTACTGAAAGGAACTCAACCCTGACGTGGGATTCTCACAATAATTTGATGTGAACAAGAAAGTTCAGTCATTTTTCCCAGAAAAGTCTAATTGAGAGAGATTGCATCAAACAGTAAGGTCGAAATACTATTAAAAAAGATGAATTTAAGCAATTATCATTCAAGAAGGATTAATATTACCTCAGCTCTGGGAAAAAAAGAAGGAATACAGCAGCAAATTAGATGCGCACGACCAGAGCTAGCTAGCGATCTGAATGTTTAGAAGCGACAGAGAGAGAAAGAGAACACGAAGAGACAGAGAGAGACGAAAAGCGACAAGACCTGATTCAGATTCTATAACTTTAGTTATGTCGCCGACTCCTTGTATCGATGGCCCAACAGAGTAAGCCCAAATAGATTAATTTTAAAAACTGACATAACGGTGAAGATCTTTCGTCACCGTTAATGAACTCGCAGCTTCCTTTGGGTCGCCGACATTCGGGTCCTCAGATCGGTCTCGTCGGATCTGAAATTTTGGGTCTTACATATTTAGATCCAATAGAACAATTAGAATTTGTTTGTTCGGATTTAGTTCGGGTCTTGTCGGATTTTGATCGGTTCAGATCTTATATAGTTGGATCTAATAGGGTAACTAGAGTTTGTCGGTTCAGATTTGGTTCAGTTCTGGGTTGGTTTTAGTTCGGGTCATATTTAGTTGGATCCAATAGGATAACTAGAATTTGTTCAGTTCAGGTTTGGTTCGGTTTTGAGTCGGTTTTGAGTCGGGTCATGTCGGATCCGGCCCAAAAATACCCAAAAACACACAAAAAAAAACTTGAAAATATTTAAATACCCGAAAATATCTAAAATTTTACCCAAAATCTGATTATCCTAATTATATTTTTGAAAATTTAAAATTTTATCTGAAATCCAAAACCATATCCGAAAACCCATATTCGAAACTTAAAAAAAAATATCCTTTATACCAAAAATATACTGAAACACTCATATATACCTAATATATATTAGAAATTTCGGATATTCTTCGGTTTCGCACACAACAAGATCCAATAAGGTAAAAGGATCGGTTCCTATCCGAACCGGGATTTTTCGGGTCGGTTTTGGATCGGATCTTCGGATCCGAGTAAAAATGCCCAGGCCACTTTGCGATCACATTTGGTGATAAGTTCTCCGGTTTCCTAGCTGGTTTGTTCGGTTTAGTGACTACGCATTGAGCCCTAATCTCCCAAGGTCGAGCTGCTATATCCACCGTTATTTCCAACTCAATTCCTAGTTTTCCTTGTCAAGGTTAAACCAAGCTTGACCTAGATACTGTGTAGTATCAACACTCTGCTGCAAAAAAAAAAAAAACCAGAAAGTGACTTGATCTACAAGGTATCTGAAACACAAACAAGTAATGTATCTATAACGCACCGATCGTCCACAGCTAATGGGCCACCCACGCCTGCTCTCTCGGCCCGTGGGTCCATCCCGTTCCAGCGATCGGTCCGTTAATTTTGCTAAAGGTTTGAAATCATTGTTTACTGATCCTGCAATCACCACCCGACTTTTTCTCATGCTTTGACCTCACTCGCACGCTATCGCGAATCACTTCCCGATAGGTCACCCATCCTTCCACTACTCCAGCTCAAGCACGCTTAACTCGAGTTCTTCGAGATGTGCTCGGAAAAGGTAAGTCAACTTTGGTGACATAGGTAGCCAAATCAATTCTCTTAAGCTTTTTCACATATCACAACTCGATGTTACAATTCACCCTCTCAAAGAACGCAACGCCCTCGCTTACTTCCATGACAGTCTCAAGACGCCTCTCGGTCGAACTAACCAGCTCGATACCACTTATAACGCCCCGACCGCCCACAGCTAATGAGCCACCCACGCCTGCTCTCTCAGCCCGTGGGCCCATCCCGTTCCAGCGATCGGTCCGTTAATTTTGCTAAAGACTCGAAATCATTGTTTACTAACCCTGCAATCACCACCGACCTTTTCTCATGCTTTGGCCTCACTTTCGCTTATCGCGAATCACTTCCGATAGGTCACCCATCCTTCCACTACTCCACCAAGCACGCTTAACTCGAGTTCTTCGAGATGTGCTCGGAAAAGGTAAGTCAACTTTGGTGACATAGGTAGCCAAATCAATTCTGCCTTTTCACATATCACAACTCGGGATGTTACAGTGAGTCTCAGGCCGTTGGCCTGATGAAAGAAGGCATAAGCCATTGCTCGTTCACGCTTCACTGTAGCCTCTTCTTTCAGTTGTATCATCGCGAGAATTTCTATTGTTCAAGAACATCCACACCACTCAACTTCTAGCTGGTGCGGCTAGAACTTTAAGCTTCAACCGATTTTTTACAACATTTTGTTCTGGAGTCTGTCTTGTCTCACCATATACAAACGTTGTGTTTGTGATCTCAATCTGTATATCGGACTGAGTTCCTCATTGTATGACCTTGGACCAATGAGTTAAATCTCTTTGCGCTTTACAAGCTGCTTAGTCTTTTTCTCGCCTGAAGAATTCTCAAGAACCATAGTTGTGGATAATGAAAAATCTAGTAAGCTTGGAAAGCCCTTTGAATGTGAATAATAGCTATCTCTATGTTAAGCGTATTATAAACTGAGCTTGATTTGATCGGTTTGAAACAGTTTATTGTTTCTGAAGGTACCTAAAAAGAACATGTTTTGAAGTCACTAGTATACAAGAATGAAACAGAGTTTTTTTACTAACGTTGCCTCGATCTAATTTGTTCTGTTTTGTTCATTCGTAATTGATGAGAGAATGGTACAATCAGCCAGATCCCATGACAAAAGACTATCAGTATTAAGCCGACAGATACAGAACAACAAAAGGTTTTATTGGAGAAGATAAAGACTTAACCAGAGTATGTGATAGTATTACAGTGATATGGTGTTTAATGTGTTCTTTCTTTTAAGGCACGAGAAGGTTAATGATGAGTGGTGCTTAAGCAAATGGCGAGAGAAAGAAGAGTTGAAGCTTCGCTCTCTGGTGATTAAACCCATCTTGGTGATTGACATTACAACCAAAAGTGAAAGGTGGTGTTTGATCTTTTTCTTCAAATACAACAAGGTGGGTCTGTCTCTGATAATTTAATAAGTTTTGGGCCAGTGTGATAAAACTGATCAAAATAATGGATAACACTCGGCAAAAAATGTTTAGCTTAAGAGGTTTCTCTGGTAGTATTGATTAGTTTGGGATTGAATTGTTAAATTTGCTAAAATTTAAGGGTGATAAAAGACAAAAAAATTAAAAAAAACTCAAAATGTTCCCGGCGGGGCTCGAACCCGCGACCTTCGGCTCATAAGACCAACGCTCTAACCAACTGAGCTACGGGAACTGCTTGCAAGTATATTCTGTTTTTTGTATTTATTCTATTTTCTGCTTGTATATGTGGTATTGTTAGCTCAGGACTAACAAAGGAAGAAGAGATGTTTTGCAGTAAAGGTTCTATCATACAAGTATACAAACCATGACTTGAAAGAAGTTTAAGACGCCACAGACTTTGCATAGGAAGAGAACACATTCTCAGATATACCGGTGGCAAGCCAAAAAGCTTGGAATATTGGAGATGATGATCCGGCTACTTTCCCTACAAAACATAGTATCTATGTCGGATCTAAGGACGATGTTTCCGAGGTCAACAAGGTGCTTCTCAAGTTGATGTCCATTTGTTCTGGTAATTAGGCAAAACTACATACAGATGTTCTCCTTTTTTTTAACTTTGTTTTCTTCTCGTTCATTGGCTTGGTGTAAGTTTCTCAGATCATTATAATGCTTTCTTTTTTTATATAAACATATTCGACAATCTATGAACAAGAAAATAAATGGTGCTAGAGGTGAAGAAGATTAAATAAACTTCTGAGGAGCAACCAAATGTACAAAGAACCAAAGAAGGCTATACAGTTTTCATAGTCGCTAAGCCAATCTCAGCTTTAGACTGTTATACAAATTATGTGCCCAAAAGTTTTAAATTTACAGAACTTGGGGGCTGAAACTTAGCCTGACTCTGTTACTCTTACAAAACCAATATTCATAAGCATTGTTGAAAAAACCATAACGTCTATTGGGTTGAACCAGCAGAAACCTCTCCTCCTATAAACTTTTTATCGTTCCTTCTTCTTTTCCATGACCAAGTGCCTCTGATTTACACACTGGGCAAATGTTCTTGATAACCAACCACTTCTTCAAACATTCTGCATGATACTCGTGTCTGCAATCCAGCGTTGCGATCTGATCTTGGTTCTTGTAGTTTTCCTGTCAATTCCCAGTTAGGAAAAAGCCAGTTTTACTACCAATAAGAGTGAGTGAGGAATGTTTGCATAAGCTTGGAGGATGAAGTCTCAAGATTTCTTGGGCTTTACCTGGCATATAGTGCAAGAATCTGTTTCTAGATCGGTAGATGTAGCATCTTCCAGGTTGATTCTGGTCGATAAGGACGTTCTTCTTTTCAGAAGAGCTTCCACATCTTCTTCTGATAAGCCAGTCTTCACAGTGCCAATATGGTCGCTCAAAGCAAGAAGCTCCTGCGCCACCCCCAAGGTTTGAATGTTAATAAGACAAGAAAAACAAATATATAAACTCTTCACATGCCCTCACCTCATATGACATGTCCTCTATGTCCAAGCGCATGTCTTGATGATGATCAACATAATCAACAGCACTGTAGAAGCCTCCTTCTCTGAACACTGCAACTTCCTAAACATAGAACAGAAAAAACGCCAATAATAAAGAATAAACATTTTTGAACAAAGTGACACTAAAAGATGAACAAAATGTGCTAAAGAGGATGTTAATTACATCTGTGGGAAATGCTCTAAAGCGAGGCAGTCCATGGTTTCTAAGAGTCGCTGCAGGTACAAAATCATCTAGGGGACGTTGCGGGTTTATACTAAACCCAGTTGATTGAACTGGTCCCACATGACTGTAGGAAGCATCATGAATATTCATGGGAACAGTGTATGAGACTGAAGCCAAGTGAGGGAATAAGGTGGGAGGAGGTGCCGGATGATGGCTAAAATGGTTGTGTCTAGGGTATACAAATGGTGTTTGGTTTCTGCTACTAGATGTTTCATGGTATCTCGGAAAGCAGACATTACCAGAGTTTATGGAGCCAGTAACACCGTGACCTAAGAAATCAAACAAGACGAATAATTAAGATTTTCAAGAACTTGCATAAAGACCAGTCTCAGTGTTGAGAGAATACGGATATTAATTACCATGCATATAAGGTACAGAGGGTGGTTGGGGCCAAAGCGAAGAAGAGGATCCATCAGATGTGTTTCCATTACAATGTTGGTCATACCAGACTGAGCCAGGAGGAGCTAGATAGCTTCCTTGCACGAAATTGCTATGAACATGGGAGAGAGGCGGATCCATTGTAGCTGCTCCTGCTCTGTTCCTCACACTCCTCTCATCTACTGGTTGTGGGCCATAGTGTGGGAATGGGAAAGGTGCTTCTGCAGTGCTTTGATACTGAAAATTTCCGGGCATTACTTGAGTGCTCTTTCTTTTGTATCCCTGACCCATAACACGTGCATCCCTCTCATTTTCAGTGGAAGTACCTCCAGGAGCAAACGGTGGAGCATGAAAAGGCGCATAAGGGAGATGGAAATGTGGTGGGGTTGACATGGCAGGACCAAAATTGGAAGGACGTTGATGATGATGGGACTGTTGAAGCCCGTGTAACATTGAGTTGTTGTTGTCATAAGGTTCGAAACTAGGAACAGAGATATGTGGAGGAGGGAGGCCAAAAGTTTGAGAATGCTGCTCCATGTCTAAACAAGTCAGCATAGCTGCAGAAACCCCCTGGCAGTGGAATTTTAGAAAGGTCAACAACATTAGAGAGAAAAAAAACAAGTGAAATTCTCACATAAAAGAACAAAAGCTGATTCTAGCAAAGTTTGTTTCAATAAGTACAAGTATAATATTTAAAACGTTCTGACATCTAGCAATGGAAGCAAAACATACAAAAAAAAAAGAGAGTAAATGTTCTTCTCTAAGTATGTCCCCAAGAATGTAAAGTCTAGAAACATTTCCCCTGTGATTTTTTTTATGGCTAAGTTATAGAGAGGCACAAAGAAACTGTATCCACAGACAACACATTGAACACTCAAGCTTCACGGATACATTGTGTAAAGTATGAAAATCTAGCTGCATAGATCAAATCTTAATTCAGAAAGCAAGGAACACCAAAATAATATACAAAGATAAGTCCATCAATGCAATATTGCAATTCTTCAGCAGCTCCTCAATGTAATCTAACCATTTCAAAAGATGATCAACCATCACCAATATATTACCAAACGACCATATACTCAAAATAATCTAAAGCTCGAGAATCCGATTATTTGCGATGATCATAAGAGATTGATTACCTGATTATCCAGAGTTTAATCAGGGAGATAGAGATAGAGATCAAAGGAGGAGGGTGATGGAAGGTTTTTTATTTTATTTTCCTCTTCTCATCAGTTTTTCTTTTCTTTTACGATATTCTCTTATGCTTTTATCTTTACCTTTTTAAATATTTTTCACTGGTTTCTTAGCTTTCTGACAGCAATTGTTTTTTTTTTGGCTAAATAAAAATAATTGACTGATATCCTAATTATGAGAAAAACGTTGTTATTGGTCAAAATTATTTGCTTTTATTCAGTGAACACGAACTTTAGATTTCACATCTATCTTTATATATAAAGAGACTTTATATATAAAGAAGACTTTGAATCACTCTTAGGGGGTCCAGCTCGGATGTCACGTCATCAATTCGTGCATTCTAGACGCGACACGTGTCTCTGCTGCTTGAAACTCACCGTTTCGAGTGTGATGGGCTTTTATCATTTAATGTGTTTGGGCTTTAAATTTGGACGACGAGTTTGCGGCCCGAGTAGATGGAGCTCGCCTCTAACCCTAATTCTGTTGATTTGCTAGGGTCGGGAATTTGGCGGTGTACGGTGAGTTGTCCTCTACGCAAAATTTGTTTGCTGCGAATCGAAACATAAATTAGGGTAATATACTTCATCGATCTCTGACGTTCTGCAGCAATAATGGAGTTTCGGGAAGAGTTAGACGAATCGTCATGTACAAGCTCTGTCTGTGGTTTCCATGGTGTCGTTTCATTTACGGTTCTAAAAATCCGAACCGTCACGATAGTTTGATTCATGGCTTTAAAAAGACGACTTAACTCCATAGACCAACGTCAAGCACTATCTGTCATTGAATGAGAGTTATTCCTTTTTAAGGCGGTGTATCTACACCTATAAAAAGGTTAGTATTCTTATCGATTTGATATACAGTTAACATTTGCTTTTCTTCAGATCTAAGAAGGCTCTGCCTAATTATTTTGTCTTCGGCCTCTGTTTCAATCCCCAATATAGCTTAAGAATTGTTTGATTGGCAGCGTTAGTACCTAGAACCATTTGATTGCATCTTTATTTTTTGTTCGATTTGATTTGTTGTTTGGAATTGCATAAAAATAATAACCTTCACTGATATTGACGAGATTTTATTATAAGTTGAGGCCATTGTTAGCCTATTTTTAGATTGGTTATGATATTTTTGTGTGGGTTGATTTAGATTGAAAAGTGAGAATCGATGCAAGTGATGCTGATAAGAATAACCATAGCTGCTTCTATAAGATGGACATATCAGTTCAACGGTGGCTCAATCAAGGGTCCAGTGTCCCTGTAAAAACTTATCTGACAATGTTTCGTCTCTTCTTTCCTTCTACATCTCTATCGACGGTTTCGACTATGTGAATTCTTCTCTGGTACGTTTTCTTACGATAGATTCTTACGTACGGGTCGGATATTTCTTTGGATATGGTGGCTCAGTTTTTTTTATCTCCATAATGAAGTTTCCTTCTCGCTCTTTGTGTAAGTTATGCAGATGGACCCTTTGTATATGCCGAGCTTGGTGGAAGAAAATAGTTTGGATACTCAGGTTCTACCGGTCTCTTGCTCTGAGTTAATCTTGGCGCCTTCTGAATGCTTCTCAGTGGAGCAGTAGTATCGTTGGTATGTATGATTGATGGGGTTTTTTTTTTTTTGGTTATGTCATTATGGCTTTAACCTATACTTGCTTATGTGCAGAACGACTTATTAAAAACGTGGAATTCATTTTGTCTTCTTCCTGAGAATGACTGTAAGTTATAGTGCCTTCATGTCATGAGAATTCAGAGAAACTCTTGATTAGTTTTTGTTAATGTGGACTCAAAATTTTTATCCCGGTTAACATAACACCATCTATTTTATCTAGGAGTACACTACCCTCCGAACGCCACTGGCGTTGTCGGGGCAGCCATAATAAGCACTACTGTAAGTGTCTCACCCTCCACATCATTATAAACTCGACTTTGAAGTCCTGTAATTCACAAAATGGGTCTCATTTGGGTCTGCAGTCATTTTTAACAACTACTCGAGGGTCTATGATGTCCTGTTAGTTCCTATAATTGTAATTTGTTTAGGGTTTTTGGGTTCTTATAGCCATTGCTAGGCTTGAGATTGGGTTTAATTTCAATTAGATAAGAGTTTGTAAAATGCAACTGGGGAATACCGTTTATGCATTCCATATTACAGAAGCATATGAGATTTTGAGATAGAATTATTCTTTCACGAAGTCATCAATGTTGCTGCAAAACATAAGGGTCTTGAGTGCATTTTATGAGACAAGAGTCATTTCCTCCTCTTCAGATCTAAGAAGGCTCGCCTAATTATTTTGTCTTCGGCCTCGTTTCAATCCCCAATATAGCTTAAGAATTGTTTGATTGGCAGCGTTAGTACCTAGAACCATTTGATTGCATCTTTATTTTTGTTCGATTTGATTTGTTGTTTGGAATTGCATAAAAATAATAACCTTCACCGATATTGACGAGATTTTATTATAAGTCGAGGCCATTGTTAGCCTATTTTAGATTGGTTATGATATTTTTGTGTGGGTTGATTTAGATTGAAAAGTGAGAATCGATGCAAGTGATGCTGATAAGAATAACCATAGTCGCTTCTATAAGATGGACATATCAGTTCAACGGTGGCTCAATCAAGGGTCCGTGTCCTGTAAAACTTATCCGACAATGTTTCGTCTCTTCTTTCCTTCTACATCTCTATCGACGGTTTCGACTATGTGAATTCTTCTCTGGTACGTTTTCTTACGATAGATTCTTACGTACGGGTCGGATATTTCTTTGGATATGGTGGCTCAGTTTTTTTTATCTCCATAATGAAGTTTCCTTCTCGCTCTTTGTGTAAGTTATGCAGATGGACCCTTTGTATATGCCGAGCTTGGTGGAAGAAAATAGTTTGGATACTCAGTTCTACCGGTCTCTTGCTCGAAGTTAATCTTGGCCTTCAATGCTTCTCGAGCAAGAGTATCGTTGGTATGTATGATTGATGGGGTTTTTTTGGTTATGTCATTATGGCTTTAACCTATACTTGCTTATGTGCGTAACGACTTATTAAAAACGTGGAATTCATTTTGTCTTCTTCCGAGAATGACTGAAGTTATAGTGCCTTCATGTCATGAGAATTGAGAAACTCTTGATTAGTTTTTGTTAATGTGGACTCAAAATTTTTATCCCGGTTAACATAACACCATCTATTTTATCTAGGAGTACACTACCCTCTGAAACGTCACTTGGACGTTGTCGGGGCAGCCATAATAAGCACTACTGTAAGTGTCTCACCCTCCACATCATTATAAACTCGACTTTGAAGTCCTGTAATTCACAAAATGGGTCTCATTTGGGTCTGCAGTCATTTTTAACAACTACTCGAGGGTCTATGATGTCCTGTTAGTTCCTATAATTGTAATTTGTTTAGGGTTTTTGGGTTCTTATAGCCATTGCTAGGCTTGAGATTGGGTTTAATTTCAATTAGATAAGAGTTTGTAAAATGCAACTGGGGAATACCGTTTATGCATTCCATATTACAGAAGCATATGAGATTTTGAGATAGAATTATTCTTTCACGAAGTCATCAATGTTGCTGCAAAACATAAGGGTCTTGAGTGCATTTTTATGAGACAAGAGTCATTTCCTGTTCCTCTTTGGCCGAATTCCTTGCTTGCCCAATTATAAGTGCAAATGTTATGTTGACAAGGGATATCACGCCTCCTAATTGATTGGGTTTGCTGTGTAAATGCAAGCTGAACTAAAGTAAAAATAGAGCCTATAAGGTAAAATTGCATTGCTTAACGTTGCAGAATTTATGTTTTTTAATTGAACTGTATGCTTGGTGCTGCTCAAGAATACATAACAAAACCTGCTTGTTTTGTTTCTCAGGATACTTATCATAGTGTTGCTTTTTTTTTTTTTTTGTGACACTCTTATCATAGTGTTGCTAATAAACTCTTCAGGTATAGTGGTGACTGGTCAAGAATATGTGTGCTCTCAAAAGAGACAGCTCAAGCTGCAGAATAATCCATATTCTGCTCCTTACATTACGACCTTTCCTGCTGATAACAAGTGTCTACCAATTTTGTTTTGGAAGAAATTATGAGATGAGAGAATTCAAACGAATCCAGTTTTTGTTTGCATTTTCGATTGTTCTGGCATGATCTCTATTTTGATTATGTGCAAGCTAGCTTCTCAATTCATTTGTTTTAATAGAAGTGATTATGTCTTTGGTCTTCAACATTAAAATAAACGATGGCAATATTGTATACTTAATGGGATCAAGACTATCTAAGCATACACATTTGTTAGTATACGCATTATCTTCTGACGCAAGTAATCTTTGTAAGGTCTCTTACCACTATGAAGTCCTTTGCCGTTTTGCCGTTTTGGATGCTTAGACAAAGTATCAAAAACACTACATACTATCTGAACTTAAGTTTTGTTTGTTTGGCAAATATCATTTTTTCTTTGATAGAAGTGAAGATGGTCTTTTAAGAAGATTTAATAATAAGTTGACAGCTATCATTTTTTTCCTGTCTAAGGTCCAAACTCTTTCTACAAACATAATTATTAAAATCAAGTTACCAATCTTTGCAAATCCATAATACAAAAACAATAACCTCACCAATCATGACTCAAATTTAAAAAAGGCCAACAACTTCAACACCATTGAAAGTCCATGTAGCTTATCAAATATGTCACCCAAAAACTTCTTCTCCAAACTAAACTGCTCTCCCAAATCAAATTGATCAATATTGTATACACAAAACCACGACAAACAAAATAACTCATCACATTTAATTCTTCTTTTAGTTCATCTCCTGGAATCAACTTTTCCCACAAATATTTTTAAAAAAGCAAAGATCAAATCATACACATTATTTTCGGATGCAAATCTAACATACAACCAATCAGAGGTTTGAAATTTTTTAGAATCCTCAACACAATTATACAAATCCTACATAGCCCTTTAACCGCAAGGCAACTAAGGTTGTCTCATACTTAGAACTATCATATCGTCTTTCATTATACTATTGAACACAATTTATTTGTAATATCTCATAAAATAAAATATTAAAATCAATAGGAAAATTGATCATAAAAAAAAAATCAATAGGAAAAAAAAAACAATTTCCTAACTAGAAATTATTTTACAATTATGTTCAAACAGAAATGACACATAACTCAAATTCCGTGCGTAGCGCGGACCGACCCTAGTTAATTAATACTACTTTGAATAATAAGATCACTTTTGTCTAGTACCGAAGGCATTTGCCAATTTAACAAAGAAGAAGAATGTGGTAGCCGATAGTGAATACTAACATGCTCTTAACTAGTAACGATTTTGAAAATCAATGATATTTTAACGATTTTGAAAATCAATGATACTTTTTGTGTTCCTTTTGATTTCATTATTTTCTAATGGTGGTTAAGAGTTAGGCCAAACGAATTAAATTCAATGTTTAATTAGTAATTTACTCTCTTTTTTTTGGTCAAGTTTAATTAGTAATTTACTTACCAACAACAACCGAAACAAAACAATAATAAAAACATTAAAATGAATCTTAATATTAAATTATTAATACGCGGTTTGGTCTCGTTAAACCAATCTTAGCGAAACGGTGTCGCGTACGCATAAGCAGACATCAAGCTGTTTTAAGTTAGGTCTTAAAAGTTGAAACCTGACTCTTGAGCCGCCATAGTTCGTCGTGTAGGAAGAAGATGAGTTCTGATCTGAAGAGAAAGCAGAAGAAGAAAAACCCTAAACCCGTTCAGATAAACCCTAATTGGTCACTCCTCCAACAAGTTTGTCTCCTTCTCTCTCTTACCCCTCCTTCCTCTTCCTCCAGACTTTGTTCAGCCATTGATATCTCCTTCTTTGTTTGGTTCTCGTCATTGTCATTGCAGAAGCTGAAATCTGATTCGAATAACTCGGGCAATCGAAAATCTTCAAACAATGACGACTCAGATAATCCTAGGTCCATATTAGGTACCAACAGTTTCGAACGTGAAGTTTGGGTTTAGATTTTTTTAGACATTGGTTTTGGTCTCTCAGTGTTTCAACTCTTGCAGGGAAGCGGAAAGAGAGACCTGATTCGGAGGTGGATGTTCCTAAGATTAGTCCCTTAGCTCCGGTTAATGACGATTCCAGGTTAGCTTTGTGGACTCTCTCTGTCGCTAAATGCGTTTGATTGCTATGTGGTACTAACTAAGTAGCTGAGAGATATACACTGTAATTGACAACAGGTTTATAGCATTTTTAAACAGTGTTGATAGAAAATGATTCTTTGAGTCAATCTGTGTATATCAAATCTTACCAACGTGTGGGGTAGTTTGACAGATGAAGTGGCTATGGACTGTGAAATGGTTGGTGTCAGTCAAGGAACCAAAAGCGCCCTTGGACGTGTTACCTTGGTATGTATACATTGAATGCCTTTCTCTTAATCCATCTTCTTGAGGATTATACCCGTCTCTTCTTCCACGTGAAGCTCACTGGTTGTTTCACAGGTAAACAAATGGGGAAATGTTCTATACGATGAGTTTGTTCGTCCAGTGGAACGTGTTGTTGACTTTCGAACGCATATTAGTGGGATTCGACCTAGAGACTTAAGAAAGGGTTGGTTTTACTTTCATCATTTCGTACCTTTCTTCTTGAATCTATCAACATTCTTGACCTTTGTTCCTACAAATGAATGGAAACATCCACTTAATAGTTTTGAACTTTCATTTTAATTTCTTTTTTCTTCCTATTAATCTTCAGCCAAAGATTTCCGAGTTGCTCAGACCAAAGTAGCGGAGTTGATCAAGGGAAGATTCTCGTGGGACATGCCTTGCACAACGATCTCAAGGTCTGTCTGTAGTTTTATCACAAATCTCGAATCTGATTACTTTGCCTAATACATAGTTTTAACAGAACTAGACTTTTGCTACAGGTTTTGCTGTTAACTCACCCGAAAAAGGACATAAGGGACACAGCAGAGTATCAGCCTTTTCTCAAGTATTTCTCACATCTCACCAACCCCTCTTTTCTCTTTTCATCTTTTCCTATTGAACCCATCTGTAATCTTCCAAACAGGGACAAAACAAGAAAGTCTCTGAAACATCTTGCATCTGAGTTTCTAGGGGCCGACATCCAAAACGGAGAGCACTGTCCTGTAAGTTTCTACATCTGACAAACATGTTTGATCCCACTTTATCATGTTCTTTTAGTTCCGCAAATCTCAACTCTTGTTTCCATCGACAGATTGATGATGCAAGAGCTGCAATGCTGCTTTACCAGAAGAACAGAAGAGAGTGGGAGAGAAACGTGAAAGACCAGACACGGATGAGGCTGAAACAAAAGAAGCGTAAGCCTAAGAAGAGAGTAAAGGAAGCTAATCACACCTCAACTGTTTGAACCAAACAAAGCTAAAGCAAACATTCTGATCAAACAGAAACCAACAATAGATGAAAAGTTTTGTTCGTCTCTTCCATTTTTGCTGTGGGCTTTACTTGTTAGCATCAGGTTCCCACAATGTACCATCTTGTTGTATACAAGTTCATTATCAAAATATTCTCATCTGGACTTTTTATGTTACTTGACTCGTTTTGTCCAATTAAGATTCGAACAAGGTTGGCCGACGAAAAAAAAAGAAAGATTCTCACATTGTCCATGCCACTATTCTCACATGTACTGGTTTGAGATGAACTTGGAATCATATTTACTAATGTTTTTGGCTCGGTACATGCATCATGTGTTGATGGCTTTTCATTTTTGGTTCAGTAAATGGTTTTGCAACTGGTTCGAGCTACATTCCTCTAGCTCAATTTCAAGAATTTCAAGCCGGTTGGTTTAATTAAACTTCTGGTTGAATCGGTTCGGTTTGGAACTAACCGGGTTGATCGAAACCAGCAGCTTGCAAGTAAACAAACCCGGTCTGCGGACGCTAATGCTGCCACGTCTTCAATTTTCCGTTTCTGGGGTTACATAAAACCTTTAAAGTCTTAAAATAGAAGAAGCAAATTTTCGCATCGACGGAGGAGAAATGCGAGTGATGAGATCATATCGCGGTAGCTCTATCGCCGGATTGGTGTCCCATCCGGCGAGTTTAAGTTCCCTACGGAGCATCTTCACCGGTTGCCGCGCTGTGATGCTGCCACGATTCGGCGGCCCGGAGGTTTTGGAGCTCCGGGAGAATGTTCCGGTGCCGAATCTCAATCCGAACGAGGTCCTGGTCCGTGCGAGAGCTGTCTCCGTCAATCCTCTTGATTGCAGAGTGAGTGCTGTCTGCTTGCTTGATCCGCTTTCTTTGATTGCATTTCATTTGCTTAGCGAACATGCATTGGATATAATCGGAGATTGAGATTGCTGGATTAAGATTGGCGTTATTGATGCTGTGAATAAGAGTAGTGAGATTGATCTTATGATTCTTCTGTTGATATTGGCGTGTTGATCTCACAGATACGAGCAGGATATGGGCGTTCTGTGTTACAACCGCATCTACCCGTTATAATTGGACGCGATATCAGTGGTGAAGTTGCAGCCGTTGGTAACTCAGTGAAGGCATTTAAAGTAGGGCAAGAAGTTTTTGGTGCGTTGCATCCTACTGCGTTGAGAGGTACTTATACTGATTATGGGATACTTTCTGAAGAGGAGCTTACTGAAAAGCCATCATCGGTTTCTCATGTGGTAAGTAGGAAGATCTCTATATGCCCTTTACATCTGTTCTACTTTGATTTTTTTTTTTTCTGTTGAGAGTTTTCAGCTGTTCTTTTGTCTGCATCTTGTAGGAGGCGAGCGCTATTCCTTTTGCTGCGTTGACGGCTTGGCGTGCGTTAAAGAGTAATGCTCGGATACTCGAAGGGTATGATTTTGAGAAACTATTATTATCTGCATGTGGCAGGAAGCTGATACTAATACATTCACAAAGATGCTTTCTTGTTACTTGTTTAATAGCATGGACTCAACAATTTCTTCCTATACACCTTTCTATTTGCAGACAAAGGCTATTAGTTTTTGGAGGAGGAGCAGTAGGTTTTGCTGCAATCCAGCTGGGCGTAGCCTTTGGGTGTCATGTTACAGCCTCTTGTGTTGGTCAGACCAAGGATCGTATACTAGCAGCTGGTGCCGAGCAAGCTGTTGACTACTTAACCGAGGTAAGGATAGTATCTGTTTATTTCTCTGCTGATCCAAAGTAAAGCCATGATTATATTGTTCTGATTCATGAACCTGAATCTGTATCATGGGCAGGACATTGAGGTGGCAGTGAAAGGAAAGTTTGACGCTGTGTTGGATACTATTGGTCGGCCTGAGACCGAGAGAATAGGCATAAACTTCTTGAGGAAGGGTGGCAACTATATGACTCTCCAGGTATACAATAGTTCTTTTGTCTCTGTTTTGCGAGCTACCTTTGCTCTTAGAAAAGTGTTTTTATTCTCTCTTGCATTGATCTATTGAAGGGTGAGGCTGCATCATTGACTGATAGATACGGTTTTCTGATTGGGCTTCCGCTTGCAACTTCACTCTTAGCGAAGAAAAAGATACAGTATCAGTATTCTCATGGAATAGGTAAAGATTGGATCATGCATTACTCTCTCTTCGTTTTCGTAGGAACTATTCTGTTAATCAAGACATGTCCATCGAATAGGTATAAATCAAATTTTGAATGTAATGAACTGAAAAATTACAGACTACTGGTGGACGTATATGAGGGCTGATCCTGAAGGTCTAGCCGAGATTCAGCGGTTAGTTGGAGCCGGAAAGCTAAAGATACCAGTGGAAAAGACGTTTCCTATAACCGAAGTTGTAGCAGCTCATGAAGCCAAGGAGAAGAAGCTGGTTCCGGGTAAGGTGGTTCTAGAGCTCTGAACTATATACATAGGGGTAACAATAATAATACCTGCAGAGCTCCCTAGCAGTTCGTTCCTTTTTTTAGAAATTACACGCATGAGAAACAAATGTTTTTTGCGTCTGGAGTTTTCTGTAAATGAGATCTATCAGGCTTAGGATTCACATCAAGAACATAAAGTTTCTGTATAGACTTTCCCAATGGTTCTTTTATTTAGACATTGTCTTTGTTGCAAGTTGCAGTAAACCAAATTAAATCGAGTAATGAAAAATGGTTTAGTAATGTGTTTTTCTGTTGCTGTCATCTATCTATTGTATGTGGATCTTATCAATGCTTAGGTTTGATTTATCCACAACATATTCCAAACAAACAACAAAACAATCACTGTAATATGCTGAATTTTATGATATTGATGATTACAACATTGTCTGAGATTTAAACCCTAAGATGTAAGGTGTGAACTATTGAACCATGAGATAACGTAGATGTCAAATTCAATTAAATAAATTATACATAATTGTTAAATACGTGACGCGAAGCCTAAGTTGATCACATGATCGAACAAATCCAAAATTGTATGCATGTGAGTTTGATGATCTTCTGGATTATACACATGTGAGTTTTTACAAACCATTGCTTTTAGTCTGAGATTTGAACCATATAAGATCTAAGTCTCGAACTATTAAACCTTAATTAAATAAGTCATACATAATTGCTAATTGTGTGACGCGAAGCGAAAGTTGATCACATGATTGAACGCAAAGCCAACCTCATAGCATTCACTCTACTTTTTAGTTTCTTGATTAAATAACAAATACTCTTAATAGTTAATTAAATGACCTCGAGTTGTCATTAAAAGCATAACGTGGCAGGTGTTAAACAGCTTATTAAATGAATGTTTTGTCTGGTTCTCGTCCTTTAATGGTCCAGTCAAACTTCTGTATCCCTCTGCCAGATCAGCAAACGAATTTAATTCTTCACACGCGCTACTATACGCGTGGTATACACAGCCTTCTTACCGAGTAACGCTAGCAACGTCATCGGTGGGACAAGGAAACATTCTTTTGTTTTCCCGTCCAAGCCTTCGAAACTTTTTCAGGTACATGTCACTGTTATTGGCTAGTAAACTAGTAATAAGTCAGTAAAACTCTTCCAAGTCGTAACATTATTTCAGTTCTTTAGTTTCTTCTAAAGATCTAGTAAATTCATATACTCTGTTCTACTCTACATACTCTATTATTTGTTGGGGACCAATGAGCACGTGTTTATAATTTCATCAAATTTATTGTCAGTTAAATCGCGTAGGTCTCTGTTATCAATTTGCCATTTATTATATACATAGTTATATTCTTATACAGCAGTGTTGATTCTTGTGGAAACTGGATTGTTACATTTTTATACTAGTCATAGTAAGAAAAAATGATATGGGTTAGTCTAGGATTTTTTTTTTTTTTTTTGTGAGAGAACGCTAGGATTTGTTGTTACCTTTGTAAATAGCTTCTCCATATATATCATGCACTATTTTTACAAAATTTGTCTTTGTAACAAATAACTTTAAGATAGCCCAATGAAGTATGTGTTTAGTATTTACTATATACTCATATATAGTACAGACAGATAATTTTAAATTCAGGAAGAGATATTGGTGTTTAATTGATAAATTAAATAAAAGTACGAGTGTTTTTAGAAGCATGTTAATGCAATGTTATGGCTTATAGTGTGGTCCTCTAGTCTTTTAATGGTCTGGTCAAACTCCTTTCTTCTCTCTGTATATCTGCCACCTCACCCACCTATCTTCCTCTATTATTCTGTTTATTATGACCGTTACTTCGCGGTTCATTACGCGCGCATTTTCTCACGCCATTTTTTTGTCAACATTTTCTCACGCCACTATATTCAGTAAATGGATCAATTGAATGGAACTTTTAGACTACATGTGAAAAATTCGCATTTTAATCTTCATGAAGTTTATATATTTGGTTCTTTCGATCTTTGGGTATTAAGTTTTCTATCAAGGTTTATTTGTTTGTTCGAGGATCTATATATTATTTTTTTTGTTTGGTTTTGTATCTATTGATAAAATGCAATTTAACTTCAAGAGCAGTGTAGAAACATATTTTGGTATGAGTTTATCTATCTAATCAGTCAGCAATCATCTCTTTTCTTAAACTGAATTATTAAGAGTATACTATCTCTCTAATTATTTGACTATACTCCATTTTGGAACAACATAAATGTTTTAAAAAGAGACTGGGTCCGACTCTTTTAAGTGCTACAAAAAGCGACACCACGTGCCCTTAGTTTCATGCATCCACAAGAAAGAAAGCAAACTAGCAAAGTGACAACTTCACGAGAAGAAAACTCAGAGAAAAAAGCGTATAATAAAATTAGATTAAATTGTATAAAGATGTAGTAATAATTATAGCTAAAAACAAGAAGAACAACGGCCATGTCGACTCATTACCCTATCTCCGGGTAGTCCGATCACGTGCAAGCTTTGGGCTCTATAATGCTTTTAATTACTATAATAAGATTATTTTTTCTTCTTTATTTGAGCCAACAAAAAAAGTTTGTCTTCTTTAATTTATTTATTAAGATGATATATTTCATATTTGTATTCGACCGTATTTAGCCAGGACCATGTGACTAGGACTTCTGGTCTATTGTTTTTATCTTTTTTTTTTTTTTTTTTTTTTTGTGAGAGAACGCTAGGAATTGTTGTTACCTTTGTAATGATATATAGCTTCTGCAAAATATGCACTATTTTTACAAATTTTGTCTTTGTAACAAACAACTTTAAGATAGCCCAATGAAGTATGCATTTAGTATTTACTATATATTATATAAAGTACAGACACATCATTTTAAAATCAGGAAAAGATATTGATGTATAATTGATAAATTAATAAAAGTAGACTGTTATTAGAAGCATGTTAATGCAATGTTATGGCTTCTAGTGTGGTCCTTTAGTCTTTTTAATGGTCTGGTCAAACTCCTTTCTTCTCTCTGTATGTCTGCCACATCACCTACCTATCTTCCTCTATTATTCTGTTTATTATGACCGTTACTTCGCGGTTCATTACGCGCGTATTTTGTCACGCCGTTAAATTCTTCGTGATTTAATCGAATTGTAATGTTCATTAATCTTTATTATTTAGTATACGTATATGGATCAACTGAATATAACTTTTAGAGTATTTGTACATGGAAATGCGCATTTTTATCGTCATGAAATTTTATATATTTGGTTCTTTCGATCTTTGGGTATTAAGTTTTCTATCAAGGTTTATTTGTTTGTTCGAGAATCTAATTGTTTGGTTTTGTATCTATTGATAAAATGCAGTTTAACTTTACGAGCAGTGTAGAAACATATTTGGTATGAGTTTATCTATCTAATCAGATCAGCAATCATCCTCGTTGCTTTTTAAACTGAATTATTAAGAGTATATGTCTCTAATTATTTGACCATACTCCATTTCGGAACAACATAAATGTTTTTAAAAAGAGACTGGGTCCGACTCTGTAAGTGCTACAAAAAGCGACACGACGTGCCCTTAGTTTCATGCATCCACAAGAAAGAAAGCAAAGTGACAACTTCACGAGAAGAAAACTAAAAAAAAGCGTATAATAAATTTAGACTAAATTGTATAAGATGTAGTAATAATTAGAGCTAAAAACAAGAAGAACAACGGCCATGTCGACTCATTACCCTATCTCCGGGTA
This sequence comes from Brassica carinata, assembly GCA_016771965.1. Lineage (NCBI taxonomy): Eukaryota > Viridiplantae > Streptophyta > Magnoliopsida > Brassicales > Brassicaceae > Brassica > Brassica carinata. The sequence goes on from CM028692.1 coordinate 54,600,281, forward strand.
GTCCGATCACGTGCAAGCTTTGGGTTCTATAATGCTTTTAATTACTATAATAAGATTATTTTTTCTTCTTTATTTGAGCCAACAAAAAAGGTTTTGTCTTCTTTAATTTATTTATTAAGATGATATCTTTCATTATTTGTATTCGACCGTATTTAGCCAAGACCATGTGACTAGGACTTCTGGTCTACTGTTTTATCTTTTTTTTTTTTTTTATATTTCAGTATCACGAAAGTGGTCCGGGATTAGAAAACGAAGTGAACATGGACAATGTCGGGCGTCGTATATAATTTCAGGTGTAAGCGGTCTTGGCCTCCAGTCTTCAGTCGCATGTAAATGCGTGGCGGGTTGACTTCGAGGGGCGGAATTTCAAATTTGAGTTCACCTCGCTGAAAGCAACTTGGTTTTGTTTTTATCATTATGAACAAGAAAAAAAGACGTTGTCCCCTTAATTCGCTTTTATAAAAACAATAATTTATTTATTCGTTTTGGTTAGCTAATATTTTTCCCGTTTGTGATCCCAAATGTTTGGTCGTTAGATGAGTAAATCTCAGTCAGTTATCTCAAATGATTATAATTTCGAGCCAAACACACAGCAGGAATATTCTTAAGTATCCCAATAGATCCCAACACTTGGTCTTCACTGGTTATAACTTACAAACATCGAAGAGGTTTCCAGGAACAGACGTACATGTTGAAGTATATCTTCTCGCAAATATCCATTTTGATTTCCATAACGTGGAATAAATCCTTACATCTCTAACCACCCCCATCAATCAACGTACTATCTACAAACCAATATGTACATTGCAATAATTATTGATTGTTGTATCCCGCGACTGTTATAATCATTGAGAGGTTTGAATGAGAACATTATAACACACTAGATAACAAAAACAAAGGTGTTTGTCATATACATATTTACTATACTAGAGATAAATACATATTACAGTTTGCTGGCACAATTTCGCAGCCAGAAACCCCTGAGCTGTTTTGATAAAAAAAAACCTTATTCACAATTTTCCTAAAGCGTATCTCATACATGAATATGATATGACATGCAAATATCTTTCAAAAAGAAAGATCACGAAAAAACACTTGGTCCATGGGGTCCAATAATCTTAGTTACAAGGAAAAACATATCTAACAACTTTTGAAATTCACAAAAAGTCATATATTTTCAAAAACACAAAACTTTGCATTATTTAAATTTACCAAAAAACAAAAGTTAATAAAGAAGAAAAAGAAAAGGAAGACTACGAAAACAATACATGCAAATACACACAAGAGACATGCGTGTCTGAGTGTTTGTGTTTTGGGGAAAGCCAATACCTTTACTGTGTGCACATGTGTGTATCCACAGTCCGCAGAGACGTACTTTAACTCATTTCACTCTCATGGACCACACACTTTCACTCTCCACGAATTACTAATTCACCCTTTTCACTAACCATTACCGCAAAAAGCTATAACAACCAGATTAGTCAAGGCTAGTTATCAAAGTTCAGGAAGAACGAATCTTTCCCTTAATCAGGTCTAGGGGTAATTTAGTAATTATAACGGAACACCACTTTAGTTATTGAAACTATACCATCTCCAATGTCGATAGCTACTTCACTCTCTCACAGTAAAAAAAAGAAGATAACAATGGCGGAAACTGAAAGACCCCACCGTTCTTCAAGTATTAACAGTAGCAGCAACGCAAGGAACGCTTCTTCAACTGATTTATTCATTTGTTTCACATCTCGCTTCTCTTCTTCCTCCTCCATGCGCCTCTCTTCCCTCAGCCCAGCTCGCTCCGCCTGCCTCACAACTTCTCTCAGCCGACGTCTCCGTCCTAGCGGCAGCATAAAGAACGCTTCGGCCGGAGTCCTAAACTCTCCGATGTTCGGTAATAGCGGAGGACGTAAGAGATCTGGATCGGGTTACGAAAATAATAATAACAACAACATAGAGCCGTCGTCTCCGAAGGTGACGTGTATCGGTCAAGTGAGGGTGAAGACAAGGAAGCACGTGAAGAAGAAGATGAGAGCGAGATCTAGGAGGAGAGGCGAGACGAGCAGCTTCAGGAGATCGTCCTCCGACCAAAACGACAGAGGAGGGTGTCGTTTCGACGCGAGCGATAACCGTTGGGTTCATTTCCCCGTGACCATCTGCGAGTCGCTGAGATCGTTCGGCTCCGAGCTTAACTGCTTCTCCTCCTCCTCGCCGTGTAGATCGTCTTGCGTGGGCGGTAAAGACGGGCGGCGAGGTGAGGGTAACGGCGGCGGAGGAGGCAGCTCGTGCTTCACGAGGTGGTTTGTGGCGGTGGAGGAGACGGGAGGGAAGAGGAGGGAGATCGAGCTTGTGGTTGGAGGAGGGGAGGACGAGGCAGCGGAGGATGGGAGGAGGAGGAGTCGCCGGAGGCATGTTTTCGAGGGGCTTGATTTAAGCGAGATTGAGATGAAGACGGAGGAGAGGAGAGGGAGGGAGGATGTTGGGATGATTAATCTCTGTTCTCCGCCGAAGAATGCTTTGCTGTTGATGAGGTGTAGATCTGATCCGGTTAAGGTGGCTGCGTTAGCTAACCGGGTTCGGGAGAGGCAGATGTCGCTTGATGACCGTGTGTATGGAGGAGAAGAGGAGGAAGATGAGCAGAGGAGAAGGTTTGAGCTTGACTTGGAAGACAAGAAGCGGATCGAGCTGTGTGAGAAATGGATCTCCGGCGAGAGAGAAGTAGTTTCTATTACAGAACCAGAAGCTCCCAAAGAGGAAGAACTTGTACACGAGGAAGAGATTGAAGCTATGATCATCAAACACATCGAAGACGATCTAAGAAACGCCATAGAGGAAGAAGACGAGGAGCAAACGGCTGAGATGGAACAAGAAGAAAGTAAAGAGGAGGAAGAGATAGCAGCTGCCTCTGTGACTCCAAACGTGGAAAGATCCAACCAAGGAAACCGAGAACCCGACCCGAGTCCCGAAGTGATAATGAGAGGAGGAGATCAGCAGCACGATGAAACAGCTGAGAAAGACAAGACGACGCCGTATAAGGTGTTACCGGATTGTCTGTTGCTAATGATGTGTGAGCCAAAGCTATCGATGGAAGTCTCAAAGGAGACTTGGGTCTGCTCCACAGACTTCGTTAGATGTCAACCGGGAAGACCTCCGGCGAAGAAGATAACAGAAGCCACCGGAGAACATCATCATCATAACCATCAACCCAAGAAACGAATCGTCACCGGTGTTGACTCCAACGCATCCTCTCGCCGGCGTTCTGTCGATAAACGACCTGTTCACCATTCGCTGTTACAGCCGCCGAGGTCATCGTGCTCGTACCCAGCAGCTCCGCCGTTATTAACGACGGCTGCGTCGGTTAGAGAGCAGAAGGCTGCCGGAGGTAACAAGGCGTACGAGCCGCCAGTGCTGCCACGTTGCAAGTCGGAGCCGAGGAAGTCAGCTTCGAAGCTAGCGCCGGAAGCTTGTTTCTGGAAAAATCGGAAGCTCGAGCCGCATCCTCAAGCTTCCGTCGGAGTCGGCGGCGGTGCCGAAGTAGGGTTCTAGAAGAAAGGATTGGGACTTGAGTGGGAATAAGAGAAACTGTTTGGGCTGTAATAGTAATTTAAGAATTTTATTTGTCCTTGTTTGTAAATTTTGTTTTTGTTAGTCACAATTAATTTCTTGCGCTATTCCAATGTTTTATCATGAAAATCTGTATCCTTCTTTTGTCCGTTAGTCTAATGTCTTTCTCTGGTCGATAATGTCCCATCGAAACTAACACCATCAAATCACTTCCCAACAAACAGAGACAATGTGACAAGATAATCAAACTAAAAGCATTTATATTTATAATACGAATATGATATTATTATTACATGTTTTCATAGTACAAAGGGTGGACTAATCACTTGTACTTTGATCCTCGTTGCTTTTATTTACTTCACTGTTGTTGTTACCTGATGAGTCTCCAGTCTCTGTTGTGGCCTTCATGGCGGCTTCATCAGACTCTTCATTGAAGGCTAGCTGACCAGAGTAAAGGAGAAGTCCGACAGCGTTGATACCGAAAACAAATGTTGCTAGATAGCATATACCGTTGATGATAGTCCTGCCACAGAAAAAAAATGAATATTTGGTCTAAGAAATTGCGAGAAATGACTTGAGATGAAAACAGAGAACGTAGTGAAGCTTATATATAAGATATGTATACCTTACGGTTACTGTGATTTGCCTAACCTGCAAAGAGATAGAAGACACATTGTAGAAGTTAAGGGTCTCAAACAAGAATAGATCTTTTCACTCAATGAATGTATAGCTAGTTTAATTGCATATAACCATGGTTTTGGCCAGACTCTTAATGTACGTACACAAGCAATGATAATAAACAGAGGGTCCTTCACATAATGAATATAGCTAGCTAGCTGCGCACTGAATTCAGCAATCATGGGTCTAGGGAGCCTTTATTCCATACTATTATCTCTCTCAAGAGTGGGCGTTTACAGAGAAACACCCCATGATGATACTTTATCCACTTCTTCTTTTACCTCCTCTCAGTTATGTGCATTTACTAATACAGAGACAATGATAATACTTGGATCACAAGATAATATTACTTGCTAAAACCCAACAACAAAAGCAAAGATTGAACGAACATGAGCAAGGAGAATGATCAAGAGAAAAAGAGAAGGAACGATACCGAGAAGTTATCAGAAATAGCCTGCCGATTGAGTCCTGCTTCGATGGTAGTAGTGAACTTATAGAGAATAACAGCAATGACACCTGCCGAAACCGCACCAAGAAACGCCTGAGCCGCCGACGGAGTCGTCGACTTACCACCAACTTCTTCAATCGGAGCCGACCCCATTGCTTTCAGTTTCTCCATCGCTTCGTCTTTCAACGACTTCTTCACTCCAGATGATCTAAACGTCTACAAAATCCTCACACCAAGTCGAAAACTTTCAATTCGGATTCACTGAGAACGAGAGTAAAGATGAAAACTTTACCATCTCTTTGGAGCGCTTAGCTCGCCGTCGAATCGATCGGAAGAGGAAGATGGTGATGGCGCCGGTGAGCATTACGCTGGTGGCTAGCTGGAGTGGAGAGGGGTCATCGGAAGTGGCGAATATTGAGTTGGTGGTCGAGAAAGGAGATATGGCCGACGGGGGAAGCTCGACAGGACCGCCTTCTACCTCCTCCGCCACGTCGGAGGTTTCTTCGGCGGCGGATACTCGGATTCTATCGGGTCGGGTCCGGGTGAAAGCGGAGAGCGAAGGGAACGGAGAGGTAGATTCCGGTGGACGGTAGAGGGAGATAAGACGCGGAGTACGGAGACGGTGAGGGAGAGAGAAGGAGAAGAGACATTGGTGGCTCTGCAACACTGACATCTTCTTAGCCGTCGGAGATTTTTATTATCTTCACCATTCACCTCAAATATCCTTCGTCTAAGCCTCTCTTTCGTTTAGAGGGTCCTAATTCAAATTATATGTGATTTTTTTAACTTTAAAATGTGATCAGTTTTATAAATATAAAAATGGAAGCTCAATCTTTGGATTAGTAGAAAAAAAAATCAATGCTTGATTTTTAGTTGGTACAAATAAAATGATTATCTACTCCTTTTGTTTCAAAAAGATACATATTTTAGATTTTTCACACATATTAAAAAAACACATTAAAACTTGATAGTAAATGCGTTATTTTTGTGATTATCAATTTTTCATAAATTTTAGCCAATAAAAATCTAATAAACACCATTAACTTTTATGAAATTTGCAATTTTTGATTAAATAATACATTGAAAAAGTAAAAATGTATTTTCTTGAAACATTTTTTTTTCTAGAACGTAGATCTTTCTGAAACGGACGAAGTATAAAACATTGTAAAATGATTTAGTTTAGTGTTAGCAGAATTGTCTGATCAAGAATGTAATATTTTTTTTGTAATTTGTAATAGCCTTAAAAATATTTAACTTGATTGTTTTATCCAGTTATTCGTATAAATTATTACTCCAAGCTTTCGGCATCAAATCATCAAACACATTATCATGTTTTGCTTCATTATTTTTGGTAAAATAATCGATAAATGTTTTTGAACAGAAAAGAAACGAAAGAATATGAGAAATGAAGTTACTGTATATATTTATAGATAATCATTTGTTGTTGTTAACATTCTTGTCGAACATTACTAGCCACGGTTCGAGCCCAAAACTTTATTTGCGCTTTCATGTCTCTTCTCGAATCCTTTGGAACCCAAACCGGTATCGGCTGTCCCACAACCACTGCCGACCGGCTTTTCACGACCCTCCTCTGTTCTTCATCATCTCTTACTACTTTCTTCTCCGGTTCAGTAATGTCCAACTCCTTCAACGTCATAATCTCTTTCGTATCGATGCTGCTCAACGTCTTACGCAGCGTTTTACTTCCTTGTGACTTGACAGCCATTTCTTTAATAGCTTCTTCTGATCTCGAGTTTCTCGGTGGTCTATGCCTGGGAATGCTTGACATCTGCACCAATGTTTTGAATATTACTTGTCAAATTCACAACAGGAAAGATATATTATAATAATCTTCCAAAAGTAGAAAATAATCTAATCATACCAAAAAATAGAAAAATACAATGAAAAGAAAAGACCACCTTTGGAGTATTCTGTTTCGTTGGAGTAGTAAACCCAGAAGATGAGCTTGCGATGGCTTCACGAATCAAGTATCCCATTCTCGAATTGTCGCTCTCTTGATCGTCAAACTCGTTTCTATCACCTTCTCTTCCTATGTAGGTAGGTAATGTCTGAGTTCTCTGCAAACTCCCTCCCATCGGGACACTCTTGTTATTACAACCACTTCTACCAGTTCTGTTCTTTTTAGAACTTTCCTAACTCCCTTCCCCCGATGAACCACAGGTTCCTTCTTCTGCAAGTAAGTTGTCCTTTCTTGAACCCTAATCTTCTCAGAGAACTGCCTTCTCATCTTTTTCATCTTCTCAGGCTCACCTCCACCTTCTTCCTTCACTGTACACGGTGGTGGGACAGAATCTCCCACTGTGAGAGCTTCTAGAAGCTTCTTCTCCAGAACGGAATCTCCAAGGTTCAAGACTTCTGTTTTGGGATGAGTAGAAGAAGGAGAAAAAGGGTAAGGATCTGAATGACAGTACCTCAAGATTGTTGATCTTCTACCAAGTAAGTTATCAAAGAACCAGAAATCTTCGAGAAGATCATCAATAGCTTCGGCTTGTTCAAACTCTTGATGATCATTCGAAGTAGGATCCATTTTTTTAAACTCAGACAAGAGATAACAAAAAGAGATAAGTATTTGTTCTTTCTTTCTCTCTTCTCCCACTTTTGTTCGGTTTGTATTTGAAGCATAGATTCTGAAGAATGGAGACTTATTAGGACGTGCCCATGTGGGCAACCATTCAGCACTTATTTTTCTAAATATGTTAAATTATTAATGTTTTTTGTGGAGTCAATTTTTTTTTGTTTTATACATAGCCAAAGAAAGAAAGCAAAGAAATTTGAATGAAAACAACAAAGGAATTTGAGATTTATTCCGAATATATTAGATTCTTTTCATTTTCCAATTAAATTTTGATTTTGGAGTCAACATATACATTGCATCTTAAATAAAAAGGAATTATTGATAGAAAATTAATTTGTTATTACATTTAGGACTATACAGAAACTAATCTGCATTAGTTTGAAAAAAACAATAATTGAGTACTATAAGTGGATAATTATAATAAAAATGTATATTAATTATTAAGAGATCAAAAGGATTACTGGCAACAACTAAGAAAAATAAGGTTTCAAAGAAAGGTATGATTGCTAAGAAACGGCATAATAAACCCTGTCATGACAGTCAACATGCCATGTGATTCGTATACTAATATGTAACAAATTGGCTTCTGTTAATAAATAACTTATAATTTATAGTATCGAGAAATTTAAATAAGAATAGAATTTGATACCCGTAGGAAGCAAATAACACTAGTATAAGGGAGATAGTTTATTATAAGGAAGAAGAAGAAGATGTAATGGTTCTTTGATTATAAACTCTTGTTCTTGTTTATGGTGTACAAAAGAGTGAGATGAGTGATGGTATTTATAGTGAACAACAATACATAAAATAACAAAGATGGTGCTTAATTTGGTAAATGAGTGGGTGATCATAGTGTTTGATGAGTAGATGATCATAGTGCTTGAGTTGGTAAAAGAATGAATGATCATAGTGCTTGAGTTTGGTAAAGAAGTGGATGATCATTTCAATGCTTATCTTATAACACTCCCCCTTGATCATCCATCTTGTATTACGTGGTGCCTCGTTAAAACCTAGTCATGGAAAACCCAATGGGATAAAAAACCATGATAAGGAAAAAGAGTACAACCACGTAAGCTCCCCTCGAATGAGTAGTCATAAAACCTTTAGAACAATGATAGATTTTCATCTCTCAAATTGTAACATTCTCTTTGGATGTCCATCTTTTGTATGTTCTTTGTTGCCTCGTTAAAACCTTGTCATGGAAAAACCAATGGGATAAAAAACCATGATAAGGAAAAAGAGTACAACCACACTTACTATCATATTTCTTTCTCTGAAATAATATCTTCGGGATATGCATTCCAATCAACTCTCTTGGAGAATTAAGCTTAGGAGAATAAACTCTATTCATTTCTATTATGATACCAGGGCCTTTAGACTTCTTGTATAATTCTCTTTTGACTTAGACAATAGTTTATTGGTCATTTGGATTTCAAACCAAATTTCTTACATATAATCGTATAGAAATTAGGTCTCATTACATACAATTATTCATTTGTAACTATAAAGTTACTATTATGATTTTCTTTCTTTTCATATGAAATTACATCTTTCAGTAATGAAAAAGATTAATAATTTTCTTAAATAACACTCTTATGTATGGTATTTGGGACCAAACATATCTGGCGTCTTAAATAAAATACTTTAAGGATCTTTATGATAACATCTCAGTTTTAGATCTCCGGTTTAGAATACATAAAAACAATATAGTATTGTCGAGAGTTTTCTTCCAAAATATAATTTTTCTATAACTCTTGAGGAGTTTTGATTATATTCAAATCATGATTCTATTGATTTATAATCTCTTGTTAACCTTATAATATTTCATATATCCCATAAAAGTTTGTTTCAATTGATCGAATATGCAGAGTTCAGGAACATGATTTTGATATCATCAATCCTTCATGGATTATACTTTTAGGGATTAACATTTTTCAAGTGGATTGTTTCATTCAAGTTCTTCCTTTATTACCAGACTATAAGGAACTTGAAACTAGCTGCATCTACCACATGAAATTATGTCTCTTCACAATTAATTTCATAATGATCCTTCTTTGTGTGCAACGGTTCATTTACATCTCACTTGTTTTACACCTTTTAGTGTATGGACTCTGGTCCAAATACTTCTCTATTTCACAAGAAGTTTATATCTTTGTCTATTGCATCTTTCGATTTGGCCAATCATTTCTTTGTGTACACTTTTCAATAGACTTTCTTTCATGATCCTCTTTCTCATTTATTATATCAACTGCCACTTTGCATGTATAATATCATCGACGTCAATTTTCTTATCGGTTCCATTTTGTTTCATACATGACATAACTTATTGAGATCTCTTCATTTGTCTCGTGTACCTGAATTTTCGTCGATCATGTTTAATTTCTCTTCAGGAGATCATACAAAACTATATTGCCTCGTTTTGACCATTATCAATATATGCTCCTTTTCATTTACGAGGATTTATCTTGGGAATCAATCACTACCACGCCGCGTGACTAGCTGATATTGTTCTTAATAGAACATTTATTCTTATTGGAGCATTTACGGTGGTATATGTGACTTGATCACTATATTTATATGGGTCGGTTCGGCTAACGCTTTTAGTAAGTTTTGAAATGAATTATCTTTTGGACTTCTATTTCACATTGTGTTTAGCCGAGGATCAATGATAATTCATTTCAACTTATTTTCTTTTCCAATTGTTTATTTTCTCCCCTTATGTTGGAAGTACTAACTCACTTTTAGAATTCATGTATAGCCTTACTTATATTTTTGGGATGGCTCGGATTCTTAAGTGTCAATAAATTTATATCCAACATATATTTCCAACCTCATTTGAAAACACATCTTCATTTGAAGCTCGTGGCGGAGCAACATCCAACATTCTTAGATGAAAATGATTGGTCACCGCCGTTGACTCCAACGCATCCTCTCGCCGGCGTTCAATCGACAAACGACCTGTTCACCAATCTTTGTTACAGCCGCCTCGGTCATCGTGCTCATACCCAGCGGCTCCGCCGTTGTTAACGACGGCTGCTTCCGTTAGAGAGCAGAAGGTTCCCGGAGGTAATAAGGCGTACGAGCCACCGGTGTTGCCACGTTGCAAATCGGAGCCGAGGAAGTCAGCTTCGAAGCTTGCTCCGGAAGCTTGTTTCTGGAAAAACCGGAAGCTCGAGCCGCATCCTCAAGCTTCTGTCGGAGTCGGCGGCGGCGCCGGAGTAGGGTTCTAGAAGAAAAGGATTGGGACTTGAGTGGGAATAAGAGAAACTATATGGGGTGTAATAGTAATTTCAGAATATTATTTGTCCTTGTTTGTAAATTTTTGTTTTGTTAGTCACAATTAATTTCTTGCGCTATTCCAATGTCTTTTTCATGAAAATCTGTATCCTCCTTTTGTCCGTTAGTCTAATGTCTTCTTCTTCTGGTCGATAATGTCCCATCGAAACTAACAACAACTAATCACTACTCAACAAACAGATACATATAAAAGCTTTGTTTGTTTATAATTATTACATGTTTCTTAGTACAAAATACAAGTACAAAGACCGGTCTAATCACCCGAACTTTGATCCTCACTGCTTTTATTTACTTCACTGTTGTTGTCACCTGATGAGTCTCCGGACTCTGTTGTGGCCTTCATGGCTTCATCAGACTCTTCATTGAAGACTAGCTGACCAGAGTAAAGGAGAAGTCCGACAGCATTGATACCGAAAACAAAGGTTGCTAGATAGCATATACCGTTGATGATAGTCCTGCAAGAGAAAAAGATTTGGTCTAAGAAATGGCTTGAGATGAAAACAGAGAAAGGTAGTGAAGCTTATATATGTATATACCTTACGGTTACTGTGATTTGCCTAACCTGCAAAGAGAATAGAACAGACATATAAAGCTTTTGTAGAAATTTAGGTTCTCAAACAAGAAATAGGTCTAATCACTCAATGAATGTATAACTACTTAGCCTATTTCTAGTTGCATATAGTAAATCAGAAACCACGGTCTTTTTTGTAACACTCAGAAACCACGGTTCGGACACTCTTTACTCAAGCAATGATAGACATGGGTATGAAAAGTTTTGGATATATTACAAGAACAAGTCCATCACATCATGAATATATCTCTAGCTGTGCACTGAAATCAGAAATCATGGGACTAGGGAGCGCTTTATTCCATACTCTTCATCTCTTAGTTATGGGCATTGACATACACTGAAACCATGATGATACTTAATCTTTTTTTTTATCTCCTCTTAGTTATGTTCATTTACTGATACAGAGACCATGATACTTGGAAAACAAGGTAACATTACTTGCTAAAACCCAACAAACCAAAGCAAAGATAGACAGAGACACAGAGCAATGAGAAATGATCAAGAGAAATAACAGAACGATACCGAAAAATTATCAGAAATGGTCTGGCGATTGAGTCCTGCTTCGATGGTAGTAGTGAACTTGTAGAGAATGACAGCAATGACACCAGCTGAAACCGCACCAAGAAACGCCTGAGCCGCCGAAGGAGTCGACTTACCACCACCAACTTCTTCTATCGGAGCTGACCCCATTGCTTTCAGTTTCTCCATCGCTTCATCTTTCAACGTTTTCTTCGCTCCAGATGATCTAAACGTCTACAATTCTCACACCAAATCGGTTGCTTAATTCTGATTCAAGAAAACAAGAGGAGAGCTGAAAAATCGTACCAGCTCTTTGGAGCGTTTAGCACGCCGTCGAATCGATCGGAAGAGGAAGATAGTGATGGCGCCGGTTAGCATTACGCTGGTGGCTAACTGGAGCGGAGTGGGGTCGTCCGAAGTGGCGAATATTGAGTTGGTTGACGAGAACGGAGATGTGGCCGACGGAGGAAGCTCGATAGGACCGTCTTCTTCCTCCTCCGGTGCATCGGCGGTTTCTTCTAAGGCGGATACTCGGAGTCTATCGGGTCGGGTGCGGGTGAAGGCGGAGAGCGAAGGGAACGGAGAGATAGATTCCGGTGGGCGATAGAGGGAGATAAGACGCGTCGTGCGGAGACGGTGAGGGAGAGAGAAGGAGAAGAGACATTGGTGGCTCTGCAACACTGACATCTTCTTAGCCGTCGGAGATTTTTTTTTTCTCTACCATTAACGACCTCAAATATCCTTCGGCGAAGCCTCTGTTTGGCTTAGAGAGTCCCGATTCAAATTATATGTGATATTTTTCCCCTTTAAAATGTGATCATTTTATAAACTATAAAGTGGAAGCTTAGTCTTATTATTATGAACATTAATAAAAATGTTTAGCACTTATCTCGAGTGAATGTGCTATAGTCGTTAAAGACTTTAAGAAGTGAATTCACCAATATTATAAAATGCATAGTGGGTGATCAGTCCACTAACATCTTAGTTATTTATGCCAATATCTTATTTTGGCTGGTGAAAACCATATTACCCTTTTATCTTATGGGTAAACAACATATGTCAAATCATTCGAAAGAATCTTCGGTTCTTATATGACTATGCATATGACCTTTAAGTATATATTCGCATTATTAATGAACCAAAATGGTCTAACTGATTCATGCCAAATGTAAACTTCTTGTTTACTATACATTTATCTTCATTATACTAATCTTTGTGTAGTACAATATATAAGAGGCTGTAGATATTTTCTCTAAAATACTTATCTTGCTTTGAGAATTATTTCGATTGAAATGTATATATCATTTCGTTTGCTTATTGTCTCAACATAAGTGTCTCAAAATCTTACGGATTTACTTTGAGAAAAATTCATCAATCTTAGTTTTAGTGTAAACATAATCTTACGGATGTTTGACTTATCATAAAAGTGAAATTCTTTAACTCTTCCCCTCGAGATTATAATACTACGGGTTTATCAATCTCGAATGTATCTCATTTTCTTAATCAACAACATATCCTACATGGGTTATGTATTTTTCAGTAGATCCTTTTAACTTTTGATACTTATAAAAATACAATACCTTAAGAACTTTAAATTGCATTCTTAAGAACTTTAAATTAAATTTTTATGTGCAGAATACTATGTATATACGGAGCATCATATATATCCTCTTTTAAGCATTCTATAAGTTTTACTACCTTGTATTGTACACACAATAAATTTTCTTTCATCTTCGGATGAATTCATAATTTCTTTTCTTTATTACGTGTTTATTTTCTCAACTTTAAGTGAGAGTATGAGTTCTATAAAGAAACTCTTTGGACCTTGACCTCATTTATGCTCACGTCTAAAACCACTATTTATGAGTTTTTTAAATGTCATATTCTCTTGAGGAGAATGAATCATAATCAACTAGGCGTGATTTATCAATAGATATTTTTCAATATATATGCATCATAAAAAAATTCTTGAAGAAATTTTACTTTTAAACTTAACATCCAACATAGTTGGCTTTATTCTGAGACTTCAGGTCTTGTAATCTTTAAATGCAAAATACAAAATAAGCTTTAGGTAATCACTTCGGTGATAATACATTTTTATATATATTATTCTCCAAAACTTATGGATCTTTTAGAGTCAAGCTTTAAACTTAAAATCCTCAATATAAATGGTAATAAAATCAAAATATTTCAAATATATATAAATACATATTAACAAAAGTGTCTTATTATATCGGAAAATAAATAAAACTTTCATAGTAATTATTATATAGACTATATTATTACTCATGCTTTTTAACAAAGTTTAACCTATCAATCAATTTAATGAACAAATTTATATCGATTGCCAACTTCATGCAAATTGATTTATCTAATCAAGTTTGTTAAACCTGTATATAAAGCATAAAAATACTTATCTTATAAACAGAAGTATATCGTGATGAAAGTTTCAAATGTTCACGTTTCTGAATTGGTGATAGCTTGTACATATCTTTCAGAGAATACACAATCTGAAAACTTTAAATTTTGCTCATATAAACATGGCCATTACATTAGTAAATATCAACATATAATCCAAATTCTTTTATGATATTAGACCAAAGACTAATCGACTACAAAACTAACCGATTACAAATAATTTCTTTTATTATGTTAGACCATGAATCATAAAGTATGTTTCCTTAATATCATTAAACCATGAAGCATATTAAAGTATAATAAGCAAAATTTAATTCATCAAATAACTATTATTCTTACATATAGACAAGCGTTGATATATATATATATATATCATCGTCTAAAATGACTATATATATATATATATATATATATTTTAGAATTTCGCAATTTTAAAATGAACCATTTATTATGAACTTCATAATTTAAAAACCGTTTACATTAATCATACAAGCAATAACAAGTAAATATAATGTAAACAAACATAAGGCGATGTTAATGCCAAAATATTCATCAGTGGTTCCTCCAACAAAAATAAAATACATAGCCGAAAAAATATAAATCGCACATAAAATTAAAGCTAAGCGACTCATCTTCATTGCGATTGAAAAACCGAAATATGGCGATTTGAAAATTTTGAGAGGAGATGAAATGTTTTTGGATGAGTCAATGAAGTGAAGAATGAGTTGTATTTATAGATGAAAATACTGTTCATAGCCGTTTGAAAAAGAGAAAAATTTTGAAAATTTTTCTTTGTGACCGTTGGGGTTAAATCGAGTGCACTAAAAATCAGTCTGAAAATATCGTATTAAACGATCAATCAAATCTATTAAATTTCATAAAATTTTGATAAAAATAAAAATTATGGTGAATAAATATTTTTTGTTATGATAATAAATTATCGCGACGGTTCAGCCCGGTCAATGCGAGAATAATAAATAAATTATCTGGCTCGGCCCAATTAGCAATAAACAAAATATAAGGTGGCTCAGCCGACTAGTTAACAACAAACAGAAAATAAAGGCGGTTCGGCCGTCCAGTTAACAATAAATAGAATATAAGGCGGCGGCCGACCAATAAATTAATTAAAATATTAATAAATAATATAAGCGGTATTCCGGCTATTATAACATAATATAAATAATAGTATAAATAATAGTACATGCGGTATACCGACCATTATAGCAGAGTATATATGATACAATAAATTTTACAATGCGAGCGATCGTCGATAGCGTGTTAAGAAATAACTTATAATTTATAGTATCGAGAAATTTAAATAAGAGTAGAATTTGATACCCGTAGGAAGCAAATAACACTAGTATAAGGGAGATAGTTTATTATAAGGAAGAAGAAGAAGATGTAATGGTTCTTTGATTATAAACTCTTGTTCTTGTTTATGGTGTACAAAAGAGTGAGATTAGTGATGGTATTTATAGTGAACAACAATACATAAAATAACAAAGATGGTGCTTAATTTGGTAAATGAGTGGGTGATCATAGTGTTTGATGAGTAGATGATCGTATTGCTCGAGTTGGTAAAGGAGTGGATGATCATAGTGCTTGAGTTTGGTAAAGAAGTGGATGATCATTTCGATGCTTATTTTATAACCGCTTCTATATAGTTATAAATTATACAGTTTTCATTATATATTTTTTGTTCTCCATTGCCTCCTACGTGACAGCTAAGATTTACACTAACCTAATAAATACATGTAATGTAAAAGCAATAAGTCTCGAGCTTTGCGCCTACATTGTTCCCCAATGATAGTCTTACATTGCATAATGTTATAAAATTAATATTAATTATGTAAATCCGCCGTAATCTTTACTGCGTGGCATGTGGCTAAGGCTAATTAGTGATGGATATAGATAGAGAATGAAACTAGCTGCGTACCTAAATATTTGTCGATGATGATGTGGAAAAGATAGCTCCAAAAAAAGTCCCAAGAATCACATCACAATAAATCTCAAGAGAGAAATTGTTTATCAACCAAAACAAACGCTAAATCTTACAGAAAGTTGTAGTCTTAACAGTTCTATGCAATAACAAATCATACAGCTATTGGGTCTGTCATAATTCCTTGGGAGCTTACTTGATCCGGTTCTTGAACAGAAACTCGACGTTTCTCATATTGGACTTGCTCCTTCGTGCTGTGATCTTGAATACTGCACCGTCAGCGAGCATCCGTTGCACCACTCTCGTGATGTTCTTTGTGTCATCAATGCCTAGATGGTGGCTTCCCATGAGCCTTATTCCACATTGCCTCATCATTGACACCATTCCTCTGGCCTGTCATGTTTATCCACTAATTGATGAGTTTATAATAAACACACACAAGGATGATGAGACATGGTAGTAATATTCAACTCACCTCACGTCCGTAGAAGTTCAAGTAGACGTCTTTGAGATTTATCCACTCCATGAAATATTGGGGAAGATTGGTATTTGCCACTACGCATTGCTCGGGAATCTTTGTCTTTATATCCCAGTTTCCACTGATAGACATTAACTTAAATCAGTATCCGAAACAACAGAGAGAACACACCTAGATTAACATAACAAGCTCGTCTCTTATAAATCATTCTCACCAGGTTACAAAAGCTGCATCATTCAGAGCCCCGTCTGTTTCTTTACCCCACAAGCCATGCTCAGCTAACCAGCCTTCAAACTCCTCAACAACTTGCTTAAATGGAATAGCTGTGTCATGCCACACTCTGCGATTCGACGTTGAGAGAGTTAGTGAGACGGTTTCAGGAACAAAGGGCTGGTTATATGCAACTCTAGACCAACTCTTAGCATTGTTATATTTTATGGTAGCAGAATATAAATTCACATCTTTGCAACTAAAAGGAAAACACAACAAGCATTACAGTCATCCCACTATATCTATACTCAAAGTAAGATAGAAGTAGCATACCGATCAACACCAACTTCTCCATACTTGCCTTCGATGTACTTGTTAATTGCTTGCTCGCTCATTTTGGTGGGTCTCACAAACCTTATTATGTATAAAGAACAAATAATCAACACATCTTGCCATAAGCAATGAAATTCATGAAGAATTAATTATAAACACCCCAAGACCCAATGAGCATTACATAAAAAAAGTTGCTTCTTTTGAATATAGGAAGCAGTTATAACCTGTGGAACAAGTCTACGACTTGCAGGGTTCTGGCGTCAACGATCAAAACAGGAAACTCAAGAATCTCAACTTTTCCTTCCAAGTCAAGAACCAAGAAGAAGTCGAACTCTTGTGGTTTCTTTCCCTCGAGATCAGCAGCGGTCACTGGAAGTTCCTTGGAACAATCATGGTTGAAAACCTCCAAATGGGCAGGATCATCCATCTGACGTCACCAACATAAGATTTATTATTTTATTCAAGTATAAACAAAAACGAGTAAAGAATAGTGATAACGATCGAGATACAAAACGATAAGTCTCCTCAATTAGATAAAAACAAGTTGCAAAATCATTCAGACATTCCATCGAACAGGTCGTGGACATCAATTAGAGTGGTAAAGTGCTGGACCTTTGTGCACTTCCCGTGAGTGTAATACAAGCACATGGGTCTCCACCTCGTGTTTTCATTTGTTTCCATCAACGAAGAAGAAGAAGAATAAGTATCAGACGGAGAAGGAGACGAAGACAGAGAATGCGAAGAGCTGCACAAGATTCGTTTGGTATGGGCTAAACCGGAAGTCGCGGGATAAGAGAACTGCCTAGCACGGAAAGGACTAATTCTAGATATCGAAACCCTAAATGCAGAGAGAGCAGTCGCCATTCTCGTCGAATAGCATCAAACTCAAAGATGCCTCCTTTTCAAGTAATTGAGGGAAACCGAAACAAAAATTGAATTTGAAAACCGAACTGATTAAACTATAACCATAACCGAACCAAAGAGTATTAAACCAAACCGACTAAACCGAAATGAGATGAGCTCCTCAATGGAAAAAACTCAAAACTTTAGCCAAAACGAGGAGTTGAATCAAGAGTGACACTGACTATTTACATCCAAAAGAGGGAAAACAAATTGGTAGCAAGACTTAACATTAGATTAAAATATAGTTAGAAAGTTGCGAATTTGAAGAAAAACATATGGGCTTTCAACATTGCTTATGAGATGATTTGATCTCTTCTAATCTTCATCGTCTGCATTTGTGAAGTCTTCAATCACTTCATCCCTATTAGATTGTTTGTTCATAGTGCGCAGCTCCTCAATTTCAAACTTGAGCATTGGATCACAAACCACTTTGTTACTCTTCAGTTTACCTCGGCAGCCTGAGGATTTGAAGAAGTGTGCCATATGAATCAAAAACCAGCTTGGAGGAGGAACAAGAGATATGTGTTAACAAAGAAGTATCTTTACCAGCTATAGGACATTTCGCATTGGGATTGGTGGCTATGTAATGCATGATTGAGGCTTTGTCGTACACGTGCTTGCAATCCATACTGCAACCACAAAAGGATCACCAAAGACTCGGTCACAATTGTCTATCATTCATGTAATTATACAGTACAGAATCTGATTAGTTCTACTGCTGCACGAAAGATGAATTAATATGACGCTTTATGATCACAAACAAAATCATTACAACGAAACAAGAAATCCTAGTTAAGAAAGGGAAACAACAACAAAAAGCGCAAAAGGCATCCATTGGTACCTGCGAACTGGATCTGTTAGTTCAGTGAGAGGCTTCCCGCTCACAGGGCATTTCACGTTCAGGAAAGGGCACTGAGTACTGGTCATGACAATGTCCTCTTCGTCTTCGCCAGGCATTGGTTCACCTGCATGATGAACGTTCTGCAGAAAAATAGTGACAAAAACTTAAAAGGAACTCGGATGAAAGACCTGTTCAACTCAAGCTAAGAACTTAACTGAACAACGTTATTATTCTATAAACAGATCTATGATAATATAGAACATCACCAGATGACATACCCAAACTGCTTCCCGGAACTGACGCATCAAATGATGATTTTCTGGCACTGAAGGAGTTGTAGCCTTGAGCTTTGTGAACTCATCGTCAAGCAACTTCTTAAAGTCAGTTAACTGCAGTCATTAAAGCGAGTCAGTAAGCAGTCAGCCTAAAACTAATAAGCATTTAGATTAACACATTAAGGAGGAGTCTGTTTACCTGTTCCCCAGGCTGGTACCCATTTGCAACAGATTGAATAGCTGAGGAACGATGAGCACAATCACCATATAAATCCAACAGCTCAGCCACAGAATTTTCAAGGTCTTTAACCTGTGGAAACCCAAGACAAAAACAAAAACAAAAACAAAAACAAAAACAGAGATGAAGTAAAAAGAGTTTGCCTCAAGCTGACAATACATCATAGTCAGAGCTTTATGGATAATAACAAACCTTCTCAGTTTGGTTATCTTTCTCCAACTGAACAGCAATGTTCTTCATCAAAGTCACAGCTTTACGTATGTCCTTGCAAAAACAAAGTAAACAAAAGCCACTTAAGATGAAAACAACAGCGAGGATTCAACTTCGACCAATGAGAGAAAGGATCTCCTTTTCACTTCTAACTAGACAAACCCATCATCATCATCCTATGCTTCTATCTCTCAATTTCTCAGAAATCAAAATTTCCAAAACAAGAGCATTGTGCGAAAACAAGAGGAGGTGGTTTGAACGAAAAGTACTTACAGAGATTGTGGAATCGTTATCGCCTACGAGAACCAACGATGCGTTTCGAAGCCTTCCGGCGACTCCGCCTGAAGAGGACGCCGACGCCATTTTTTTTTTTTTGGAGGGAGACTGAGAAGACGGAGAGGGATGGAGGGGCCTGAATAAAATACTTAAAGGGAGAAAAACGAGGTTTGCTGAAGAAACTGCGTGCCGTCTTCTGCTATTAAAAGGACATGCAGTCTCTGATAATAAGAGTCGGTCGACCAAACGGCGCCGTCTCGTTGCAGTCCATTATCACCTGTAAAACTATATATTTGGTCTTAAATATGTAGGCCGCGGCCCAATCCAGTCTTGGGATTGCATAATTACGACGAATTGCCCTCACCGAGTTTGATCCCTTCCTCTTAGGGTGGAGAAAAATACCGAACCGAACAGACATAAAAAAACTAAACCAAATTGAACCGAATTTATGAATTACCCAATTGGATATTGAAATTTTATACTCGAAGAACCGGAATGGAACACGTACCGAACCGAGAACCGAATAATACCCATATAAAACCGGATGAAAAACCCTTATACACTTACCTTATACGTTTATATCTTTATAGTTTATACTTGATACGCTTGCCTTTTTTATCGATCAACACTTACCTTATACGAGAACCTTGTGTTTTTTTGATGTTTTATTCTCACAGTTTGGATTTTAATTTCTGAATGAAGAAATCATTTGAATGTTATTTTGGTATTGGTTTTGATTCATTTATTTGAAAGTACATCATATTAATTTGGATACTATGGTTACAAATTAACCATTTAGAACCGAATCGATTGGAACTTTTTTTTGGTTCTAATATGGTTACCATACCAAACTTCATGAACCGAAAGTACTAACCCAATCTGACCCGAAATTTGCATGCTTCCTTAATGGTTACCAAACTTTAAGAACCGAAATAACCAATCAGAACCGAACGCGTACCCCTACAAGTTCCTCTTATAATTCCGAACGGAAAAAAGCAATGAAAACGGCGCCGCATCGTTAAGCAGGAGGGCGGCGGAGATAATTCGCTCCTCCACCACTGATACATACGTCACCGGGCTTCTTATGAACAAGAATCTACAATCATTGATCATTTAGCATTATTTATGACTTTCTAGTAGTTCTTTTCTCACTCCACAAATCAGTTGCTGACAATGATCTATTGTCTTTCCAATGATTCTTCTTGAATAATAAGAAACGTATTTTCTACAAAATATGAAACCCATGTGGTTATTATCTCTCCTAGTCAAACTTAACGTGTCGACCTAAAACTAAATATGGATAAACTAGCAAAATGTAGTTCTATATTCTTTAATCTCCAATAAGATGTGTAAAAAATAATTTTTTAAGTGAATAGAAATATAGATAGATAAGAATTGTCTGTGGGAAAGCAAGCATAGAATTGTCTGTTTGGAGCTTCTTTTCTTGCGTCCACAGCTCTAGGAGCAGGGAGGAAGTTCAGTGAAGGTTTTTGAACAGGGGTCTGTCCTGTTTCTGCTGTTTTTGTTGTTTTCTGGTTGCCTTGAGGGTTAAGGCATATCTTTTGTAGACTAACTTTGGTTTATTTATAAGAAATATTCAGAAGGAAAAAAATAAAAAAAAAGCAAGCATAGAGGTGAAAAATAGCAGGAAAGAAAAAAAATGAAAGATGCATGCAAAAGACAGGATGGGAATATGATTTGATGTTAAAGCCTGTGACAACTCCATCCTTCTCAATTTTTATATGACACGTCTAAGAGCAACTTTATTGGAGGTTTCTTGCTCCTATATTCTTAAAATACATATTTGTGTATGTATATATTATATATGCATATGTAATTGCGGAGTTCTAAACTTTACGGAAAACCCAACCGAAAGTTTCTTACTTAAAAAACCTCCCTGTTCGTTTCTTGTTTCCGATTAATGCGATGTGATTGCTTCGTATGATTTGATGATGCATCCATGCTCTTGTAGTCTTGTTTCTTAATTTTTAATTTGTGTTTTTTCTTGTAAAAGAGTTGTCTTTTGAAGATATTAGTGCGTATAGTATGAGAATCCTATTCATGGTAAAGCTCAGACTGCTCAACAGACAAAGGCTCCGAATGGTAACATTCGTTCCGCACCGCACCGCAGTTAACCATAATAAAAATCTCTACATATACTATATATCTATATGTTTTTATAACTGTCAGAACATCATTTCAGTCAAACCGATCTGTGTTTCTTCTGTTCTACAAGCAACTGATGTGATATTTGACAGTAGCTAGCTAGTGACAGCCAGAGTTGATGTGTACAATACACCACCCCAAACCGAATATATATATGTGTGTATAATAATATGTTTGCGTGTGTATATGCGCACGTTGTTATTAACATTGCTAAATTCAATAGTATTGAAAATATATAATCAGGACATTGTCTTGAGAGCATGCAATGCGTGCATGACCGTAAATCTCAGGGGATTCTACGTCAGCCAACATCTTTTTCTTTTAAAACACTTTATTAAAAGTTGCTTGTAGAACAGAAGAAACACAGATCACTAAAAAGTACCCTTTTAATTTTCCTCTTCCCTTAAATTGGAAAAATCTAGGGTTTTGTTAGCTTTAGAGCTTCCTCCTCTTTGTGTGTTTGTTTCCCACAATAGATATGGATGTGTTTAATGGTTGGGAGAGATCAAGATTAGAAGATGAAACCATAATGCCACCGGGGTTTAGGTTTCATCCAACTGATGAAGAGCTCATCACTTACTTCCTCCTTAAGAAAGTCCTTGACTCCAACTTCTCCTGTGCCGCCATTTCTCAAGTTGATCTCAAAGCCTTGGGAGCTTCCAGGTTACCCCCACTAAAACACTATCAACCCCTTTTCTGTTCCACTTGTTTTATTTAAATAAACTCTACAACACCTGAGTAACCCATCTCTGGAATCAAGCCTTAAAACCATATCATTATAGGTTCAAAGTTTCAGACTTTACTCAGGCTTTACTCACCGTTAATTAGATTTATTAGACATTTGCTTGAACCGCCGAAGTTTAGTCTTTTCTCCTATCCGAACCCGTCATAGACATAGATACAAGGAGAATGGTCTTCTCGACAAAGTTATTGTCATAACTCTATAAAATCTGATGATAAAAAATCCCACGATCAATAAGTAATTGTTTCTCTGTTTTAGTTGGGAGCAATTTTTTTTGTTAACACTTTCCGGCGAACCTTATGAGCAGAGAAAGCGAAGATGGGCGAGAAAGAGTGGTACTTATTCACACGAAGAGATAGGAAGTACCCAACCGGGCTGAGAACGAACAGAGCAACAGAAGCTGGTTACTGGAAGGCAACTGGTAAAGACAGAGAGATCAAAAGCTCAAAGACAAACTCGCTTCTCGGGATGAAGAAAACTCTCGTCTTTTACAAAGGCAGAGCTCCTAAAGGTGAGAAAAGCTGTTGGGTCATGCATGAGTATCGCCTCGACGGAAAGTTCTCATACCATTACATTACTTCCTCTGCTAAGGTAATCTTTAAACCCTTTCTCTATATTCACTTCATCTCAGTAAGTAAGTCTATAAACAAACAGATGGTTACTTTATTTTAAATTTCCTTTTACACAGGATGAATGGGTTCTCTCCAAAGTTTGTCTGAAAAGCAGCGTAGTTAGTAGAGAAACGAAGTTGGTCTCTTCTTCTTCCGTTTCCGTCACTAGTATTAGTTGCTCCTCTTCCACCGGATCTTTAATTGCTCCGGTTATTGATGCCTTTGCGACTGAGCACGTGTCCTGCTTCTCCAATACCTCTGCATCGCATGTTGATGCGAGCTTTCCTATATACCTTCCCGCTCCACCACAATCTCTGCCACGTCAACCTCGCCGCATTGATGACGTGGCGTTTGGTCAGTTTATGGGTCTGGGATCGACTGGACAGTTCAACATCGACGCAGCGTTCTTACCGAATCTACCTTCTCTGCCACCGACGTTTCTTCATCCTCCTCCTCAGTAGTACGCCCCGTACGGTGGAGCCGCCGTGAGTAGCTGGCCGTTTGCTCTCTGATGGTCATTATGCGGTCGCAAGCTATCTCTGTACCTTGTATGAATTCGTTTCTCAAGGAAAACAAAACTTTCGTTTAATGACTGCATGGCTTGTATTAGCCTAGCATCTCCAAAAGACACTAACTTCAAAAATGAAGTTTTTGCTCTCCAATTGATGTTTTGTTTTGAAGAGTGAAACACTATATTTGAAGTTTCACTATTAAAAACTTCAAATTTTTATATTTGCATTTTGGTCCCTACAATCACACATCACCTTTATGATTCATATATATTTTTTCGTTTATTGTTTTAATCCTTAAAAAATTATATCTTATAAATATTTTAAATTTTGTTTACAGATTTTAAATTTTACACATAAAATTAAATGAAACTTTAAAATAAGATTTAAAATATTTTAAGCTAGATTTAGACAACAATAATATACAAAACAAAACTTAACATTTTTAAAAAAAAAATTACATAAAGACATAAATATTACACAAATTTAAATATTACAACAACACTAGTAGTCAGGTAAGTTTGATCCGGAACCTTCAAAATTTTCAAATATTATCCAAATTTTTTGTGTGACTGAAGATGGTTGTTGTTTTTGATGTCTTTTTCGTACAATTATTTCTTGTTCATATCGAATATATTCACGAGTATTAATATAATCGAAAGGAAATTACTCTTCTAGCAATATTTTATGTTTCTCTTTTACTTTCTTGTTCCAATCTAATGTATTTACAAGTATCAATATTACCCGATTTCAACAACTTTTAGTTCGTAATCTACAAATTAAAAATGAGGAGAGCCATTTTTACTTCGAAATGCACTAATAGATCATATATGCATTTCGAAAATCATTTTATGAAATAATATGGTATTTTGTTTGAAATTTAATATTAATTAAGTTATTTTTATTTAAATTTTTTATATTTTAATAAAATATTTTATTAATTAATATTGTTGTAATATGTTTATATATGTGCTAGTTGTTTACAAAAGTTTTACGAATTCAAATTAGTTATGACAAATATAAGGACCATATTATAAAATATAAATAATTTTGAAGTTGAGTTTGAAGTCTTGCTTTTGGAGAAAAACACCTTGAAACTTCAAATATAGAGTTTTGGAAACTTAAAAATAGAGTTCTTTTTTGGAAATGCTCTTAGACTATATAAATCCGGTTAACATGTTGTTAAACCGAGATATGCTTACAATAAATACTGAACCAAAGTGTAACAAACAATTAAAAATTTAATGTAACAAACTTTCTCTTCTTCGTTTCCTCTCCATCAATGGAGCTTCGTCTCTGAATCTAATATGGTATCAGAGCCTCGTGCTCATCTCTTCCACTTCATCTTGTTGATTCGGAGTTCGTTCTGAGCTCCTTCTTCTTCTTCATCGATCAATCTCGATTCGAATCCATCAAATCTACTCATTTCACCGAAATCGCATTCATCTTCTTCGATTCATCTTCAATCTGAGCTCTGATCTTTCAATTCTTTGTTATGCCAACGTCCTACGCCAACGATGTGGCTTTGACTATACCGGTCCAAAATCAACTTCCGCCAACACAATCACCTCGTCTTGCATCTCTTCAGGATTCGAACTCAAATCCGCTATATGTTCATAGCGCTGATCGCGCAGGTATATCACTAGTCTCTGAGAAGCTATCAGGCTTATGGAATTTCAATACCTGGCATAGATCTATGCTGGTGGTCTTGGGAGCTAGGAATAAAGAAGTTTTCGTGAATGGATCTTATCCTGAGTTAGACGTAGCGCATCCAGATTATGGTTCTTGGTCTAGATGTAACAATATCATCTATACATGGATTGTGAATGCTGTTGAGAAGCTGATTGCTAAGAGTATCATGTACTTAGACTTGGCTTGGTTTAACTCTTTCAGAACGTTCATGTCGCAGTTCTCTTTGTCTTCTTTTCCGTGTAGCTTTGATTTAAGCTCTTCAACTATGGCTTTGGTCGACTCGAGCGACTTCAAGACTCTCAAAGCTTCTCCTTCTTTGGAGATCAGTTATTTCTCTAACTCACTCACCACAATATTAGCTTCGTCCACATCATTCTGTAACCAAAGTTCGAAATTTTAAGCTTTCGCATCACGAAAAGCAACTAAACACAAGAACTTTTTCTAAGAAATTCAATAAATGAACCCTAGAAACCAAGATGAGAAAGAGAGAGAGAGAGAGAGAGAGATGAGACCTTAGAAGCTTCGGGAATGTTGTTAAGGGAGCAAGCCTGTGAACCGCCAAACGAAGTCGTCATCCTGAAGAAGCCGGCTTACTCACCGGGCAAGCTTTAGTTTTGGTTTCAGCCCTGAAATGTTATTCAAAGTCCATAACAAAAATAATTCGTGTAAACCCAAAACGTTAATGAAACGGTGTGTTTAGGTGAAGGAAACAGATGTCATGCTGCGTGCATCCGAATTGATGATGTGGCGTCCTAAGAAGAGAGTGAATCTCTTCTTTATAGTAATATATATATACCAGACTGCAATTTTAAAACTCAAAATGAAACCTATTTATATAAATAGCGAATTATATTTAATATCTTATGTTTGCAGTTTTGCGGATTATTTTATTCTATTAAAAATGAAAAACAGCTATCACCAACTTTTTTTTTTGACAGCAAGATATTCACAGATTCATATTGACTCTGTAAACCAAATCGGTAATTCCACATCCATGTGAATGACGAAAGACGCTTGTTTCCTAGCACTACGTGCCAAGCTATCCGCCCTTAGGTTCTCCGTTCGGGGTACATGAATGACGTCTGAGTTGAGGAAGCTTCTTCGTAAAAGCTTGATATCTTCCAGGTAGCTTTCAAATGATGGCCATTCTTCTGGTTCCGAAACCATCTTCACCAATTGAGAACAATCCGTTGCAAACGTAACCTGAAACAGAGATGTTTCTTGGTGAGGACGGCAAAGGTGTAGAGACCACTGCAAGGGCTCCGGTCCTCAACGGATGGTAGCATATTATGTGGATAGAGGCTTGGAAAGGATCCGATCATGAAGCCAAGAAGGACCTTGATGCGCAACATAAGATTGTACCCGCTGGTCTCTTATCACACTATCGAGATTTCGTGGCTATCGAAGTTGCATCCACGGGCACCCAGCTTATCTTGCTAATCTCAAAAGAAAGAAACGAGTTATGTATCTTCGAAGCCAAGCTCCAAACTCGAACCGGAAATCCCGATTAAAATGTTATGCAGACTCGTTAGAGAATTCGAGGATCACCGCTGGAACTTAAGGTCCAACATAGCTTCAACAGCCCACTCGAAGGTTTCAATGGCAGCTTGTGCTTCGAGAAGATCTTTGTGAACCGTCGTCGCTATGGCACAAGGCGTTGCCCTGGTATCTCTAATTATCCAAGAACTTCCAACTACGGACGTGCGGGCAGACCAAGAGCATCCAATGTTGCATTTCACCAGGTCACATGGGGTTTAACCCAACTCTGTTGCCTCCACGGAGCTATAGGTTGAGTCGTATGAGCTGGAACCTCCACATTATGGAGCTCATGCCAAACAGAGGCTTCCTCGAGGCTTTGTTCCAGATTTCAACACCGAGAAACGTACTTGTTCAAAGGACAACATGTTCCTTGCCTTCCGGATGTGCCACAGGATCCAAGGAAAGGATAGCCGAATCGCCGGGCTTATTCTCTCATTCCTACTACACGTGAATAGGTAGTGAAGGTTCAGGAAGACAGAGTTTTGAGAGAAGCCTGCAACCGGGAGAGGTAACTGTGATAGTGACCATACTTCACGAGCTCTAGGGCAGTGGAAAAGCATGTAACAAATAGATTCCGCTCGTTCCGCACACGTAACATAACGGGTCTACCGGATGCCTCTATAACGAAGTTGCTGCTTTCTTGCCAATGCTCCGATAATACTCTCCATAAAAATGACGAAGCTTAGGTGAAGCTTTAGCCTTCGAGACTACTCCATAACCTCTTCTCAGAGGAGGCATCTTTGTTAGTAGCCGGAGCATGAAGCTCATGTAACTCCTGGAGAAGCTTGTAGCCTGAATTTGAATTGTAGATTCCATTATTGGAAAAATACCATTTTAAGGAATCAACTCTTGACCGATTAGGCTTAATCTGGAGAACCCGTTCCACATCTTCTTCAGCAATGATCTGCCTGATGAGTCTGACGTTCCAACCCCCAGTATACTGATCTATCAAGTCTCTAACCGACAAGGTTAAATCAACGAGAGCATCCTGATGATAGTTAGGAGGTCTGGGAATTGTCTCCACAATCCAATTATCCAGCCAAACTCTTGTATCTTCTCCATTACCAATTTCCTTTATCAAACCTTGTTTAAGGAGCTCGCGACCATGAAGGATGCTTCGCCACGCATATGAAGGTCTCCGTCCTATGTTTCCGTCCAAGAAACCCACCCTAGGAAAATACTTAGCTTTTAGGATTCGAGCTATCAGGGACTCTGGTTTCTTAAAGATCCTTCATGCTTGTTTTGCAAGCAAAGATTGATTGAACTTTTCGATATCATGGAAACCCAAACCTCCTAGTTCCTTATCTTTGCATAACTTCTCCCAAGCAACCCAAGCAATCTTCCTCTTATTGTTGCCACTGCTCCACCAAAACTCAATCATGACACTCCTAATTTTTTAGCATACTTCCTTAGGCAATTTAAAACAAGACATAGCATAGACCGGCAGAGCTAAGGCAATGGATTTCAATAAAATCTCTTTTCCTCCTTGAGACAGAGACTTCGAGAACCAGCCATTGAGACGGCCTTGTAGTTTTTCGCGGATGAAACTCATAAGCTTAACTTTGGAACCGCTAAAACATTCAGGCAGTCCTAGGTAAGAGCTTTCACCTCCTTCTTTGTGTATACCGAGTACCTCTTGAACCCCCACCCGAACATTAGCTGGTACTTTCGACCCAAAGATCACTGATGATTTCAGAGGGTTCACCATTTGACCCGACGCCTCACCATATGAAGATAAACACGCAAGGAGTTCTGATGCTTCCTCCACATTCGCTTTGCACAAAAGCAGGCTATCATCCGCAAATATGAGATGATGGACTGAAGGGCTATTCGCTGCAAGTTTGATACCATTAAGATGGCCTTCTTCTTCGGACACATTGAGCCGGTTAACTAGAGCTTCAGCGCAGAGGATGAACAGAAACGGAGAGAGCGGATCACCTTGACGTATGCCACGTTCTGGTTTAATAAATCCATGTGAAACCCCATTCATCAAGATAGAGAACGAAACAGTGCTCACACAGGACATGATCCATCTTATCCACATCCTGTCGAAACCCATTTTCTTCATCATTACCTCTAGAGAGTTCCATTCCACACGATCATAGGCTTTTGACATGTCGGTTTGACGCCATCCAACCCTCGAAATGTTATCACTAGTTCTCAGCCCGTGAACCAACTCATGGGCTATGATAACATTGTCGAGATCAGCCGGCCAGAAGCGAGCTCCTTGAGTATCCGAAATAATCTCGGGGAGAATCACTTTCAGGCGATTACATAGGATCTTGGATATGATCTTATATTGGACTGAGCATAGACTTATTGGTCTCATATCCTGGACTTTTGTCGGATTGACTATCTTAGGCAGCAAGCTTAACTGGGTATGATTCCATCCGTCGGGGATTCTTGCAGACTGGAAGAACTCCTTAATCTCCTGAGTTAAGCTAGGTCCAACGATATGCCAGAACTTCTGATAGAACAAACCTGCCAACCCATCCTCTCCAGGAGCACTGCTTCCTTTGACACTAAAAGCTGCTTGTTTAATTTCATCATTAGAGACCTGACGAGTAAGGTGTGGATTCATACTATCCGTCTCCCTCGGTCTAAAACCTCGGAAGATCGAGTCCAAATCATGAGGGTTCGAGCTAGTGAAAAGATCTCTGTAGAAATTAACTGCAATGTCACCTTTCGCTCCCTCTGAAAAATGTTCTCTCCCCAGTTCATCGAGCAACATCAAAATACGGTTCTGAATCCTTCGCCCTTTCACACAGTTGTGAAAATATTTAGTGTTGCGATCACCGGCACGCAACCACTCTTCTCTACACTTTTGTCTCCAGAATAACTCTTCTTCATGTAACGCTTCAGCCAGCTCCTGTTTCAGAGTTCTCATCAGAACGAAAGAAGGAGAGCGTTTGGAAACTTCCACCTCGAGAGCTGCTTTTAAGCGAGTAATCTTATCGCATGAATTTAAATTAGACTGTTTCTTCCACTCCATAATCCTGCGACGACACCTCTTTATACGGTCTACTGTCCTGCTCTGTTCCCCTCTCTTCCCTTCCCAACTCTGTCTCACTAGGTCTTCGAACCCTTCTCTGGAGATCATCCGTTTATCGAAGAAAAATCTTCTTTTAGTTAAGTTTTCCTTCTCTAATGCAAAGCTTATATGGATGGGTCTTGATCAGAAGCCCAGAGCTCTAGATATTCACAACTTGACCTCGGGTAGGACGAGAACCACTCACTGTTACCCAAGCTCCTATCAAGTTTACATTGGACCCAATCATCTTCGCGGACCCCAGCCCAAGACAGTTGATTTCCGGAAGGTTTAACTTCCTTCAGCTTGCAGTCCTGGATCATGTTGCGGAAGTCTCAGAAGCTTGACTCATTTCTGACTGCTCCACCACATTTTTCTCCGTTGGATGTCAATTCATTAAAATCGCCAGCTAAGAGCCAAGCTTCATCTCTTCTTAAACCAATACCCACCAGCCGATCTCACACCTCTTTTCTTTTAGCAACAATGGGATCTCCATACACACATGAGAGAAAGAAGGTACACGATCCAAACTTTACTTTCATGTCAATTAACCGCTTATCACTTGACACCACATCAACCTGAAAGCTATCTTTCCAGAGAACCGCTAGTCCTCCACTCAAACCTACCGGTTCCACCGTTAATAAATGATCATACCCAAGACTTTTCTTCAAACCCAACATGTACTCAAACTTTTGTTTTGTTTCCATTAAAAATATGAGATCCGGGAAGAAATTTTTGCGTAATCCCGGAGATGACGAACTGTCTCGACGCCACCAGCGCCTCGACAGTTCCAACTGAGAATGCTCATTGGGGAGGCAGCGGCTTCAATACGGAAGCCACCGTAGAGTTTGAGAACTTTGGGTTTTTGCTTTCTGACGTATCCAAGGGTGTAACTGACTTTCTTTTCGTAGAGGATGATGGAGGAAGTGAGGACGGAGCTGAGAGATCTGTCTCCCTTGTTCCAGCTTTTGGCATTGCTCTTCTTTTCCAGGCCTGAGGTCTTCTCCTTTGTGGCTTTTTTGATCCAACGTTTCCGGTAGTAAGCCCCTCCTAAGAAGGGCCATGACAAAAAACTGTCGGAGCCAGATTCGAACTGATTGGGAAGAGAAATGTGGTCCTGATGAGCCAGATTCACCATCCGAGTGTAGATCATGTCGCCGGGGATCTTTCGACGCAGTTAAGGCCAGGTTCTTCTGTGACCTCTCTAGGGGTGGTTCCGTATAAGAGAATACGTGCCCTTTCCCTTTGTCCAACTTTTTAATGATTCGAGTCAAACGTAGAGATGATTCAGAGGCATTCTCTGCAATCCCCTGCTTCACCCTCTCAATTCTCGCCAATCTCTCTGTCTCATCCGAGTGCGAGATATACAACATGGCCATCTTGCGATCCTCTGGAGAGAGCTCAGGGAAAAGTATTGGGAAACCAGGAGGGCCCTCCAAACAAACTCCTTTCAGCGGCATTGACGTTGTTACATTGCGTTCGAGTATGTTAGGAACCGGTCATGAATAACTCTACGATCATTTCCATGCCCTCTTCTCAGCAGTGGACAACGAATCTTCTCGTGAGTGAGTCTCAGACAATGAAAACATCTCCTGTGAATCTTTTCATACTCAAATTCAATAGTGACCGTACCTCCCGATGGAACATTCAGTTTCCTTGTCGCCTTGACTGGATTCGCGACATCAAAGGTGATCATCGCTCGGATGTATTCCTTTGTCTGGGATATTTTAGGATCATAATTTATCTCCTCAACTTTCCCAACCTCCGATGCAAGCTTGTACATTGTTTCAGCGGTGTAGAAGATCGGAGGAATGTTCCGAATTCGAATCCAAAGGGACATCGATTGTAGAAATCCTTCCGGTGGGTTTGTTGTCCATCGCTCCAGCATCATCGTCCAGTGATTATAGGACCAAGGTCTGTCTTGTAACATTGTTTGGAGATCCTCCTCCCGCTGAAACACAAACTGAAAACGATCTCTGGAGAGTGCAATTCCCCAGACCCTTCCATACACACGCCATGCAGTTGGCAGGTATTCAATCATCTTCGCCATGGATTGGCAATCAGGGTTTAAGAGACGCCCCAAGAGGCTTCTTTCGTTTTCATCAATGACCCTGAATCTAGGCCTGTCAGGGAGCGTGAGAGGTTCTTCTTCTTCAAGAGACATAGCACATATCGCGTTATGCAACATATCAGCCATCGTCTTGCTCGTTGAAACCTTAGTTACGGTGGGCGTGCAGCAAAGATTCAAATTCTCCGATAGTAGGTCAAGCGTAATTGTGGAGAATTGACCACTAATGACGTTAAATTCCGTAATGATCTTGAAAGACATCATCACAAAAGGAAATTTTTCAAACACGGTTTCTGAGAATGGAAAGAAAAGGAGAAAAAAGGAAAGATATGGAGAGGTGATTTAGGACAGGAGTATAATTTAGGATACAGAAGAATTTTGTTTCCTTTCTTTTCCACCGTAGCTAGTAGCCGGAAGATATTGCCCACTCAACTGAGGGAAGTCGGAGAAACTTAAAAGGCAAGTCTAGATAGACCGGAAATCGTCCTAAAAGAGAGAGAGGGAAATCACACAACTCATTTCCTCTCTTATTTCATCCCAAAATCCTAACATTTTATTTCAAATTTTTAAGCTTATTAGATTTACTCAAGTTCATGATTCTTGGTCAAGAACGAGTGGGTAACTTTCATAATTAATAAATAATGTGTACTTGGAGAAGGTAAACATGAACCTCATTGGATCTAAGAATGATTTTTGAATTTTTTTTCCAAATCTTTTCGCCAAAGAAGAATTATACGGAAATCTTCTGGTCAATGTATAAGTTAGTTTTGCAATTGAATTTCTTTGTGTTTTTTAGAGACGACTTCTACAAAAATCTTCCGGGTTTTATTCCATGATTTTGGTCAAATCTTTAGTTATTGTAGAAGACTTTCCGGGAAATCTTCAAATTAAAATGAAATATTTAAATTTTAATTTTCAATTGCAAAAGTAACCTAAGACGACTTTCACCGACAGTGAGAAGACTTACGCCAACAATTGAGAAGACTTGCTTGGAAGTCTTCTATGGAAAAATTCCATACACAATTCAATTAATTGCAAAACTAACATCTTTATCTAAGAAGACTTTCAAAAAGTTCTTCTCTGATATTTTTTTAGATTTTTTAAAAACAAAAGTAAAACAATATTTACAAATAAATACTTCAATAAAAGTTTTCGGTAGAAATAGACTTCTCTGGAATTATTTCTTTGTAAAATTTCAGTTAAAAAATGACATAAATTTGTCGGAAGACTTATGTGAAAGTTTTATAGGTCAATGTTTAAGAAACTTTCATTTTCTCTAAAATTATGAAGATTTTTAATATTTTCTTGTTAATTCATGTATATTAATCTATATTGGGGTTTGAATGAAATTCATAACTTAATTGGTGATAATTATGGGGTTACCAAAATTCATGTATATTAATGTTTTTAGTTAATGAGAGAATGCTTCTCTCGAAGTCTTCTATGCTAGTTCTTATAAAACATGTATTTTCAACTTGAGAATATATGTTTTAAATTTCAAAAATGTTAAATAGCTTTAAAAATATCACGTAATGTGGTTTAATGTGTTTTCTTAATAAGATATATATTTTTTACTTTAATGAGACTGAAAATTTTAATTTTTACTTAAATCAATACTATTAAAACAGAAGTACAAATTTGGACCCAACTTAATTATAGGCAGAGTATTTTTTTTAAACTATACTATATATACTTTTTTGCCTAACTTATATTATTACTATCTTAAAATATGGCCTAACTATGAAAATATTTTAAACTAAAAAATCTCCATAAATATCTTTCTCTTAAAAGCATGGACCCCGCAGATAAATATTTCATATTTTAAAAGTTAAGAAGACAATTTATTGTGGAAGCACCTTAGCC
The DNA here is from genome assembly GCA_016771965.1 of Brassica carinata. Classification (NCBI taxonomy): domain Eukaryota; kingdom Viridiplantae; phylum Streptophyta; class Magnoliopsida; order Brassicales; family Brassicaceae; genus Brassica; species Brassica carinata. The sequence goes on from CM028692.1 coordinate 54,634,287, forward strand.
TATTGGTTAAGGTTTAAAGGCTTCTACACCCAGGTCTGGGGTTCAAATCCCAGACTATGCAATTTCTTGCAGATTATAGGATCTTGAAGCTTCGGAGGTTCGAGACTGTAAGCGAGCCGTTCGTTGTGGTGCTTTGTTGTGGTGAGAGCCTGTCCATCGAGATGTCGTACATGCAGAACCGTCTGTGGTTTCAAGTGTTTCGGGAGAGCTTCATCGTGGAATCATTATTAGGTGGGCTATTCATCATTATCGCATATGTTGCAGGTAGTTGATCATCATATCTAATAGATTTAGAGATTATATGATGATGTAATGTGTTAAGAAGACAATTTATTTTAGATAAGAAATCCAATTAACTATATTTATAAATTTGAACCCAACGTCTAATATTTAAACAAGGACAACATACACATTTTCTATATAGTTGCCGTGAAGTTATTATATACTGTAAGAGTTTGTATATAATTTATTTTGATTATTAAAACCAAATTCAATATATATATCTTTATAAAAGATAAGAAGTATTACTATGTGAGATAAGGATTAAACTGATTTTCTGATAGAACGAAATCACCGTATATTTTAAAAAGATTTAAATTTCAGAAAATTTTATTAAAAATAAAAAAAAAATATGATTTTTAATCGAATGATTCAAAAAATTATCTGAAAAGAAAAACCCAAACCAGAATCGAATTAAACTCAAAAATTTATCGGGTTCCTATAATTGTTATCTAGATCAAACCGAAAACAAAGCTTGAATTCATAAATAATTGAACAATTTCTATCTTTTAAAAAAAAACACAACCGAATTGAAATCGAAAACTAAAGGATCATGGTTAAACATAATAGTGAACAAACTACCGGGTTAATAAATTTGCCAAAAAAAAAGAATCAGATCAAAATCTAGTTTCCAATTATGAAAACTGAATAAGGTATATAGGTTCTTACCTAGAGTTTGTGAAAAACAAAGTTAAAACCAATTAAATTCACTTTCTTGTTGAATTGGGCTTTTAAGAGGCTTGGCCTTATTAAAATGGTTGGTTGATTGCGACGCGGCGTTTGACTGAAGTCGTCATTGATGAAGAGGTCCTTTTCGTCTCTCTCATTCTCCTCGCAACGAAGCAAGTTTGGGTGCAAAAGAAAGAAAAAAGAAATCGCCAATGGAAGACGTGAACCAGTTGTTCGATGCTGCTTTCGAGTTCGCACACTACCCCGGTAACTATAATCCACGCTTCATCTCTTTTCACGTATTGCGCGATTGTTCTCTAGTCCCAATCACCGTTTCGATTTCAGGTCCTCAAGGCGACTCCTCGGTTAAGGAGTTCCTCGATCGCTTCCCTCTCCCCGTTATCTTCAAGTGATTTTCTCTTCCTTCGCTTCTCATAGCTTTTGGTTTGATTGTTTCTGAACCGTTTTGAATCTGATCCTTTGGTTTTGAGGGGTTTATGGTTTAGTTAGTTTATTTAATCTTTTTATCATCGGTGATGAACATGTATTGTATCGCAATACTCTATACGTGCAGTGCTTTGCAAACGGAAACGGATATCCCAGGATTTGAAAACACGCTGGTAACTTGCTTGGAAAGAGTTTTCAAGACTAAGTACGGAGCCTCACTCATTCCTCACTACATGGTAAGACTCACAGTAGAGTTTCTATTTCTATAATGTTATTCCTGTTATTTATGTATGTAGTATTGAGCTAATTTCTATATTCAGAGACTGACTTGTTTATTTTTCTGGTGTTTTGTTAAGCCTGTTCTGCAAGCTGGTCTCAAGTCAAATTCTGCAGTGGTGAAATCTCTGGCTTGCAAGACTGTAAGTGTCTGAAACTATCTGTTTATACTCTCCTAGTTTGTTCTTTTTTTGTGTTTGCTAATGTCTATGGAGTCTCGTTTTTTTCTTTTCTGGAAGGTCACCTCTCTCTTGGAGAATCGAGATGCAAACGATGTTTCCCCTGTTCAGCTCATTGTCAGCAATGGCATATACCCTCTTCTGCTTGAGTATATCATAAAAAGGTAACAAGATAGTTCTACATTTTTTATCTTAAAAGTTGTGCTCTTTCCTATGGGATTTCTCTAGTCAAGCGCCACCTACCGTAAAGAAACATTGTTGAAGTAGTTTTTGGAGCATAACAATTACTCTCTAGACGCTTTGGATTGGTCTTGTTGGACTAGAATATGGCTTTAGTATGTATCTCCAAATAGTTGCTTTGCCTCAAAATCATCGCCATTGATGTTTGTTTTTGTTTCTGTAGCGATGATGAAGTGGCAAACGCTGCAAGTGAGACTATTAAGAGTCTAGCACGCTTTCCAGATGCAATGGTTTGTGTTTAAACGTTTTCATTTTGGCTAAGTGGCTATTCCTTCAACTCAACCATCTTTTTTCACAGTTGGTAATTTTTCCTACTGATACCAACGATGCTACCCACCTTGGTAACCTTGCTGCTAGGAGTTCGTCGCTGGTAATGCACCGCTTTATAAATTACTTTTACAATGAAACTCCATTTTTGCTGTGTCTTTACGATTCTCCAACTCTTTTTCAGGCACGTGTCCGGGTTTTGTCTTTGATAGTGAAGCTTTTTTCGATTTCTCCACATCTAGCGTCAGCAGTTAAGAACTCAGGTCTTCTTGATTTACTGGAGGCAGAAATGAAGGGTACAAAAGACACTCTTGTGATCTTAAATGTTCTGGAGCTCTACTATGAGGTTGGCCTCTTATTTTCAACATTGTTATTGAGTCTCCTTTCCTTTGTTCCCCACATTTCAAGGGAAAATATTGAATTATGTTGAATTTTTGTGCATGTGTAACGCTGAAGTTAATGGAAGTGGAGCACAGTTCAGAATTCGTGCCACAAACTTCACTTATTCAGATGTTTTGCTCTATCATCAGGTATAAGCAATTAAGCACACTATTAAATCTTATCCACTTTACAGAAAAAAAGAGAAATTGTATACCTATTATGCTCGCTTCAGCTCACCTATTTCTCGGGATCTTAAAATTTGCATAGTGGGACATCAGTGGATCTCTTTCTGAATTTGAGAGCAATAATGATTAGTGGCAGACTCCTCTCGAGGGAAAATATCTACAATACAGTGGACGAAACTTGTAAGATTTTTTTTTTTTTTTCTTGCAGAAAAGTGTGATTACGTGGTTCTTGTAATAGGCTTTCGTAACAAGGAGTTTTTAGCTTTCTAAGAACAACTCTCACCTTTGTCCCGAATCCAGGTGTGAAGGCGTTAATTTCAGCTATTGATGCGAGCCTGGAGTCACCGGAGATGAATGATACAGATGCACATGAAGCTGCGCTTGATGCACTTGGTCAAATTGGATCAAGTAAGTTGCTCAGTTTTCTTTAAAATTGCATTTGTTCCAGCTTTCTACTAAAAGAGATTTACCTAGATAGGTCGTCATACATTTAGAGTTGTGAAAATATAAGAGCGACCGACAAGGTGTTTAGTTTCCCTTGCGGTAATATCTCGTGTGACTTATGTGTATATTCTTACAATATTTTTTAGCAACGAGAGGAGCGAATCTAGTCCTTTCGACTACACCTCCAGCTGCAAGACACGTTGTTGCTTCTGCCTTTGATCGCAATGCACTTGGAAAACAGTTGGTTAGTGTGTTTTTTCATCTCATCAGTAGAAACACTGGCGATTATATGCTCTTTGAAAGACATGTTAATATTCACTTTTTCCTATTTCAGTATTTTAAATTTTAACTCTCGATGATTGAAAAACTGTTTCATGAGACATTGAGGAAATCTTATGACTGTTTGTAAATGGCATGTACAGGCTGCACTTCACGCACTGGCATACATTGCGGGTGAAACACGGCCTAAGAGCAGCAGAATAGTTGATGAAAAAGCTGAAGAAAACCTTAGATGTTTAATATACGATGTTGCAGCACAGAGCACAAAACTAACCCCATCCGTGAGTTTATTTTATCTTTTGCATCTTCTTCTTCAGCTGTGCGCAGACTACATATGTTTATGTTTTTAGCCATAGCATGAACTAATTATTGGCACTACACACAAAATCGCAGGGTTTGTTCCTTTCAGTTCTTCAACAAAGCTCAGAGATGCGTCTTGCGGTAAAACCATTAACCTCATCATTTAATCTTTCTCCCTTTGTTTCCCTGGTTGGAAATTTTATAGTGCACACATACTACATTTCACTTAGAACTTCTTTTTCCTTCTGCGCCAAACAGACTCAGATACATATGTCTTCTAATTTCCACACCGTCACACATTGCCCAAAGAAACTCTATGCGTTTTGTTGATACTATGTTGTTTGCAATATAAATCCTCAGGGCTATAGAACATTAGCAGCGTTGGTGGCTAGGCCATGGGGCTGATGGAAATCTTGTCGAAAGAAGAGATAATAAACATAGTGACGGATGCAACCACTGAAACTGCAAAGATAGGTAAACTAAGTAAAACTCCTCTCGCATCTTCCACAACCTATTTGATCTGACTCAATACACATTTTACATTCTTGACACAGCAATGGAAGGGAGGTATAACTGCTGCAAAGCAATTCATGAAGCGTTCTTGTGTAGTAACTTTGTTGATGACCCTCGTCGTCTAAAAACTGGTGAAAAGGTTTGACTCTTCTTCCCCAAAACATATATAAAGATGGAAGTTTGTAGAATCTCTCTATGAATGTTGTTGACATGATTGATATTTTTTGGTTATGACAGTTGCAAGAAGCTGTTCGAAGTGGACCGTACATGTCGAAGAAGTACAGAGACGCACGACCAGAAGTAATGATGGCGGAAGGGTTCTAATGACGTAACTAAAACCGGAAGTTTTTTTAAAAACTTGGACCAGAGTTGTCTCTTCTCCGTTGTTCGATAAGCAACTTTAGTTCATCTTTTCTGTCTAAACAGCAAGTTGCAAAAACTTCGACTAGGATGTTGTTTTGACTTTTTAGCGTTTGAACTTGAATAACAGTACTTTTTCGTTACAACTTGGGCGTTAATAACAACAGCAAACATTATATGCTGGTGCGTATTTAATATTTATACACTGAACGTCGTGGGCCTTTGGCCCTTCGGATAATAAACGTAAAATTAGTCCATCTACAAGGGGTATTGAGGTAAATTACTGTTAAAGACATTATCTCTGTCTGGATAACACAGGTCCGACGAATAGAGCCTGGGACGAGAACCATTACTCTTACTATACTAGTTACGGTGTAGGAGGAGAGCAGAGAAAAGTGTCCATGGCGACAATAGTCCAGTGTCTTTCGTCATGTGCGACCCTCAATTTCAAATTCCAAGTCCTTTCTCTTAAGGGAGCTTCTTCTTCGTCGTCATCATCTCCAACTTCTTCCTCCTTGTCCACTCGTCGTGGTGCGTCGGCTACTGTGCGCTCCTCCCTTAGCTTCTCTAAGAGCGTTTCTCAATGTGTCGCCTTCTCCTCCGGTAAACCCCGCCTCAGAATCGTGCATTAAGTTTCCTGACCATTTCGCATTTGGTTCGTCCTCTTTATGTTTTCATTGAAATTTTGGGGTTCTCTGCAGGGAACTTATGGGTACAGAAGAATCCATTGAGGCAGTTGATAGTGTGTGAGGCTGCTCCGACGAAGAAAGCTGATTCAGCTGCAAAGAGAGCTCGCCAAGCCGAGAAGAGGCGTGTTTACAACAAGTCTAAGAAATCTGAAGCCCGTACTCGGATGAAGAAGGTAATCTCATAGTTCCTTTGCACTTTGTGTAAACAAGTCTTGTGCTTTTTTTAAACATTTGAGCGTCTGTCTGAATAAGGATTGTTGATAAGCTTGTAATACTGTTCCTCTGCCGTTTTAGTAACTAGTTAGGTGATTAGGGAATGTTACTCCTTGGGACTTCCTGTAAGACAACACGAACCATTATAATCCAAGACAGTGACTGACTAGTTGGTGGATTAGTCAGCACTGTCTGCAACTGATTTATGGGTCACCATGAGCTCAAATGGAAGCTGGTGAGGCGATGAGATGGTTTTGTAACAACTTGGGGGGGACGTTTAAAAGTGTTGATAGTTTAGAAAACATCTTATTATTATCCTCACCATTTGGAAGAATTTGTCTTTTGGTTTACAATTCATATGACGAAATTAAATTCTAATTGTGTCATATACTAAACAGGTCTTGGAAGCACTCGATGGACTCAAGAAGAAACCAGATGCACAACCTGATGAGATTGTTACCGTAGAGAAACTCATCGGAGAGGCTTATTCTGCAATAGACAAGGCAGTGAAGGTTAGAGCGCTACACAAGAACACTGGTGCTCGTAGGAAGTCTCGTTTGGCTAGGAGGAAAAAGGCCGTTGAGATCCACCACGGTTGGTACGTACCCGACACAGCAGCAGCAGCAACAGAAGCTGTGACCATGGCTGCGTAAGAACATGGACAGAGATAATGGAAATTCGTTTTTCTTATAAGATGTGAAAATTGCTTTTAAAATCAATTCTGATTTCTTCATGTATAATTCATTACAACTTCAGTTTCATCTTCCGTACTGTTGAGTCTAAGCTTTTGTCGTCTTCTTCTTTCGGCTTGGCCATGACCTGGTTTAGTAAGATCTCAGTTCTTGGCTCTGGCACCATTCCTCTTGACATCATCTCTCGATAACACTTCAACGCTTCTCCTATTTTTCCCTTTGTGTGCAGACCGTGAACCTTAACAGTATACGTTCTTTGATCTGGTCCTAACCCACTTCTCTCCATCTCATTCCATACCTCCCTTGCCTTCTCTTCATCTCCCCATTGCACATACAGCCTAAACACCAAATTGTACAAGTCGCTTGTCATTTCACACATGTTCTTCCTCATCCTCTCCAAAACTGAATCAACATCTTGAGGCTTCTGCGAATACTTAAGCAAGTAACCGAATGTTACATCGTTAGGTGAACAACTACCGCCTTTATCTTCCATCTCTTCCACTAGCTGCCAAACTTTCTCTGTTCTCCTTAGCTTGCAGACATGCTTCAAAAGCGAGTTATAAGTCGCAGTGTTCGGAGAACAACCTTTCTCACTCATCTCCTTGAACACTCCAAGAGCCTCAGGGATCCTCTTCTTGAAACACAATGCATCAATAACATTATTACAGATTTTAACATCCGGGTCTCTTCCCGTCTCCCACATTGCTTTGTACAGCTCCATAGCCTTCCCTACTTTCCCTTTCTTCGTCAAGGCGTTGATCATCGTCCCGTAGCTCACAACATCCGGCCTGCATTTAGAAGCAATGACATCTTTCCAAAACCTCTTGGCTTCATGAACGTTCCCCAAAACACACCACCCGTTGAGAATAACGTTCATGGCTTTTATATCACACCCAACAAACTCTCTTCCACGAGAGCAGAACAAAGTCTCCGCAAACTCGACATGCTTATACCTACACAGCCACTTCAACAGCCCATGAAACGCAACCGAATCGTCCTCTATCCCAAACTCTCTCCTCCTATCGAATACCTTCACGGCTTCATCTACTTTATGAGCAGCAGCGTATCGGTTTAGCAAAACTTCATACGTCTTTGCATCTCTCGTAGACATTTCGTCGAACACTTGGTGGAACTCTTCGAACCGCCGCATTTTCCCAAGAACGTCGAGAATCTCGTTGTACACCGATGGGCTAGATAGGTAAACGGATTGTATACGGATCAATCGAGAAAGTGTATAAGCTGGTTTCCAATCAGACCGGTTCCGGTTCACCACTTCCAGAATCATCCCTTCGGTTAACACTATCCCGCACTTTTCGAGAATCCTCCCGATTTCTTCAGGCGAGCTTCCACGGTGGTTCTTTAGGACATTGTGAACGTCGACAGCAGATTGCTTGTGGTGTCCAAGGGAGTTTCTGTCGGGAGCTGTAAGAGAGTGAAGAAAGTGTGAAGATTGATTAACACCCAGGAACCGAAACTCAGTGAGGGTGATGTTGTGCTTATGATTCAGTTTCTCCGGAGGAGAGAGACGGCGAAGAAAGGCGAAGGATGTGGAAGAAGAGATCCGGCGCCGGCATAGAGCATTCCGCAGCTGAAACAAGATTTCGGATTTATATTTCCCTCTCATTTTCACAAACCTCTCCAAAGTTCCCAAATTTTTGAAGCACTACGTAACTTATATACTCCCCCATTTTTTAAAAATAATTTACGTTTTAAAAATATTTTGTTCTATGCAAAATGATGTTTTATACTTTCAATATACTTTTTATGTTATACTCCTTTTTAATATGCTATTTGATTTATTATTTGTCAGTTAAGTTTAGGGCTGGACTGGGGTCCCAATGAATTTCGGTTTGGGATTTCGAGTTTACAGGTTCATGAACTCAACTTCATTTGGATATTATATAAGTTTGGATTGAATTTGATTCGGGTTTAGTTACAATGTCTAAGATCCAGTTGAACCCAAAATAGTTTTAGTTTCATATATTAATAGGCTTATTATAAGTTCCAAAAATATTGATTTGTACTTGACTAAACTTAATATATTTCCAATCTTTCTAATAAATTTGTGTATCTAATTTTCCCCAATCGTTTAAAATAATTCGGAAAGACTTATCTATCAATCATATATGACTCTTTCTTGAACTATATATGACAACATAACATATATCATGACAAACCAAAGCCATGCACACAAAAAAATCATACCTAAGCGTAAGCAAACTAAAAGTAATAATTAGCAATTCTATATATTTTTTTAAAAAAGTTTAAACTTTATAAGCAAACTTATTCATAATTAAACTTCAAATACAATTTTCAAAACATAAGAACATCAATATTCACCAAATACTAAAGTATATGTTGAACAAAGTATTTGTGTTAAAAATTAGTACTTGAGTTTACTATTCACGTAATAAATAATTATTTTAGGTATTCAGTTATATTTTAGTGTATTTTTGATATATATCACGGAATGAAATTGAGTTTGATACAAATTATAGAATTTTGAATTTTTTGAATATCCATTTGGATTCGAATTCGCTTTGGATAAAATCCATAACAAGAGATACCATAATACAAAATTCATTCAATATTTATTTCGGTTCGGTTTGGTTTAGATTTACTTTTATCAGATCGGATTAGGTCAGATTTTTGGGTTCACTTTATTTGTCCATAACTAATTATGTTAGTAATTTATTTGTGCAAATTTATATTCTCAGATGCCGATAAAACATTTCTTTTACGCTTGTATGTTAATAGTTTGTTTAATTTTTTAAGAAACATTAAATAAAATCAGATGTGGATTACCTTAAAATATTAGTAATAAATACTAGTTTAGAACCATTAGGGATGTAGATCCAGCAGATTATGTGGTCCGAGAAAACCCAATCCATTATCCATGGTCTGGAGACATATGCAGCTGTCGCTAAATAAAAAACAAAGAATACCATTAACAATCAAATATAGTCACACGCTCTCTGCCATAAATGTTATTGCGATCTTTTAGAAAACAAAGAGAAACAAAATATACGGCGGGCCCACCGCCGTTAGAATCTCGGTTTGCCGACGCACACCGTTTTCTCTCTCTCTTTGTCTCCTTTATGGATCGTTCTCCACGCGTTCATATTAGCCACGTGGCAATATCGATCTTTAAAAAACAAATCAGCTTTTATTAGTTATTTTATTTAATTGGTGCTCTGGTGGGCCTTATCGGTTTCTTACAAACATTTTCTAGCAGAGGGGCGGGCTATACATTTTAATGAAAAATAAAGGAAAAAAGCAGTCAAACTCAACTTTGAAATGGAGCTGACATCGACGTGTTTTGCGGTGAGATTCACGCACATATGGCAACGCCGATTACGAGCCGCGCGTCCGTCAGCTGTTGGTATGGGTTCAATTTCAATTCAATTTCAAAACTAGTCCGTCTGTTTCATTATAAATATCATTTGAAACTTTTACACACGGATTAAGAAATCATTTAGTTTTGCATAATTTCCACATAAAAATATTATTATCTATATACTTACTTTTATTTCAACCAATAGAAAAATAAACTGCAGAATAAAATTAATAAATTCAGCATCGAAATACTAAAACGACACTTATTTTACAACGAAAAATTTTCTTTACAACGACACTAATATAAAATGGAGGGAATACTATTTACGTTCTACATTTTTTTTCTTCGACTAGGTATTTTATTAAAGGGCAAAGCCCAAACGGAACCAAAGCCCAATTTACATAAGAAAACGAAAGATCTGAACAACGGAACAATTAAACATAAACTTCTTGGGCCGTCAACCCAAAAAGAAAAACCGTCGAAGAAAAAACCCGACAAGCATCACCACGTGTTCGAACGCCTTGCGCTCAATGGACACGCGTCAGGCCGAAACTAGTTTGCTTCTCCCGGAGGCAGAGAGGAGCTACGACGGATCTCCGCCGTCAGCGAAGACAAATTGTTGAAGAAAGCTCACGCAGAACGATCTTCTCAAGATCCAAGCCGCACACCGGATCGACGCTTCAAAAAAACAATCATCTACAATCAACCTAACAACTTCGCTCATCCTGCGTGAACATCGGTCATCTTTAAAGATGAGAATAAGCCCGAGATGAAACGACCTTAAACAAAGAGAAACAAAATATACGGCGGGCCCACCGCCGTTAGAATCTCGGTTTGCCGACGCACACCGTTTTCTCTCTCTCTTTGTCTCCTTTATGGATCGTTCTCCACGCGTTCATATTAGCCACGTGGCAATATCGATCTTTAAAAAACAAATCAGCTTTTATTAGTTATTTTATTTAATTGGTGCTCTGGTGGGCCTTATCGGTTTCTTACAAACATTTTCTAGCAGAGGGGCGGGCTATACATTTTAATGAAAAATAAAGGAAAAAAGCAGTCAAACTCAACTTTGAAATGGAGCTGACATCGACGTGTTTTGCGGTGAGATTCACGCACATATGGCAACGCCGATTACGAGCCGCGCGTCCGTCAGCTGTTGGTATGGGTTCAATTTCAATTCAATTTCAAAACTAGTCCGTCTGTTTCATTATAAATATCATTTGAAACTTTTACACACGGATTAAGAAATCATTTAGTTTTGCATAATTTCCACATAAAAATATTATTATCTATATACTTACTTTTATTTCAACCAATAGAAAAATAAACTGCAGAATAAAATTAATAAATTCAGCATCGAAATACTAAAACGACACTTATTTTACAACGAAAAATTTTCTTTACAACGACACTAATATAAAATGGAGGGAATACTATTTACGTTCTACATTTTTTTTCTTCGACTAGGTATTTTATTAAAGGGCAAAGCCCAAACGGAACCAAAGCCCAATTTACATAAGAAAACGAAAGATCTGAACAACGGAACAATTAAACATAAACTTCTTGGGCCGTCAACCCAAAAAGAAAAACCGTCGAAGAAAAAACCCGACAAGCATCACCACGTGTTCGAACGCCTTGCGCTCAATGGACACGCCAGCGTGGGCCAAACTAGTTTGCTTCTCCCGGAGGCAGAGAGGAGCTACGACGGATCTCCGCCGTCAGCGAAGACAAATTGTTGAAGAAAGCTCACGCAGAACGATCTTCTCAAGATCCAAGCCGCACACCGGATCGACGCTTCAAAAAAACAATCATCTACAATCAACCTAACAACTTCGCTCATCCTGCGTGAACATCGGTCATCTTTAAAGATGAGAATAAGCCTGGAGATGAAACGACCTTAAACAAAGAGAGAAAAGAGAAATCGAAGATGTGGGAAGAGAGACGGTTGAGCGGAGGAGAGACGGGAAGCGTCAATCAACGAACCGGGATAAACCTGGTGAGGAGCCGCCATCACCAATCGAGAAGATCGCGATGCGGAGACAAAGTCGGATGTCCAACACCGAGAAATCAAGCGAGGATACCGAAGACAAAAGCCGGACGACCTCAAAAGGAAACGAGCGCCGTCGGAGTCAGATCCGTTCGGAGAACACCAAAACCGGAGATAAACAGCCGGACGGAGCCGACGATAAACTGATCGCCTCTCTTTCTCTAAAAGATTTTGAAGAGATAAGAGAGAGAGAGTTTTACTACTTACGTTCTACGTAGATAAATGTTTTTTAAACGATTTCACGAAAAAAAAAATTATTTAATAATAACAAATTATAAATTTCTAAAAATATTTAATTATATTGAATTACTATTGATTTAATATATATATATATATAACATATAAAATTTTGATACTAATCACAAAAATAATACATTTTGTTCATATTTTTTAATTATTTTAGCGCACTGTCACTAATTTATTACTTATTTTTTGTTATACTTTTTATATAGTACATTTTTGGGTAAATTGGAGCATGTGTTATATTTGATAGCATTTCATGATGAAATAGTGTAGTTTTTAAAATTACTTTTAAGGAACAGTCAAGTTAACGAAAGTGTTCTACATTTATGTATGGTAGTCGGTACATATCTATTATTTCCGTTTAGATCTATTTTTAAGTAAATCTTCTATTTTCATGATAAGTAAATCTCCATATTTTGAATCAATTGTTAATTTTGCATATTGCATATCAACAATGTTAGTTGACAAAAAAAAAAACATATCAACAATGTTAATATATTTCGTGTTATCATATATTTAACCACACAAATTAAATTCTGATATGGAAATAAATTTGCAATTCCTTTGATTAAAAAAAAAAAAAAATCTGAGCAGAACATGGGAATTTATTGTGTGGGGGCATGCAGCAAACTCCAGGCATCTCCATTAATTGCGTAGATATTGCATCACCTCTGTATCTTTTTATTACATCAGATATGTTTATATTTGAATGTACAAACAAATAGACAGAATAAAATGATACTCCTAGTTATAACAAAAATGAATGAGTACAAAAATGAATGATAAAAGGATTTTCGGTGATTAGTTTCTACCATGCCATAAATATTTAAGCAATTATAAAATTTCAAATATGTTTCATAGTGAAATATGTTTCTATTTAACATTGTAAGTTGACAAAAAAAAAATTAACATTGTTACATAAAATGATTTAAATTCAAAAAGTTATAGTCCAACTACATCGTTCTCTATATTATTATTTGAAAAATCAGTTTTTTTTACGTGTCGTGCTGACGTTAAGTTTTATAATGCTTAATTACAACATTATTTTTAATAATTTAAAATATCTAACTACTGTTATTGAAAATTTTATTTTTATTTCTATTTTTCTTTTCCATTTTTCATTTAAATTTTCTTTTCTTTATAATTTTTTTCAAGTAACCTGTATAATAAAGAAAATTTATAAAAATTGAAAGCGAAAGTATATTATATATATAATGTGATTCATAAAAAGAAAAGTTCACAAAATAATATTGTTTTAAAATTAAAAATAATATTACTTTCAAAATAACATTAAACAACATAATATATATATATATATATATTAAATTTAATAAGTATTTTATTTAAATAAATATATTTTCCAAACTATAACAAAAATAAATTAAGTGAACAACTAAGATATTTTTTTGGTTTGCAGAGTTTTAGAAGTCAGTTTATGCTGATGATAAAAAACAATATTTTTGGATATTTTTTTTTTATTTAAGTTTCTTTTTTTATATTTATACAAATAACATATATAATAAAGATTTTTTTAAAATTTATGTGATTTTATATAATGATATTTTACAACAAAAAAATTGATATTAAAGTAAATAAATAATTTTCCCTTTAAAAATGTATCGATTATGTTTTTATGCAACTTCGTACAGATCATCACTTTAATTTTCTAATTTTATTTGCAAATAAACATAGACCAAATTTATTTTTAAGAGAAATAAAAATATATATCTAACCATCTAAGATAAAGAACCAAATTAATACAATGAATACAATTAATTCGATTTGTGTAAATTACATTAAAAATAGTTGTACTTTAATTGGACGAAATCTATGTAACACAATACATCTGTAAAATGAGTAACCGAATCAACCCAAATTCTTGTATCCAAATAAAAAAATTAACTAAAATATTATTTACAGTAATATTTGTATATATACAAATTATAGAATACTTCAACATATTAATAAATAAATATAAAATTCTCAATTAATATCATAGAGATGTTAATCAACTATTACAATTAAGTTCTTTCGTAAAATTTATACATATTTATGAAGTTTCAAAAGACTATAGTTGTTATATTCATTCATGTAACTATGAATTGATCAATACTTCAGTTTAATTTTACTATTTGCTTCTCAAAACAACATATGTTAAACTATGCATAGTCTTACTATAATATATTTAGAAATCAAAGACAGAATCAAATCAAATATAAATATAAAAATTAATCAAATATTTAATTTGTAGAACAAAAATATTAAGGTTCAATCGGAAAAATAAATATTATCCGATATATCCAAATAATAACCAAACATACGAGATATTATATATTCAAAATCATACGTCTAATAAAAATAACATAATATTATTTAAAATAGATCATGTATATTAATTACAACATAAATTATAAAATAATAAAATTTAAAATAAAATGTAGATAAATTAATATAATGTTTTTATTATGTAAATATTTATATCCGTAAATGATCATGAAAAAATCAACTAGTGTTAAATATTTGTCAATTAAGTTTTTAAAAAAATCATCAATCGAATCAAAAAGATTTAGTGATAATATGATATCTCAAAGATTTATATTTTCAATTAAAGCATTTTAAGAATATGTCTATATTTTGATCGAATGCATTTAAATAATTAATGCTTTGAAATATACGCACATAATAATGAAAACTCTTGGTTGTAAAATTAAAAAACACAAATGAAGGGTTGATGGTAGAAAAACAATAGTTCTCGAAGGAGGAAACAGACACACATACACACGTGGCATAGGATAAGTGGAGGTTAAAAAGAAAACCACGAAAACCGCTGGTGTCTGAAAGAGAAGCCGCTAAAGCCATTTCAGGCTTTGACTGTTCACAACAAAGCGCCCCTAAAGGAGCGTCGCTTTTACTCTCTCCTCATCTATATATAAAGAACACACCTTCCGTCTCCTTCCACCTTCAATTATCACACCGTATTCTATCTTCCTCTCTGATTATTCCGTTATGGCCAAGATGGGTTTGAAACCCAACCCGGTTACTCCTAACCCGACCCACAATAATGCCAAAGAGATTCGTTACAGAGGCGTAAGGAAGCGTCCTTGGGGCCGTTACGCCGCCGAGATCCGAGATCCGGGTAAGAAAACCCGCGTCTGGCTTGGCACCTTCGATACCGCAGAGGAGGCGGCGCGTGCTTATGATAAGGCGGCGCGTGATTTCCGTGGCGCTAAGGCGAAGACGAATTTTCTTGAGCTGAATGAGAAGGTGCTCTCCGGTGGAGGCGGTTTCGCGCGGAGCCCTAGCCAGAGCAGCACCCTTGACTATGCTTCTCCTCCGGCGGTAGTTACACCGGCGACTGATGGGATTGTTCCACCTCAACTTGAGCTAAGTCTTGGCGGCGGTGGCGCGTGTTACCAGATCCCAATGGCGCGTCCTCTCTACTTTTTGGACCTTATGGGGGTCGGAAACGGAGGTCGTGGTCAGCTTCCGGTGTCGTCGGCGTTTAGATCGCCGGTGATGCAGGTCTCTACGAAGATGGCTTGTGGTGCCCAGAGCGATTCTGATTCTTCGTCGGTCGTTGATTTCGAAGGTGTGATGGAGAAGAGATCTCAGCCGTTAGATTTAGATCTAAACTTGCTTCCTCCGGTGGAACAGGCCTGAGGTGTTGCCGGTTTCGCGCATGCGTTTTTTTGCTTTGCAGCTGAGAGAATAATTTCGCTTAGTCTTTTTCTCCATCACTCTAAAATAATTATTATCGGTTTTTAGAAATTATATAAATCGAGGGAGAAAAAGTATAATTTTTAGATGACATGTATCCTTATGTACATAACCGGAGATCTGAACTTTTGTTGTGTGCTTTTTTGCGACTTGGTTTTCACCATGTTGTTTCTATGCATCATTTCCTTCTGCAATTTGTTTTTCCAAATTTTCAATTATTAATTGGTAGTCTTCATAATGCTCATCAAACTTCCATGATGTAATTATCACTACTTGGAAGTTGGAACTACTAGGTACTATCTAATCAATCAGCCGGCATCTTTTATTGGCCTTTTCTTTGTTTTGTTAAATCAAATTGTGGTTGAAGAACCAACTTTGAGTTGGTTACGGCTGGAATTACCCCACCCGTGTTCAATTCACGGCAGGATTGATTATTTACAATGTTTGAATTTCCGGCCAAAACATGAAACTATTTTTTTTTATCAAAAAAAATTTGATGGTTGAAGTATAAGAAAACAAAATTAAAAGTATGATTAGTTGGAAAAAAAAAGGGTATGATTATTATTAAAAAGAAAGTTGTTTTTTACAATGGTGGAAACTTTAAGCAGGCAGCCGGCGTATTTGGGCCCATTTTCTGTATATTTGAAAACTCTTCTCACTTACGTCAATAAGTAGGGTCTATGTACTGATTATGAGCATCGTACTCCTTTTGCGAACTTCCAAATTTGTTACTGTAGAGTTTTAAAAGATGAACATTAACACTCTTATTATTAGGTTCTGACAGAGCCTGTCCTAGATTTGATTTTGAATCTGATATGATAGATTTTGCCTGAAGTTTACTGCCAGAAAATTATAAGATTAGAGTAATTATATTTTCTCATTCAGAAAAAGATATCTACTCTGATTAATATTTTGTTATACCTGAGAACCCTACATATCTCGTTAAAATCTCTCCTGTGAAAATTAACCGTTGATATCTCAATATTTTATAAAAATAGTAAACAATTATTTTAAAATATAAGATTGAGTGGGTTCCGAGTTGAATTGGACAAACATAAGATAACACTATTCATAAACTAACTGTGAAATCTATAATCTTTATTTTTGAATATTCTTTTCCTAGAGGGTTGCGGGTTAAAATGATTTAAAAAATCTGAGCTAATTAAGACAGGTTGATATTTAATCTTCCGACAGTATGCTGCGATGGTTTGAAAAAAACTAATTACATTTTGAAACAAAAATATTTTTCTAAAACTACCTATAATATGAAACGGAGGGAGTAAATGGGTTGGTGTAAAATGAATTGCAATGATGGTCAAAAAAAGAGTAGATCGGCGACGTATACAAAAGCGAGAGAGAAACCGGCTTCACAATTAGAAGCAGAAACGAGAGCTTTGATTGGATTCTTGTCTCCAACTACGCAATCAAAAAGGACAAAAATTATCCTTGTTTGCGTGTGGATCCAACGGTTAGATTATATCTGTAGTACACGTGCATGCATCTCGTTATTTCATAATTTTCGTTAATAAAAATAAAATAAAGAGAAAATTGGAAAAATGAGACACTCTCAACTTAGATTTGTCTCAATAGAACTTATAGAAGATTATTTAGGTAAATAGGATTTATATTCTCTTTAATACAATTATACCCTTCAATTAACCAAATTAATATTAATATTCGTAATTAATTTAAGTTTTGTTTAAACGAAAAAAAAAACAGAAAGTTAAAAAGAAAAGGATCCACGAAAGAGGCAAAAGTCATGTTCTAAAACTCGCCCTGGTGGACAATTCGCCGGCCGAGTACTCGTGAAACGGTAAGTGACGGTGACGTTTTATGTTATTCGGTTGTATTACACAATTATTCTGTTTCTGTTAGGTTTTAAGATCAATATAATATTTCCTTGTAGATCTAAGGTATGTAAGGTATAAAAAACAAGAAAACCAGTGAAAAACGCAAAAAAATAAAGCTTAAAAGCCATGGATGCGAGAAGTAGAGTTGCAGAGATGATTAAAGAAGAAGAGGGTATAATTATCTTTTCCTAAATCAATAAAAACGGAAAAAAATTAAAAGACCAGCCCTCTAGTTCGAACCCGGGTTGTTCGACCAAGCAATATAGCACAAACCACTGAGCTATAAGCTACTAACGTTTTTTCCACATATTTAATATATATACTTATGTGAGATTTATAGTAGATTTAAAATAAATTCAGGAAATATATTAAATGAAAAAGAGAGAAACACAAAGAATGAAGAGAAAAAGATCATCGGAGTGGGAAGAGGAGAAAAACGTGAGAAAAAATATTCTTTGAGAGATTTAGAGTATATTTAGTTTAGATTTAGGAAACATCTTTGACCGAATATGGAAGTTTCCATATTTTCTGGATTTGCCTAGAATATGTATACTACCTACGCATAACACAATAGAGTAGGTGAGAAACATATTCTTCTTATAGGCGTCATATAAGGTAAAAGATAGAACATGTTATGGCACGTAATCAAGCCGAGGTATATTATTGAGTTGTGGCTATATGTCGTTATCAAGCTGTAGGTAGACTGAAGACATCTTTCTTGATTATAACGTAACAAATTCTAGACTTGTTAGAATATACAAGAAAGGTTAGTTTACGTTGTATACCCAAGATATATCTATGTATAAAACTTAGTATCCGATTTCTAGACTAAGTAGATGACCAGAATGAATATTCTAACTGTAGCTAGAAGATAAAATAAAATATGATTCCATTTAAAAAAAAAAAAATTTAAACATATATATTGTCATACTCATGTTTCCAATAGTTTTCATATTTTTTAACATTTTTAAAATTTAGTTTACTATTTTTTTCATAAAAGAAGGGTAAAATATGTCTAGAATTGCCCAAAATATCAGAAGTCCTATTGTGACAAATAAAAATTCAAAGTATCTCATTTTTCCAATTTTTCCTAAAATAAAAGAGGGGAGGCGGTACCGACTACCGACGGCCAAGCAACGAGAGTAATTCTTTTCAAAAGAAACCGAATCAGCGACGGTGGTGCCTACAAATCATTTTTCTTTTTAGTTTTTTTGTAGGACTATATTAAAATAATACTCTTTCCAGTTCTAATTAGAAGATGTTATGAAGAAGTATATTTTGTTTCAATTTACATGAATTTTAAAGATTTTTAATGTGAAAATTAATAATATAATTGATTAGTTTTTAAAAATAAATCAATTGATTGTAAAAGATGTCGTGAATCTGTATGAGTAGCATTACTTTTTATTTAATCAACTGCTTTGTATAAAAATAATATTTTTCTTAATCTGAGTGTTTTAGACTAATTAGAAATAGAGGGAGTACAAACAGAGGGACTAATATTTTTCTTAAAATTTCATCTAATTAAAAACATAAAGAATACATAACATTATTTAAAAGTCATTCTCCTCTCAAAAGTATTTAATAAGGAGCAAAAAAAAAATATTTACAGCTTAATTTTTGAACTAAAGCCTTACTCTTGCTTGATTAATACAACTACTAGTATTATACTAACAATTTTATAGGTATTTTAAGTTGAATGTTTGCGATCTTCTACAAAAGACTTGATATATTACTTTACATAATCTAAGACAATGTTAAATATTTCTTACAAAAAAGAAATCAGCTAAACTGAAAGCAGAACTTTTTTGTTGTAAATGACAAGACTTAACAGTTTGATATTTATACACAGTCTCAACATTATCTTTGATATATTAAAAACATGATCATCGGTAACTGTGATAGTTTCTAAAACAAAATAAATATTAGTATTATAGCTATGTCTTTATTTTCTGTAACTTTCTTTAAATAATTAAAAAAATTTATCAAATGACAATATGTATCTGAAGTTCTTAAGGATATTTCAAAAGTTCTCAAATAAAAACCTATCCCTATCCTCTTTCATCAGTTATTATTAGTTTTAACTTATTATGAAATATTGTCTTGAGAACTTGTTGATGAACATGAATATTTAAAGTTTCTTACAAAAACAATCTTCTAATAAAATATTATAAAAAGATAAAAGATTGTTGAGAGTATCTCAAGCGAGAAGCTATTGATAATGCATGAGAAACTTTAATCTCTCTGTCAATGCCTAAATGGTTTGATAATTAAATATTAATAACTTTGTTTTAAAATTTTTTTTATTTGATTTCGCATTGATTAAAATGCCTTAGTGCATCACATAAGTTCAAAAGAGATGGTCATTGGCAAGGTCGGTTTAGTTTGTTGAGGAATTTTTGGGCAAAATTACTTTTAGGCCATTTGATTAATTAGTTTTTTGGGCAAAATTATTTTAGATCAAAATTATTTTGGTTTGAATTTCAAAGTTAAAAAACTTTGATTATCATATATTTTAAAAGTTGTTTGAATTCAATAATATTAATACAAAGAAACAAAAACATGTACTCTTGTTATTGAAAAACTAATATAAATTTTTGTTTTTATTAAATCAGATTTTAGCTTTTAATGCAGATCTATTGTTGTCTCTCTCCAATTTAACCCGTTCTCGTTATCGAAGAGTAGATAAATGCGTGTGATAGAGCATATGGGGCATGTGAACAATGATATTAGATACTCAGTTTCGTTTTTTAATATAAATCGTTTTAAAACTGTGCATATTGATTAAAAAATCATTAATTTTTGTAAATTTTTTAAACAAAAACATATTAATTATTTAGCTAACCACAAATCAACCAATAATAAAATAGAATGTATATTATCATTGGTTATATAACATTAAATGTTTTTACATAGAAAATCAAAAATATCATATAATTTGGAACATAAAAATTCTTCTAAAACGACTTATATAAAAAAACGGAGGGAGTATAAATTTTGTATAGACGAGGTTTATGTAGGGATTATGGGTTGTTTTCAGGTTCATTTATACTAATCTCTGTGAAACTATATTATTATTGTCACATAAAATTAGATGTTTAGTATCCTCATTTTCTTATTTTTGTTTTAAGTTTATTTTTTAACTATTCACGCGAAAGACTCATCTATAAATTAAAGTATTTTTATTTTTCACTCCATTATCAAAAAATATTTTGTTTCTCCCATATCAAAAATATGAAAAAAATTAATTTACAATAGTAATAATAATATTTTTGTCTAATTTAAAAATGAAGATGAGTTAAAATGCAGGCAAGGCTGTAGTATTAAGCTATGAAAATTATTTATATCAGAATTAATCAAATATATGTCAGACTATATCTAATACATTTTGTTGTTTTTTATTTTAGAAAAATTGTAATAAAAGTGGAATTTACTTTTTTATTTTTCTTAAATATTATTCTCTTATATACAAAATAAAAATATTTTAAATCTATTTAATTGAAAAGTAAGTTAGAATAATATTAGCTCTACATATTATAATAAAATATAGTGATGAATTGAAGATGGTTTAGTAGAAATTATTAGGATCACATCATAACTAAAAAACTCGTATAAATATTACATAATACTCCTTCTGTTTTTTTATTATATAAAAGACGTTTTGGAACAATTGTTTTGTGGCAATATACTTGACCTTTACAATAAACAATGCGAAATAAATTGACAAAGGACTATATTCACTCTTGTATTTATCTATGTTACAAGGAAGCAGTGCATTATTGGAAGCGTATATACATTTATACATATATATATATATTAAATATAAGATTTTTAAAAAATTAGGAAGCAGTGCATTATTGGAAGCGTATATACATTTATACATATATATATATATTAAATATAAGATTTTTAAAAAATTAGGAAGCAGTGCATTATTGGAAGCGTATATACATTTATACATATATATATACATATATATATATATTAAAATATAAGATTTTTAAAAAATCTTGGACTAAAATTATATAATTTAAACTTATAATGAAGTATTTATTCATTTATAATAATTTTGAAATGATTTCATATTAAAATTGTGAAAATACACATAAATTAAGTTTAAAAGAAATCATTATATTAATTATTTTTAATACTTCTAAATAATTGACACAATATATTTGAATCTATGCTATATCTTTAATAAAAACCTATAGGCATAAAGATACTCCATAGTATTAGATTTAATATTTATATATTTTAATTCTCTCGATTTCATTACTATTAAAATTTAGATTTTATATAAACTAAAACTATGAATTTAATTTTTATTTATTTATGACATTGTGTTCTTAAGAAAAAGTGAAAGCGTGATTCCAAAATGGAAGCGTAAGCTCCCAACGTGTTTTTAAAGAGAATATTTTAGAATCGTTTTGGAAGCGAGATTCCGTAAGCTTCCACAAGGTTCCGATTCCGATTCTGGTTCCGAAGCGGGAAACGTACGTCCGATGAAGCTTCCGTGCAACCTAGGTATTTACTCTAGTCCATGTGCTTTACGAGATATAATAATCAATTAGTAAAGGATAATATAATATTTTAATTTGTGTGATAATCTCTACGACGCAATGTTACATGAAAACGAAAGCGGGTACGTGGAAGCGGAAGCGTATGGAAACGCAGAAACGAGAATTTTAAAATATTAGGAAGCATGTACGTGTTGGAAGCGTATCCATATATATATATATATATATATATATATATATATACATATTATGTAAAAAAATTAAAATTTAGGACTAAATATTATATGATTTAAACTTAAAATAAAGAATTTATTCATTTATAATAATTTTGAAATGACTTCATATCAAAACTGCGAAAATACGCATAAATTAAGTTTAAAAGAAATCATTATATTAAT
Organism: Brassica carinata; assembly: GCA_016771965.1. NCBI lineage: Eukaryota > Viridiplantae > Streptophyta > Magnoliopsida > Brassicales > Brassicaceae > Brassica > Brassica carinata. The sequence goes on from CM028692.1 coordinate 54,656,809, forward strand.
TATTTTTAATACTTCTAAATAATTGACATAATATATTTGAATATATGATTTAACTTTAATAAAAAACTCAATGCATGAAAATAATTTATAGTATTAGTTTTAATATTTGTATATTTCTATTTTCTCTATTCAATACTATTAAAATTTAGATTTTATATAAATTAAAAAACTATAATTTTATATTCTTATTAAATATAAGACATTGTGTTTTTTTTAATAAGAATGGAAGCGTGATTCCAAAACGGAATCGTAAGCTTCCAACGTGTTTTTAAAGAAAATATTTTAGAAGCGTTTCGGAAGCGAGATTCCGTAAGCTTGCACAAGGTTTCGATTCCGATTCTGGTTCCAAAGCGGGAAACGGACGTCCGACGAAGGTTCCGTGCGACATAGTACGACATCATATAAAGAAAAACAGATGGCGTATTACATATGGTCATCATATTGTTAAAATATGTAGTATTAGAGGGGATCCCATTATTAGAGTGGGGAATAATTCATTTTAGTTGTGGAGGACACGTGTGAAACAAGATTAACTTCGGCGGCCGCTTTTGCTCTGGAAGGACCCACACGCTTCATATTAAGGTCATCCAGAATCTCAATCTCGACCAACCAGATATTTCCCTCCTTTTTTTAGTTTTCGAAGTCGGCCATTTACAACACCACATATATTATCTTTATATTTCTTTCACAGTCCTTTTCTTTTGATCCTTCACAGCTATAGTCCAAAAATTTGTTGGCTTGAAAAAGTAACCCAACCACTAGACACTGCATTAAATCATCTCCAGGAAATTTACTACTCATACAAGAAATGCAGTTTCCATATTAGCTTCAAAAGTAACATAATCACAGACATTTCATTAATCAGAGCTTGGAGAAGTTATATACTTCTTCCTATCTAACTTTTAATCAAACATCTTCCTTAATTTTATTTTATATACCAAATTAGGTGGTCCGTCAATTTCGATAAAAAATCATTTTAATGTTTCAGTGTGGAATTTTTCCGAATATCAATTACACCGTAAACTTTAATCTGAGTTTGAGTGTATTCCGTTCCCACTAATGCAATCGCTAATTAAATCGCATGGTATTGGACTACCATGCTAATGATCGATCGGAACCAAGGCAAATCAAGCTTCCCACATAGGTTCCGTTGTAAGGGAAACTTTTTGTTCCCCTCATGCTTTACTATCTCGATACGGATCCTTTTATTAGATTTCAGTACAAATTTTAAAACCATAAATCAATAACCAAACCAGCTTAGAGCTTCCTAGGCTGTTCACCGCAAAATATCACTTCGGAAAGTCAGGGGTTCGCATGAAGAAGAATGAGAACATAAGGGGGTGTAATGCGACGCGAGTAGCTTCATCTTGACACATGTTACCACTAATGGGGACATGTGGCGGCTGTGTAATGTAGTAACATGACAGGCAGTCACTATAGAAGATGGTTGCGTCGGCTGAGCGACGCTGATATTCGTTCCAACGTTTGAGCGCGCGTGAAGCTGGTACCATCGTGTCCAAGTGCGAGCCACGTGTTAGAGTTATGCTTTGTACAAAACACCTTATTGGAACTCTGCAACCACACAGAGGATCACTTATTCCTTTTACGTATCTTATTTTTTATACACACTGTAACACGCACTCGTGTCTCCTTTTAATTATTTCTTTCATAATCATCGTCTGAATAATTTTGGAAGTCACTGTCTATTACGACGTAGTACTTATTTTGTTAGTTATTTTTGTTCACCCCTATTTGTGTTTCATTTACTAATCAAGAAAACGAAATTAACCTTTTGTATGGGTTATGTCCTATAAGAGCAAGCGCAAGTCTCTACCACTATTTCTCAGCAACCAAAAAAATATTAAAAAAGAAAAAAAAAGAAAGAGAAAGTAAAAAAGAAGATAGAGGAGAAGAAAGATACCTCGAAGCAGAGACGTTCTTGTGGTACTGAGAGATTAGCTCTCCACGTGTCTTTTTCTTAGTGGTGTAAAGCTTTTTAACATGATAAAATTAATTGTAAAAGAAAATTATGTAAAAGTATTAATATAATAAGGTGTAAAACTAGAATTGAGAGACTCAACCAATGTTGATGAGTCCTAATCCCTCCGTTTTTTAATATAAATTGTTTTCGAATTGTGCGTATAGATTAAAAAATAATTAGTTTTTTATATTTTATAAACAAAAACATCATTAATTATTTATCTAACTACAAATCAACCAATAATAAAATAGAATGTATAATATCATTGGTTATATAACATTAAGTGTTAATAAATTTTACATAGAAAATCGAAAATATCTATAATTTGAAACATAAATTTTTTTCTAAAACGATTTATATAAAAAAACAGAGGGGTATTATACAGAGGGAAAAGCGTAATTTGGGCGATTGACGTTACCGTTAAAGCGCCGTTAACCGCGGCATACGAGTGTTGGGTGATGTGTCACTTCAGCTGACTGAACTGTCGTATTTCCCATGAAACTTCGAAGAGAGTTATTAGGCTTCACGTGGCCGTTCTTGACTTTACAAATTACAATGATGCTGTCAACTCCTTTTCATTTAATTAATAAAATTAGAATAGTGTAATTTTCCTTTTCGAACTTGTGACCGCCGTCCACACACCATGTTCACATTCATACTCGCTTTAATTTCTGTAAGTAGTACTCCCTCCATTACTTGTCGTAAATAGTTTTAAGAATTTTTTTTTTCAAAATATAAATAGTTTTCAAATATCTAGATAATTTTTACATTTATTGAATATAGTGTAACCAATCAAATAATATTAATCTTTTTAATAATTAATTGAACTAATTAATTAAATATTATTTTTTTTTAAAGTACCAACTTTTTTAATATTAGTGATTTTAGTCTAAACTACTTACATTGTGAAGTGGAAAGAGTAAGAAACTTATAGGTATTGATTTTTGAAGTTGATAACTATTTATACTAATGATTTAGAGAATTCAGTACAAAAAGGTGAATGGCTGATTTAAGTTTCGAAAAAAGAAACCAGACAACTTTATTTTCTTTAGGCAAAGATTCAGTTCAGCTCAGGATTCAGTTCTCAAAAAAAAAGTTTCAATTCAGGTCTTGACTCTTTGATAATTTATTGGTGCGTGGAATATAATCTCCTTTTGTTTTCTACATTTGAAATATATGGGCTCTCTAGCAAATACCCAAGCAAAAATGTACGAAAGACTGTTATCTAGGCAACTATATATATTAACATTTGCACGTTATCAATGAAATTTGGAATTTGTTAGCCTTGTAACTAGTACGTATGATGTCTACTAGTGTTGACTAATAGTACTATTCTTGTTATAATTTCAACCACTCGCCAAACTAGAAAGCTATTCATATAAATAAATAATAATATGAAAGCTGTCCTGGAAATATAACAACAACAAAGCCAACCCCTCGATTATACACAGCTACGAAGAACGAGCTTCGTCCTCAAAACATGGAAAATAACATTACGAAATCACTAAACCAATAACAAAAGGCAAACCACGAAAAAGAAATAAGGAATTTATAAATACATCTTTTTAAAACAAACTATGCACATAAATAACAAAAATCAATGCATAAATGAGAAAAAAAAATAAATAAAAATAAAATTTATATTTAGAAAGTTATAGTTTTAAATTTTTAAAAATTATAGAAAATATTTTTATTTTAAAATTTATAATATTAATTAAAATATAATAGATATATTTTAGTATTTTTATAATTCCAATTTAAAATTTTTATTAAATATTTTATTTTTATATTTATATTGTTTTAAAAAAGAAAAAAAAATTATCCTCCTGCAACCGTCCGCAAACAGTAGCTGAAACCAGCTTTTGAATTTATAAGGTTTAGAGCGGTTTGAAACGGTTTGGATGATTGTTGCAAAACGCCAACAACCGCAAAAACTGCGTTTGTAATTGGAATTTGCAATTTGTACCCTAAGTTATAGCGGATAAACCGGTCATACCCTAAGTCATGCACGTTATTACACCTGCCTTGAAATTTGCAATTTGTTGGCCAAGAAACTAGCAAGTGTACAATAATATGATGTCATACTAATACATAGTTTTCTATCGACCAATACCGTTTTTTTGTTAAAATATTTAACCACTTGCCAAACTAGAAAGCTATTCATAAAAATAAACAATAGTATGAAAGCTGTTCTGGAAGTATTAACAACAACAAAGCCAACCCCTCGATTATACACAGCTACGAAGAACGAGCTTCGTCCTCAAAACATGGAAAATAACATTACGAAATCACTAAACCAATAACAAAAAGGCAAACCACGAAAAAAGAAATAAGGAATTTATAAATACATATTTTAAAAACAAGTTATGCACATAAATAGCAAAAAAAAAATCAATGCATAAATGAGAAAAAAAAAACACAAACCAATGATTCTATATATGTTGCGTCTCAGGGTGGGAGATTAAAGATCACGAGATGATTGGCTTATCCATCTGCAGGAGACAAGCACAAAGAAACCCATATTCAAACTTCAAAAATCATATCTTTAATCAAGACACTGTTCATTCAACAATCATCACTATCTATCGAACAAACCTTGAGAGTAAGAATCTGCCTAGTGGGCTAACATTTGTGTTGGAACTAAACTCCTTGTTAGCTGGTTTTCTTTTGTTCTCCCCATCAGCGGGTGCGCTCTTGGAGAAAACACGAACCGCCATGTCCTGCAATTCCTTCACCGAAGCTTCTTTTGAACTGTTATGAATTAAGGAGTCATCAGATCAAGTAACAAATATACACAATCAGATGACAAAACATGTGTTTGTGTCCGTGGTCTTTAAAAAGTTTTGTGTACCTTCCCAAAAGTTCAATCAGCTTGGCAACAAAGGCTTCACAAGAACCAGGGTTTTCACGTTCCATAGCCACGAGGGATCTCGACACTGCATATCCTATAGACCCTTTTGAATCGTCACCAAGAGCCTACCATCACAAACCAGAATTACATGATCTTCTTGAAAATATGTTTCTTCTCCTATATCTAATTAACTAATACCCGATGAATACCTCCTTTAGGGACGGTATGAGCAATACTGACAACGATGCAGGCAATGAATCCCATATGGGGTCTTCTTCTTCTTCTTCTTCTTCATCACTCACTTGTTGTGATTTTGGAAGTACTTTCTGTTTATCAGACTTATCTCCAGAATTTCTGCATACGTTATAGTAGCTTCATGTTAGGAATGACCACGCAAAAATGCTGTGACAAGCATAAGTTATGATCTTAGATGTACCTTGAATAGTCAGAATCTTCGGTTATCTGTTCCCTTCTTCGGTTAACATTCCCATCCTTATTGTTATTCCTCATTCCAAGTCTTTCTCTAGCATTTCCCCTTCTGAAACCTGCGTCAAGTGCTGCCTTTGCCTGAAAGAAGAATTTGATGTTGACTATAAGAATTCTATGATGATAAATCAAGATGACCAGAAGAAGATATCTAAAGCAGCGTAAAGGTACATGATCCATTACATAAGAACAAAGGCCATACCTAGTACGATTCAGATAGACAACCGATAAGGATAAATAAGATTAAAGTAGTTTAACAACCTCGGCGAGATTTGCGATACTGTCTTCTGAGGCACTCGAAGTTCTATCTTGATTCCCTAGCCTGGATTTTGGGGTTCGAGGTGATGCAGAGTCATCGTGCTGTCCACGGACAACAACAGTTCCACTTGTTGAAGCATCATCCAAAGATGCAAACCCGCTGCTAGACTGCAAGGCAGAAACGTAATCATTCATACAAGTTGTTGGAATAAACAAATTTTCAGTAGAAGATGTAGCAAGGGCTGCATAAGATTTTATACTGCGGAGATTTGTTCACGAAATATTGAAGATGATTGAGAACGTTTTGGGGTTCTAATGACAACAGTTCCACTGAGCGATGAATCTTCCTGAATTTAGAAGCATAAATACTGGTAAGAATACATTTTAATTAGGGTACAAAAGAAAAGGGTTACATTGTGGTAGTTCTCCACGTGAAACTTGACTAAGTGCGTTACTATAAATGGTTAATCAAATGACATGAAACATACATAACGTGAATGCTTTAGAAATTAATTTCCAGGTGCAGTAGTAACAGCAAACAAAAGGTGTGAAAGCAGACAGACTGCATCTGGCACACAAGAGGCAAAGAATCTTACCTCATCGTGGAAGCCGTCTTCATGGTCGTTAACTGTAAAACCAGAAGTGGGTGACAACTGACTGCCACTGGCTCTTGTTGCTCTTTGGGAAGTCTGAGTCGAAGGAACTTCTTGGCGCCTCTCCCTTGCATGAGGAGGTTTTAGAGCACGAACTGTTCCAATACCCTGAGAGGCCCCAATGCTAAAGTCCCACCCAGCATTTTTGACAGTTTTGCCCTGAAAACTGTATAACTACAAGTTAAATACAGATTTTATAAAACAAGAAACAGAAGAAACCCCAAGGGCAGAATTCATCCAACCTAGATCCAGAAATTCCTTGGCTTCTATCATCTTTAGCCACTCTAACAGTACCGGATGATTCAAATGGAGCTTTAGGACCATTCCGAGGAGTCTCTTCATCCTCTTTTACTTGGTACTTTGGTCGCTCTCTTCAAAGAGAAAAAAAAAGGACAGAATAACCATCGTGCTTATTCTGGATTTTTCTTTGGCATATAAAAGATCAAAACAAACATACGGGAAAAACCATCTAAACATTACTTTTGACATATTATCACACAAGAAAAGTAGCAAAACTGGACCACAAGCCAGAGCTGTTGAAGAGAGGAAAAACAGAAAAGGCATCAAACCTTATCCTCTCAAGAAGTTTCGGGCTTTTCTTAGCATTCTTAATAAATCTGTGTTTAATAAGTTCCTTGGCACTCGGTCTCTGAAAGTGTAAGACTTGTATAAGAGATTTTGAAATACCAATGGTGAGAAATAAAAGCCAAGATTACAGGACTGCGTTGCAAGTACCTCAGCAGGGACTTTTTTCAAGCATAATGAAACAAACTCCTTCACTGGACGGGAAAAGTGCTCATCTAACTGCATAGAAAAGAAAGAACGTTAAACGTTATAGGCGACTTCACAAAAAGGAAATCGCAGTGATAGTCTTCATTAACTTTGATCGTATATATAAAGAATATGTCTAACCTGAGGAGGATTTTCCCGAGGAATGATAAAAAGCACTCTCATAGGATGAAGGTCAGCTAGGGGAGGTTCTCCTTTTGCCATCTCGATAACTGTTATTCCGAGCGACCATATATCTGCCTAAAAACAGTCCCAGCATCAGAAACAATTCTAAATATGCTAGGAATCAAGTATAGCATCTACAGACACACAAGACATGTCAAGCTAGGAGAAGTGAAGGAACGATACCTTCTCATTGTATCCTTCTGAGTTCTGAATCACTTCTGGTGCCATCCAAAATGGTGTTCCTACAAAAGTCTGTCATTCTTTAACATATTAGCGCAAGGAACCCAGATCAAGATGAAAACTCTTAAGTCATCAAGAATTATAGATAAGATGTTGCACAAACTGACCAGAGATGCATTTAGTCATTTCCCATCTTTCAGAGCATTGCTTATACCATTATAATTAATCCCACAATTGAATTCTACTATATGAAGCTCAACATAAGTTACTGGAATGGAAGTTGCAAACAGACAGAATATAAATCGCACAATGCAAGTATCGACATAAACAAGGAGACAAGAGACTTCATTACCGGTATAAAAGATATACTGCACAACAGGAGATGAGAAAATAAGAAGAAAAAAAAATTAGGAGTACTAGAGTAAGCACCTTCCTTCTTGATATGGTCCGTGTTAGTTGTGCAGACACACCAAAGTCCGCCACCTGATACAAAGTGAAAAACAAATTGACGACCGGGTTCGTGCAAGCTCTCATATATAAGATTTTACTGTCATAATAAAGCTCTAAAACACACCTTAACATCGCCATTCTCGGTCAATAAAATATTAGCAGCTGTAAAGATAGGAAGAAAGTCAAAACACATTTGATCACATATAAACCAGAAGAGACGATAACAGTATTAACGCAGCCAAAACCTTTGATGTCTCTGTGGATCTTCCCCTCACTATGCAGATATTCAACAGCATGAAGCAGATCACGTGTGATACAAGCGATTGATGTTTCATCCAACGGATGACCAGACTGAAGCTGCACAAGATATATAGCTTTTGAGGATTATAAGTTGCATCGGGAGGACATAAGAAGAGGACAATATTTTCCATTGCATGAGTCACCACAAAGAATTATATTTCCTAATTCCTAGAATCCTGACTAAATTTGCAAAGAAGTGAGTTGACATACAAGATCAGCAACAGAACCACCGGCCATATATTCCATGATGATCCACAGTTTGGTCTGATGAAGATAAGAACCATAGTATTCGGTAATATATGGGCAACGACATTGTGACAATACCGAAATTTCCTGGGGTCAACAACAGAAAATGAGGACGAAGATCTTTGTACACAAATGTCAACCACAGAAACTGACGTCAATCAAGAGATACCTTCTGGATATCTTCGATCTCATCTTCTCTGCCAGATATCAATTAAGAAGGTTAGTAAGGAAAGCTGGAGAAATATTATCGTCATTTAAGCTCTGAAAGTCGTGAACAAGTAACATTCATACAATTATAAATAGTAATTACCCGACTTATTAGACATCAAACATTACAATACCCAGAAGTTAACTGCATAAATAAGACAAAGACAAAGTAGTAAAATGGAAAATAAACTCACGATTCTTCTAGGTCGATAACTTTAATTGCAACTTCTTTGTTTAGGTCCTTATCAAACCTGGTAAGAAGCAGAACCAGCTCAGCATACATATAAGATAGCACTTAAAAGTCTATATAGCATAAACTAATAGATAAGTGACATTCCAGAAATTCCGATTTCTTCCAACTGGTGTCAATAAACTCTTGATTCTTTCAACCATGAAAACATCAGCAGCACTTAATGGTATGGTGTAATTAAAAACATAGTCTCTATGAAACCACGTATCATTCTCAGAATTTCTATCTGGAGGAGACTAGAGCTAAAGATGATTTGCAAATAGGAGCTACATAAACTGAAAGTCTAACAGATACTTACGCTTTATAGACATCACCAAAGGAACCTCTTCCAATTAACTCAACCTGGCTAAATCTGGCTCCAGCTGCCTCTTGTAAACCCACCACATCGTCCATCTTCTCCACATACAAGGAAAAAACCTCTCACCCTCACCACATCAAACACTATAATTAGAAAATAAATACCACAAATCAGCTAAACCCTACCCCCAAAAAGGGTCAACCCTGAACCTAGTTTCCATTACATAAAACAAACTTCTCCAAGTACCACAGCACAAGAAAAGCAAACACACAAATCTTATGTAAACCTAGATATACCTTTTACTCAAAGCAAACAGAAAGATTATTATTAAATATATATATGAGTGACATACAAAACCCGCAAAGCTCCGGCCGTTAGGTGGTATTTGGACCAAGTGACAGCTGACCAAGATAACATTTTTGCAAGTAATCTTTAAAATAATTCGTCACTCTAATAAACTGGAAAGCAGCAACATACACGCAATACTGTGACACCGTCACTGATTCGATCAATGAACATAATTTCCTCGGATTACAACATTATCAAAATTCTCTTTAAAAGTTTAGGATCGATCCAAAATTACCTGATAATTCGACAAAGATGGTGGACGGAGACTACAGATCTCTTTAGTCTCTATTCATCTTCACCAGCAGCAACAAGAGATCGAGAGAGAAACTGTTTGTTGGCAGAGGAAGCTTCCTTGATTTGATAATAATTTCTCGTTTTTTGATTTTTCCTTCCAGTTTTTTTTTTTCTTTTTCCCGTTCAGAGAGACCATTCGACCCATCCAATGCTCCAGCCAATTGTAACAGCGCGGCCCAAATTAAAAGCGTTAAGAAAGTCCAATAAAGCCCATTTAACTTCCTAAGAATCTTTTATTAGTCATCCCAGTTTAAATAATTAGGCCCATGTAAAGAGTTTTGGAAATATAATACAGTAAGAATTATACAGATTTAATACATAACTAAAATGATAAATTAAAAAAAAATCATTTATTTTAAAAGTTTTAAATCTAACTAAATTAAATTTTATATATTTTATTTTCATTTTTTTTGGTTATTAATATTCTTGGTTCTCTGTATTAGTGTTTTCATATTTTCAAATATATATGTTTTAGAGTGTAAATTTAATTTCATATGTAATTATTTTGAAGAGAAAAATAAAATAAAATTTATTAAATAAAAAAGTTAATATATCATTTTAGCTATGTTTATAAATAATTATAGTTTAGTTATTAATGGTAATATATTAATTAGTTTTAAATATATTTAGAGTATAATGATATATATTTTTCCAAAGACATAACGAAACTAATCATATATTTTTCGTCTAATATTATGGTCAGATATTTCGAGGACTTGAAACATATTTAAAAAAATACAGTAAAAAAAACTTTTTATAATTTAAGAGTCTGTATGTATATATATATATTTTTTTTTGAATTTTTAGAGACCAAAGCTAATGTTTCATAAATATGGATCTGGTTATATCTAACATTCTTTTGTATCATTTACTTTTTATGATTTATTAAAACATAATTTTACAATTTGGTTGTGTAATGATTTCAAACTTGTATGATTCCAGACCTAAGCGACCAACTTGTTATTTGTATGTTATGTTAATGAACAAAAACAATTTTAACAAGTTTCCAACTTTTAATTGGTACATTTCGTGGGAGAATTCTTGCTTTCAAACTTCACTATATCAATAAATAGTTACAAGAATCAATTAACCGTGATGGTTTAGAAATACAAAAAAAATACAATTAATCTCCAGATCTTTAAACTAAAACAATATGAGTTTAACTATGTTCTTATACTAATGTCTCTATCTCTCTTGTGCAACTTGTTTTTTTCTAAAACTTGATCTGTTACGACTGAAAAAGAAGAACTATCACCTACACTTGATCTAACGCACTTGTTTTATTAGCATCGACCTGTTGGACTTCATCAACAAAATTCATAATTTGTATGACTTTAACTTGTGCAAACCGGTCTATTATTGGACAAGTCTGATGGGCTTGACTAAACCACACATGTTGGAAGTTGGAACCGGTCTTTATTCATGCCAATAACATAGCATAAAATAATCTTCCATCGGATTTCAATTAAAAGCACAACAAAATAACACATGTGCGTCTAGAGAAAACTACATCCGTTCGAATTTGTTTTTAGAATGACCCATCTTTGTTATGTTTCAACGTCACAAACTATTTTAATCACCGCCCATCAGTTTTATCATTTGACCATTTCAGTAAATTTATTCCTAGCAAAAGAAAAATGGGTCGCACAAAAGAGAGATAGTAAAGAACAAGGCCGGTCAATGCGGAGCAAAGACTCGTCAGAAGTTCAGACTGATGCAAACCAGACCAACCCTTTTGTTTTGAGTTTCCTATTTTTTTTAGTTTCAATTACTCACACTTCTCACGCGTGATCACTGAGTGTGTAGTTTTCACGCACTTCGGTTTTTCCTTTCTTTTTGTCTTTGTTGCGATTATGCGTATTCTGCACACGCTTCATGTACAAACCAAAAGCAGGTCCATTATTCATGACAAAACCATTCTAGGTCTTCTTACACATGAGCACGTGCGCACGTGACTCGTAAATCTCTTCTTCCTATATATTCTCTTTGTCGTGCCTTCTCCCTTAATCTGCGTGCGTGTCATACATATGAGTAAAATGAATATTGGTCTTAAATCAAATCCCAAGTTTGACGACAGGTTAAAAGCTTTACTCTTCTTCGGGCCTTGAAAGCAAAATGTACTTTTAATAGTTTTAAAATCGTTGAATAGTTAGTTATTTTTCAAACTTTTGAAAACTGATCAGTATCATTGTATTTATAAATTATTCTAAATTATATTAGTGAGCAAAAATGTTGTGTGGTTGCAAGTTTAATCATATCAACAACAGTATATCCACTCCAAAAACCATATGATTATTTCTCTTTCAGAAAAGCAGTACATTAGTTAACTATATTAATCAGCTGTTGATAATTGGATTCCATTAAAGGAAATATAAAGCGAATTAAAATGATTTCATTAAGAAGATATTTCACGTATCTTTGACTTTCTTGGCCTAAGAGATAAAAACTTTTTCATGCAAAGAAAATCTTTAACCTTGTGTTCACTTGGTTTATCAATAATTAATCATATAATATTTTGTTGTAAACTATACCAAAACCCCAAAAAATTCGTATCTTGTTGCCACAAGACTAAAGATTATACTAACAAAGTGGTCAGAACTAAAATAACAACACAATAGTGTTGGTTTTGGAAATCAGATAAATAGTTTAAATAAAATTTAAAATTAGAACATAAAAGAGTACCCCCATGGTCTGAATCTTGAGCAAAAGCAAGAAAGAAGAACAAAAGAGCAAAGCGAGAGAAGAAATATAACACAAAAGTAAAATACACATCTACATATTTATATAGATGGTGGGCTCGGAACCTCATCACCATCATCATCATCATCAAAACCATCAGCAGCAGCAGCAACAAAGGAGCAAAGAAGCTTTAGGGATGGTGGCTCTACACGAAGCCCTAAGAACCGTTTGTCTCAACACAGACTGGACTTATTCTGTCTTCTGGTCCATCCGTCCCCGTCCGTACGTATCTATCTATCTGCTGCTTACTCTCTTCACTTCTCTCTCTCTAACGATGTCGTTTTGCTCCTCAGGAGAGTTCGAGGTGGTGGCAACGGCTGCAAGGTCGGCGACGACAATGGAAGCTTGTAAGTTACACTTGTTATAGTTTTATTTACATTAGTCAATGGTCAAGACTTAATTAGCTTACTTTAGTTTTACTCTTTTTGAAGCATGACAAAAATTAGGTCAACTTTTCCACTTGTGGTTTATCGTTTTAGTCGCCTGAAGCTCTCCTCGCAGACCTATTTTCTGACAAGAAACTAGATAAGACCATCATTACTATAGGCTCGAGTGTTAAAAACATCCAAAAGTTGCTGCATCAAGATTTAATGCAGACATGATAACATAGTTTATGCTTACCAAAAAAAAATAGTTATGTTTGCGACGATATCTACCTTTTCTAGTTATGTGGGCACCTTTTCTTAAGTTTGTTTTTCTTTTTGGTATTAGCGTTTTCTTACTTCTTAGATATGATCTCTTTAACTAGAAGAAAAAAGAGTTATTGATCTGCAGAAAAGACATCAACTGTTGGTTATATATAACGAGGACGATCTTGTCTAATAGCATAGTTTCTCTCAACTTTAAAAAAATGGCTAGACAGTATAAAGCGTTTTATTGAAAATTATTGACTAGGAAGACGTTTCTTGAACACCTGATTAAGAAAATCGATTCTTCTAGACCCAATATGCCGCTTAAGTGTCGTTTAGACCGACTTTAAAGCAATAGTTTCTCTAAACGAATTTAATACATAATATGATCAGTATATGTACATGAACATACTTGATGTATATTGAAATATTGATGTGTGGGGTTACAGGATGTTGATGTGGGAAGATGGATACTGCAGAGGAAGAGGAGGATCAGGAGATTGCTATGGAGAGATGGAAGGAGAAGATCCCGTTCGTAAATCTTTCAGCAAAATGTCAATCCAGTTATATAATTATGGAGAAGGGTGGGTATTTGGTAGGTCCTTAATTACATTATTGGCTGTGTGAAAGTACAAAACTCTTGACCTTATCACTGCAAATTTTCAAATCTGTAGAAACTATTTATCCTCCCTTTTGCTGGGTTTCGTATCATATTTGTTGGCTAACAGGTTAATGGGGAAGGTTGCTTCTGATAAATGCCACAAATGGGTTTTCAAGGAACAAACCGAGTCAGAATCTAATGCCTCTAGTTACTGGCAAAGCTCCTTTGATGCTGTAAGTTTTTTCATATAAAAGCAATGGACATTTATGTATCATTAAGACTTGCATCTGTAGATTTGTAACCCGAGCAAGATCTATCTTTAAAAATTGTAGATTCCTTCAGAGTGGAATGACCAGTTTGAATCTGGAATTCAGGTAAGAAACAGTACACTAATCATATAGTAATGTTTTTTTTGTTTCTCAAGTAATCTTTTGACGTTTCTTATTGCACATACAGACCATAGCTGTTATTCAAGCTGGACATGGCCTTCTACAACTCGGCTCTTGCAAGATTGTAAGTAAATTCACAGTCTATTTTATAAAGTGTTTAATTGAGATTTATCGGTTATGTTCTCTAAACCGGCTGGTTCTTTCTCAGATACCTGAAGATCTTCACTTTGTACTTCGGATGAGGCACACCTTTGAATCACTCGGTTACCAATCCGGCTTTTACCTCTCTCAGCTCTTCTCCTCAAACCGCAGCCCTTCGTCTTCAAACACATCCCTCATGGGCTCGAACCACCCTATACTTCCTCCGCAGACTCAACAACTACAACCCTCTCAGCTTCCTCTTTACAACTGGAGTGGTTCAAGCCAACGACCGATGATGGCTCAATCCTCTTTGCCTGCCTACCAGCCTCACATGCCTTTCCCTGTAATGCCGCATGCAAACAAAGAACCAGACTCCGACGTGAAATGGCCCACCGGGCTATCTTTCTTCAATGCATTGACTAACAACGTCAACGCTAAGCTTCTGTTTGACTCGGAGGGTTTAGGTGACAAACCAGAGCATCAGAGCCACCAGGAGCAGAGCCAGGAACAGAGCAACGCCGAGAGTCATGCGAATCCGAGTGAGTTCTTGAGCCTTGATAGTCACCACCGAAACATGAGTTACTTGGAGTAATGATATTTTCGTGTATGACTCTCTCGTATGGAGGAAACTTAGTTTGCTTCTTTTGTTTGTTGTTTTGATGGTTTTGTCATGACTTGTGTTGAACATAGTTGTTTACTTTTTTCCAATCAATCTACTCTTTTGCTTATTTAATTATTTGCCTGCAGCAGTTTACATTTCGATTCCTTGAGAGCTTTCTAGACCGTTTTTAAATGATAACAATTTTCAATTTCTAAAAGTGATATGTGATTTTAATTAAAGCACCATTTTGTTAGAAGACAAGTGTAAAGTATAATTTACACTTATAGAATAGTTTTGTTAGGTTGTTTACATGACCGGGGATGTGAACGTAAGTTATAAATTACATAACGGTAAAAGATAGATTGCAGTTTCTTTAAAGATTATACCAAAATAGTAGATACACAATCCCAATATATAGATTTTGATTCTCGAACATTCAATATAGTACTTTAATTTCCATGAACACGTTGTAATTTCACAAGTCTTTCTGAGGCTCCCTCCAATGCATGGCACTCTCTACAAACAAAAAGCGCCGCCATCAAAATCCTTCTCCACCACCTCATCACCCTACTCCCTCTCCTCCCTTCCACCTTCTTCCTAATCCTCGCCGCCTTCTTATTCTTCTTCCGGCCACCAACTCTTATCCCTCCACTCCTTTTCACCGGTGCAGGAGTTATATACTGCCACCTCTGTGATGAATACGACATGTATAGAGACGCTTTCACCATCTCCACCGCTTTTATCTTCGTCGTGTTTACGGTTTCTCCGTACATACTAGGCGGAGGTTTCGAATCCAGCGACCTGTGGTTTATGGTAGTGTTGTTGTTACCATTGAAACTGCTCGTTCTGGGAGAGTAGTTAGAAGTTGAGCTGCTATTACTACCAAAACTAGTCCGGCTGTTCGTGCTATTGCTCCGGGAGGCATACTCGCTGGTTGTACGTGAGATTGACCACTTGGTGTTATTGTTCGGTACTAGAAAAACGTGTGGCAAGAGACGCCCATTGAAGAAGAGGTGATCGGCGGGAGAATTTTCCAAGTCTTGTGATGGAGAAGATGGAGTCAACGATCCGAACTCGAACTCCGGCGGCTGCTCGTTGGAGTTCATTGCTCTCCCGTGCTTCTCCATTTTGGTGGTGTATGATGTATGAGTATGTGATCGTGTACATATTGTTTAAATAGAGGGGAAAATACACGTGGCGAAAGGGGTGTACGTATAGTGAGAATCATATGATCTTTCCAGGTCAGCGTTTTAATACAAGTCAAGCGATGGTGTTTGTAATGATCTTGTCTAGGTCTGTCGACCAGATCACGGATAAATTAAAGCCTCGATGCTACTAGTATATTTTAAGTATTCATCGATGGAAGTGTCCATCACAGACTAGCTGGTTTACTAGTATTAATGAACAAATAAGTTTTCACCGTTTCTGTTTGTTTATGTATCATGTTTATTAACCGAAGGTTTCTAATTGCATTGCAGAATTACAATTAATTATACGTCGTATAGTTGTTTTTCAATTGATAAATTTCTTTGCTATCCTTATAAGCTCACTCGCATGTTTCACGCAGGGGACACTAGTCTCCCAAAGACACGATTGGGGTTAAAGCAAAAGCAATAATGGCTTCACGCAACCTTATGAAATGAAGTCATTATCATCAATCAGACTATTAAAAAAGATTCTGTGTTGGTAACATGACAGGAAGATAAGTTACAAAAAAAAAAAAAAACATGACAAGAAGATAAACCATTTAAAATTGTTTGGTTGTTTACATGACCGGGGATGTGCACGCAAGTTATAAATTGCAAAAACGTAAAAGATAGATTGTAGTTTTCTTTCAAGATTATAATTAGTGTTATCAAAGAAAAATAGTAGATACACAATCTCGAAAACCCACAATCCCAATACATAAATTTTAAATCTCAACATTCAATATACTTTGCTTCCCATGAACACGTTATAATATTTCACAAGTCTTTCTCAGGCTATCCCTCCAATGCATGGCACTCTCTACAAGCAAAAATCGCCGCCGTTAAAATCCTTCTCCACCACTTCATCACCCTACTCCCTCTTCTTCTCCCTTCCGCCTTCTTCCTAATCCTCGCCGCCTTCTTATTCTTCTTCCGGCCACCAACTCTTATCCCTCCACTCCTTTTCACCGGTGCAGGAGTTATATACTGCCACCTCTGTGATGAATACGACCTGTATAGAGACGCTTTCACCGTCTCCACCGTTTTAATCTTCGTCGTATTTACGTTTTCTCCGTATATACTAGTCGGAGGTTTCACGTTTATGGTAGTGTTGTTGTTACCGTTGAAACTGCTCGTTCTGGGAGAGTGATTAGAAGTTGAGCTGCTATTACTGCTACTACCGAAACTACTCCGGCTGTTCGTGCTATTGCTCCGGGAGATGTGTTCATTGGTTGTACGCGAGATTGACCACCTGGTGTTATTGTTCGGTGCTTGAAAAACGTGTGGCAAGAGACGGCCGTTGAAGAAGAGGTGATCGGCTGGAGAGTTTTCCGTGAACGAGTCTTGTGATGGAGAAGATGGAGTCAACGACCCGAACTCGAATTCCGGCGGCTCCTCGTTGGAGTTCATTGCTCTCCCGTGATTCTCCATTTTGGTGGTGTATGATGTATGTGATAGTGTAGTGTACTTGATTAATAAATAGAGGGGAATACACACACACGTGGCGAAAGGGGTGTAGTGAGAATCATATGATCTTTGCCAGGTCAGCGTTTGAATACAAGTAGCAAAGTCAAGCGATGGTGTTTGTAATGATCTTGTCTAGGTCTGTCGACCAGATCACGGATAAATTAACGCCTCGATGCTACTATATATTAAGTATTCATCAATGAGATTCGAAGTGTCCATCACGTTAATTACCGACAAAAAAAAAAGTAAAGATCAACGTTTCTATTTGTTTATGTTTCATGTTTATTTACTAAAGTTATCTAATTGCATTGCAGAACAATTAATTATACGTCGTATCGTATAGTTGTTTTTCAATTGATAAATTTATTTGCTATCCTTATAAGCTCACCCACATCACATGTTTTACGCAGCGGACACAAGTCTCCCAAAGACACGCTTGGGGTTAAAGCAAAAGCAATAATGGCTTTATGCAACCTTTAAAAGGATCCTTTGTTGGTAACACATAACAAGATAAACCATTAAAATTGCAGATATTGCAGATATTAAAAAAAAATTGCAGATATTAATAAGTTATCTGATAGGACTTAAAAGACAAGAAGAAACTAAAAGAACACACATAAACGACAAAGAGCTCGCTCTGTGGCTTTTGTCTCCCATTACCCAAATTGTTTAGTCTTTCTCTTCTCTTTACTAATTAAAGAACAGTACCTGTCATCATTAATCTCAGTGCTAATCATATTTTATGGAATCTATATTCACTAGTGATTTATTCTCTTTATATTTTAAAACTATAGGCTATATTTTATTGAAATAATTGTGAAAGTAAAGCCCATTCTAACCTTGGGCTTTCATCAGCCCATATAGAAAGATTTTTCTACCGTTAATTATTATTTAAACAGGTGAAGTAATAAAGAAAGAAAGAGAAGTCATACGTGGCGCGAAGACGTCAATGATAGCCGCAAACAAAGCGGCGGAGAAAGATGACATGCTACTGCAACAAGAACAGCTTTCGTGTCATCTTCCCAACTGCTCCAACTCTTTCTCCCTCTTATCTCTCTCTCTTACGCTCGCAAAAACAGAGATAGCTTCGTCTGTTCTTTGCATAGTACATATATATGATATATCCATCTTCAAGCCATGGCCGCGGGTAAGGAAATTTTCCACAAGATGAAGGAATCCGTCAAGGTACCGATTCATTGTTACTTCCCGTGTTACTTCGAGTTATTTTAGCCATTATATTTGAGTAGATACTTCTTCTCGGATTATGTCACATGGTGGTTTTGGTATAGAACGTAGCATGTAACACTATCAGTTATATATATATATATATATATATATAGATAGACGTGTTGGAATCTGATACACCAAAAATTTATGTATGGTCTATATGACGTCGAGTTAGGATCTTGATCTCGATACGACACTCTAAAGTGGAACAGGGGAAAAATATATGTCTGTACTAATATGAAATTTCAACTCTGTTATTACGTATATATAGGAGAAAGTTGGGCTTGGTGCGGCTGCTTCTGCAGATTCAGGGAAAGGCAAGAGCAAGATGTCGAAGCAGATCACGCATGGTTTCCACTTGGTGAAAGGGAAAGCCTTCCACGAGATGGAGGACTACGTGGTTGCCAAATTCAAAGAAGTTGATGAAAATGAGCTTGGCCTCTTTGCCATCTTCGATGGCCATCTTAGCCACGAGATCCCTGACTACTTGTGCTCCCATTTGTTTGACAACATCTTGAATGAGGTAAATGGCATTGAGAGTTTCCTCTATTACTGCCTGCAAATCTCGCTTCAAACTTATATATATGTGTTCCTCTCGTAGCCAAATTTCTGGCAAGAACCAGAGAAAGCGATCAAGAAAGCTTATTATATAACGGATACGACGATTCTTGACAAGGCATCTGATTTGGGGAAAGGCGGTTCCACTGCTGTGACTGCCATCTTAATCAATTGTCAGAAGCTGGTGGTTGCTAATGTTGGTGACTCTCGTGCTGTTCTTTGCAAAGCTGGTGTTGCCAAGCCACTCTCAGTTGATCACGAGCCGAACATGGAGAAGGATGAAATCGAGAACAGAGGAGGATTCGTTTCCAACTTTCCTGGTATCTAATTCGTATGGTATGGACTTATGTTAGTATGTTATGTTCTTCATGTTGATCATGTGTATGCTTGAGCTCAGGGGACGTTCCTAGAGTCGATGGTCAACTGGCTGTGGCAAGGGCCTTTGGTGACAAGAGTTTGAAGATGCATTTGAGTTCAGAACCATATGTTACGGTGGAGATCATTGGAGACGATGCAGAGTTTCTTATCCTAGCAAGTGATGGACTATGGAAGGTTTTAGTTCTATCATAATCAACACTCAACACTTGTATGGTGATTACTTAATTATTCAAAACACTCTTAATAGGTCATGTCGAACCAAGAAGCAGTTGACTCGATTAAGGGAATAAAGGATGCGAAGTCTGCAGCAAAGCACCTCTCAGAGGAGGCTGTTGCAAGAAAAAGCTCAGATGATATCTCAGTGGTGGTCGTTAAACTTCAGTGAGCTCGGTTTAAGGTTAGTTAAATCTTCTACTTCTTTTGGCTGACTTTGTATCCCTTGAGAGTAATAGGAACACATCACAATCATTTTATTGGAACATAAAAAACAACTAAACATAATTAGACGATACCAAGAGTATGACAAGGTCTTACAGGCATCCTTTACATGATTACATAAAGGGTACTAGAGTTTTGCAGTTATATATTGGTCTAGGATTCAATACCTTTTCTTGATATGGTGCATAGATGTCATTATTTGGATAACTAGAGAACGTAGATATGGAACATAAGTAGATGACAGAAGAGAGGGAGCGGTTGGGTGTGTTGATGTTGTTTATCTGATCTGTGGTCGCTTGAATGATGAGTTGGTCGTAGGAAGTTTCATGTCTATCCTGTTTCTCTCTTGAGTCTGGCTCAAGCTAACCCCTCTCCGGCCTGACCCTTCTCCCAAACTGTCACCAGATATCTTCCTCCTCCTCTCATTGTGTCCAGCTAACCGTCTCCGGCAACTTCTTTTAGTTTCATCAAACTCTGGTAGCTCATGAAACCTGCTCAAACTCACCCCAAAAAACTATCAATTTGAAAAAAAAAACAGACTTACTCTTGATGAACTGTAAAAAGTTATATTCCAAGGGAAGAATGGTACCTGCTGCATTGTTGACAAAAACGTTGCTTGACTCCTGCAACAGTTGCAGAATATGCCTTTGCATGAACTTCACAGACTCTGTGTCTGCGGTAATACTGCTTGGCCTCGGTTAAGTTAGCAGTGCACCTATCGACCTGGCACA
Source organism: Brassica carinata (assembly GCA_016771965.1). Classification (NCBI taxonomy): domain Eukaryota; kingdom Viridiplantae; phylum Streptophyta; class Magnoliopsida; order Brassicales; family Brassicaceae; genus Brassica; species Brassica carinata. Next base: position 54,677,651 of record CM028692.1, read on the forward strand.
GCCGCAAGGGAACACGGTCTGTGTTAGGACCTCTAGCTCTCTCCATCACTCTCTTCCTTTTGTCTTCCTCTCCTCCATCATCCTCTTCTCCATCCATGCTATTTTCTTCCATTTCTTCTTCAGCAAGGTTGGTGGCTATAGCCTTGTCTTTCAAGTAACCCCACCGTTGTGGTCTCTGACCCTCCATCTCTAGTAAAGCTTTTAAGCGGTAGTGTTGAGAAGAGATGGTGCTGAAACTATGGTTAAGACTAAGCAGTGTTTGATGTATGGGCTTGGGGTTTAGAATGAATGTGTTTAAAAAGGGGAAGAAAAGTCGGGAGATGGACCACTGTGTCCTTATATGCTTCTTTGGCGGAATAAGTACTTGATTACGTGATGTGCTTACTTCCCCTAAAGAATACAGAGTTGAGAGTTTTGATTGGAAAATTTGTTATTACCAGTGCACTTGGCTTGTTCTAGTTAAATGAATAATTGGTACAACCTACCTATTGTACTTCCACTTTATTTATTTGACTTTTAACGGGGGACCATTTTCTTCTAAGATAACATTGATGTTCTTCTAGTAATGAAGAGTGATCCTTATTGACCAGTGCTGTGCAACTGTGGAACATATAGTACATATAAGAGCTGGAAATCATAATTTACACATGGTCCTCCCATGTAACTTTTATTTTTATCTCTAGAACCAGACAAAGATCCCAATAAATGGTGACATAATTTGTAGATGTAGACTATTGGATTCATCTGGTTAGCAACCCTAGTGGTTATCTGTAGTTTGAACCCATCTAGACAAGGCATTTAAGGTTAGCTTATGACTAGAGGAGAAATGATTTTGTTCAGTTTAAACATGTGTCTTTTTATTTTTTTGTTACATGCTGGTTTGTGTGTGGTGTCAACTTACTTTGTATGTCGTATTTGATGTTGGCAGCATGAATATCATAGTGTATTTTGGACCATGGCATATGAACGTATATAGTTGATGCTTGCTCACTTTTTCCTTCTTTCGGATTGTTACCTACAACGATCCTATTTTGTGGGGGTGTCAAATAACAGATTATAAGATGGAAAGTAAAATAAGTGATGTCACTTTAGATAGGAGGTCAATGCAAACGACACTTGGAACAATTTTTGATAGAGAACTGTGATGTTTTAAGGTTTAAAGTTTAACTACTCAGCAGAGATTTTCTTCACATAATAATATGATCACAAAGTGACAAAATCGTTTTTACCTTTTCTTTTTCTTACCTTGTTTTGTTTTTTACCTCTGCAGATTCCATTGATCGTAAGTCTTTACTGGTCACTGAAACAAGTAAAGAGTCTTTGAGTTTGCACCAGCTAAAGTATCAAAACATGAAACAAAGCACGGGTGTTTCCTCCTCTGTAAAATACAGTCATGATCACCACTTCTATTTACTCTTTTTCTTTTGCAAACTGTGCAACTTCTTTGTCTGTTTCTTTGTGGGAATAAAAAATCAACAGTTGAGGCTTTCTCTGCTTCTCTTTGTATTGTAACTATTTTTTTACTATACATTACCGCAGTGTACGAAAGAGAAATAGTTAAAAAGAGTAGTGGGTAGTGAAAGAGACAAGACATAAAAGGTTTCACATGCTACACTGTACTCATGTCTTGAATCTATCATCTGTGACTTAAAGCTTTTGGGGGGGGTTTGCAAAGTTGCACTTGTTTTTACATAGCAAAATAGATGTTTGTCCCTTTTCTTTCTCACATTTCCCTTTTATTCTCTACTCGATCTTTCAAAAATTAAATATGTTTTAGCACACACTAAAAATATATGATTATATAGATGAACTATATTTGGTTTATGTGAGCACGTAGTGATTCTTTTGAAATGTTGTAAAGAACAAAGTGAACAAAGGGTTCGAATATGATAAGTTAATGCTCGTCTCTATCGGATCGGCGCCAAATTCAAGTTTTGGCCCCTACAAAGGACCGATAGATATTTCCTAAAATCGAACCTTAGGAAAAAAGGAGATGCTGTTATATTAATCCAAGAAGTGGAGAATATTTCATTCTCAGTCATGGCGAATTTATTTAGTTTCTCATTTTTGTCACTTCAACGTTAGGAAACAAAACGCAAGTAGCTATCCTTTAATTAAGCCACTACTAAAACACTAGATATCAGAGATGCCTCCTTTCGTTTTCGGTTCCACTTGTCTCCTACATATCAAAGGGAACTAGTTCTGTTTATTTGTCATAGATGCCAAAAACTAGATATGATAGTATCATGGATTTTTTTTTTTTTAAACTATTAGATATTCGAAAAGTATAAAAATGTAGATAATATTTAATAAAATCAATAGTGTCATTGTAATATGAGAAAAAATACAATTTGTCTATGTTCCAAAAAAAAAATTCAATTTGTCTTGTTGGATTTTATATAATGGTAATATATATTGTGTATTTATAAACGACTGACAATAGTCATGATCGTTTTGTTAGAGGTAATAAAAGTACTAGTTTGAGTAAAAAACACTTGTTACCGATCAGTTCGTATAACGGGTTATAGCGGTGTTGAACCTAGGGAATTTGTCTCTCCATTTACGGGAATCTGTCTCTCCATTTATGTGATCCAGCTGTGTTCAGAGAGAGACCCACCCCCACAATCAAACACTAGAGTTTAGACATTTATCAATTTACACACACACACACACACACTTAATCATGTGGTATCATTGCTTGCATGCATCAACCACATGTTGTTATAACTATTATCTCTCATGAATAAAAAGTATAGAGAAGATTATGTTTTTATGTTTGTAAATATGCACTTTTGAAGATATAACATACAAAAAAGACTTGTTTAAAACTTCAAAGCGATGGTTATTTTTCGGTAGTTTTAATCAAATCTAGCAACTTCATTCATAAACCTTCCAAGTGCAACATTTCACTGAAACAAACAACACGATTTAAAAAAAAAAAAGACAATAGGCCCCCTCACGCGATTTCTCACGGTGACTTATTCTCGCCGTCGGTTTGCTGATGTAGCTCCTCCACACCTCTATACTCCGTCGTGTCCACAGGCTGACGCACATCCTTCAGCTCCACCGCCACCTTGTCCTCTTGAATCCTGTCGCCGTTGTTGTCATCATCTCCCGCAACGGCTTCGCTGATGTTCTGACCTGTTTCCTTTGCCGCTTTCCAGGCTCCGTCCATCGCATCCTTCATGTTATCTCCTGCGTTCACGGCTGCATCCGTCGCTTTCTTCACCCCTTCCTTTGCCTTATCTGACACGTAACTCGCTGTGGACCTGTCGTCGTGACGGTCTCTCATTATCTATATATACAAACATAATCGCTAATTGATTAGCCTTACTACCAATTTAATATATAACGAGAAAGAAAGAATGTTACCATTTTGTAGATAACAACCTTTTGGAAGTAAACAAACTAATAATCTAAAATGTTATTAACTGTGGGACATAAACATAAACATTTTGTAGATAACAACCTTTTGGAAGTAAACAAACTAATAATCTAAAATGTTATTAACTGTGGGACGTAAACATACCTCCGTTTGCCTAAATGCGGTGAAGAGACGGTCGAACCGGGTGGTAGCTTGTCGGAGAACATAACCGGAGACATCTCCGCCATGAGTTTTTGAAATGGTGACCGACGTGAGTTTCTTCATCGAGAACCTAATAGACATAGTTACTTTTCTTGTTTACTTGATATCACTTAATCTGTTGCTTTCCCGCATAATCTCAACTGCTTATGAAGTACTTAGCGAAGATCCAAAGCTTGCGGAACGGTGGAGGACTAGGCCAACGACACGTGAAACAAAAGTACGACACGTTTGTTAGTTGATGTGTCGTATCTCGACACGTGCTCATTACGACGGCACTCGCTCAGACTAAAGACAAAGCTTATCCATCTTATTGGGCCATTCTAATTGTGGCCCATTAGAGTTCTTACGAAATCAAAGCTTGGCAAAGTTTATCTCTTTCATTGGAATTTGCAGAGAGAGAGAGAGAGAGGGAGAGACTACCTACGATCGCCGGAGAAAATGGCGGAGATAAAGTGTGTCGGAGTAGTGGGTGCTGGTCAGATGGGCTCAGGAATCGCACAGCTCGCCGCCACGAACGGCCTCGACGTTTGGCTCATGGACGCTGATCGTGATGCGCTCTCTCGAGCCACAGCAGCCATCTCCTCCTCCGTCAATCGTTTCGTCTCCAAAGGACAAATCACCAAGGCAAGATTTAATCGATATTCCTTTTGAAAAAAAAATCTACTTTCCTCCTGAGAATTTTGATTTACAATTATACAGATACTCTGTTCTGCAGCTAAGATCATTGTTTGAGCAAAGTTTCAACTTGAGCTAAAGATAGATCAGCTTACAGTGTGTTCTTGTTATTTTCCGATAAAGTTTGTTTCTTTTTTGATTTAAATCACTCGTATAGCTTCTTAGGCTACTTTACGATCATGTGGAGACTCTGGAATTGTTCTTATTATAATGTTCAGACCAAATAGTGTTTCAGGAGTTAGGAAAGTGAAAACGGTCGGATAATTGTGATAATCAATTAACACCAATGTGATTTGTACACATTGCAGGAAGTAGGTGATGATGCTATGCGTCGTCTACGTTTAACATCCAACCTCCAAGATTTGCGTTCTGCTGATATCATCGTGGAGGCCATTTTGGAGTCGGAAGACATTAAGAAGAAACTATTCAAGGATTTAGATGGTATAGCCAAGAGTTCTGCGATTTTAGCTTCCAACACAAGTTCCATTTCCATTACTCGTCTTGCTTCCGCAACACAAAGACCTAGCCAGGTTACAAGACTCTTTGTTCATTAAGTATCTATCTCGTCCAAGCATTTTCAAACCTTCTAATGAGTGTGTGTGTGTGTTCTTCTTCGACTATAGGTCATTGGAATGCACTTTATGAACCCTCCTCCAATAATGAAACTGGTTGAGATCATTCGCGGCGCGGATACCTCAGAAGAGACGTTTATTGCCACAAAATCCCTGGCTGAAAGGTTTGATTTATTTAAAAAAAAAAAAAAAACCGGTAACTAAGTTAACAGTTAACTAACTAAACTGCAGGTTTGGCAAGATAACAGTGTGTTCACAAGACTACGCGGGCTTCATCGTGAACCGGATCCTCATGCCGATGATCAATGAAGCGTTCCACACTTTACACAGGGTGGCTACTAAGGAAGACATTGACAGCGGATGAAACACGGCACAAACCAACCGATGGGGCCTCTGCAGTTAGCGGATTTAATCGGTCTAGACGTGTGCTTGTCGATAATGAAAGTGCTGCATGAGGGACTTGGAGACCCAAAATACGCACCTTGTCCACTTCTTGTTCAGTACGTTGATGCTGGAAGATTAGGAAGGAAACGAGGGATGGGAGTTTATGACTACCGTAAGAAGCCTGTTACTCCATCTCCTCGACTCTGATAAAACAAAAAAAAAACTAAAATCAATAAAGATGCATGTGGCAACAGTATATGCTTTGTCGATTGTGTTTGGTTTCTTTCTTTGTTACCTTTGTGTTTCTTGGTCGATATGAATTTATCGATCAGCATAAGCGACCTCCCTCAGTAATCTTGATACTCCAATTTAGCTTTGCCAAATAAAATAAGTTAAAACAATTTTTATAAATTGTTTTAGTTGAGTGTTATCATGGGTGACAAAGAAATTTAGGAGATAATGATGAAAATCATCACATGATAACTTATATATATAAGCAGTGTTCTAAAATGCCAGCCATTATTACGCTGAAGATGATCAGATAGCTTTAGTTGTATAGGCGGACGCCTAAACGGGGTATATACGGATACATAATTTTAAACAAAATATAAATATAAAATTAATATACATACATTAGTTTTTAAAAAATGAACATAAATAGATTTAAAATACAATTTTTGTATAAGTATATAGTTTAACTTATATAAATAGTCTTAAATTATAAAAATAAAATCATTTTAAATATATAAAGATGACAAATTTAAAATGATTTTGCAATAATTAAATATCTACAATCATATAAACACATAAAATAAGTAAATTTAATATAAATAATAACATTAATGTAATATAATAATAATATTAATAATTTTTTTTTGAGTATTATTGTTCAAAATCCGCCAGCGTCTCACAGACCGCATAATGTCCGCCTAAATGCTATCATGCCAATTATATAAATCCGCGATAAAATATCAGATAACGTGAAAACTAATGGCCGGCTACCAGATAAGCTTGGACGCTTGAAGCGGCTTCAGACCGTATTTTAGAACACTGTATATAAGTCGATGATGCAACGTATTACTAGTCAAATAGCTGTAGACAAATCTCTGTTGATAAAACAAATATAACAAAAGACAAACCCTCTACCATTAGTATATTTACTAATTACTACATTAATCTATAAACTTAAAGGTAACTCTCTTCAAGTTTTAATAATAAGTTTCTGATTCAACACCTCCTGTACCCCTATCTCTAGAGACAATTGCTTATGCCCCTCACTAGTCTCTTATATCCCTTTTTCATAATTTTTTTTAATCAAAATCCAAACTCCCAAATCAAATCTCCCTTCATTTCAAAACTAAACAAAAATTCCCCTATGAATTAGTAAATTCATGGGTAAGTATTTAAGTTCTATACTTTTCAAATTTGAAAAAAAAAATATTTTAAAATCGTTTTTAATCATATTTTGATGATTTTCGCAAAAATATATAAAAACAGTTTTACGATTTTGAAATATTTTTATCAAATTCTATAAATCAAATAAAAATATTCAAGTTTCCAGTTTAATTTTATAATTTTTGTTTGACATATAAAATTAAAAGAAAAAAGTGTTCAATAAAATTGACATATGACATATAGGATAGGAATATTAGAGGAATTGTTCTTCGAGTTGTTAATTATATTGTTCATTTAAATACAGAAATATCTTTATCTTATTTGTAAATTGTGTTTATTTTTGGGATAATTGGGTTAAAACCAACGGAAAACATAGAAATTAGGTAACTACCAAAAGTGTATTACGAGGTTGTGTGTGTTGTGGATTTGAGTATAAAGACAATATTGTCCTTAGTTAATAGTTACATGATTTTTCGATGGTAGGTGAAGTACAATAACTAGGTGGCTAGCAAGATTTACTTAGATTTGCAAAGATTTACAGAAGATTTTTAATAGATTTTATTAAGATTTGGTAAAGCTTTGTATTAGATTTGTTCGAAACAAACTCCAGCCATTTAATTTCTAAAATTAACAAAGTTTTATTTTCTTTTATTTTCTTATTGACTTCTTCTTCTTTGTTTATCTTCTTCCTCTGTTTCTTTTTATCTTTGCCTAATCCATCTAATCAAAATCGAAGAAGATCATGAGTTCCAAACAGTTCACAAGTTCATGAGTTCTTCTGCTTCTTTCTCCATGAGTTCATGAGTTCTTCTGCTTCTTTCTCCATGAGTTCATGAGTTCTTCTGCTTCTTTCTCCATGAGTTCATGAGTTCTTCTGCTTCTTTCTCCATGAGTTCATGAGTTCTTCTGCTTCTTTCTCCATGAGTTCATGAGTTCAAAAATTGAAGATCATGAGTTCCAAACAGTTCACAAGTTCATGAGTTCAAAAATTGAAGATCATGAGTTGCTCTACTTTTTCTCCATTTTCTTCCTTTACATAATTACTTGATCACAGCCAATCTTGTGTAACTCCTCTGAGTCTCCGATGATCAAGACAGTACCATCTCATAATTAGTTTAACAAACGAGCAAATACTACATGCCGCGTTCGACAAAAATAAAATGTTCATATTGTGAACGGCTATTTTGGTAATCGAGCCTCTGTAAGCACTTTCAGTTTTGAAGTGGGAAGAAGATTAGTGACGGTGATTGCCATAGAGCTCCGAGCTGCTTAATCTCGCCGATACTGCTCCCGGTGGAGATAGAACCAAACGGTGGTTCGGGAGGATTACAGCAACCCGTTGGCTCATCAGTCTCCTTCTTCCGATTCGGGAGATCCTGAAGCGAAAAGGATTTTAGCGATCGTCGCTTTGCTTTTTCTGGTTTGTGCAAGTCCGATCGAGACATACGTTTACTAATTACCGAGTTTGCTTGTTTCACGGTTACAAGGGACATGTTTCAAACAGAGCTTGAACTTGCCTAACCTGAAGCTATGGATCCTGGATCACTTCTAAACCAAGGTTTTGAATTGATCAAATCATTCACTTGATTTTGTAAGAGTGTAATCGCGATGTTTCAATCGATGTCACATCTTGCTTGTCTTCCTTTACGTATGTTTTATAACCACGAGGGCTAAAGTTAATTTTATGGATGTTGTTTATGCTTTGAAGAGGCAAGATCGCTCTCTATGGCGTCGGACGAGGCTGCTTCTTGTGCTTGACGGCCTTTAGCTGTCAAAGAGAAGGTAACTCATTGATTAACTTCGCTTTTCATGGGAGCGTGTTAAAAGCGGTGGGTAACCATTGTTTGTATTGAAAACTTGCAGATCATAGTTTATTCTTGCAAAGCCTTTAGAGGAAGCAAAAAAGGACGAAGCATTGCGAGAATGGCGATGCTGTGTTGGATCATTTGAGGCGTCATAAGTGATTGATAGCTCGTGGTGGTTTAGTAATGTTGATGTCACTGGGATCACTTGTGGGAAAAAGTTTTCAGGGGCTGATTTTACAACTATGATCTTTTCTTTGTCTCAGATAAAACATAAGTGTTAGAATAGTCAAGTCACAATGTGCTTTAGTGCCTAGAGCTAATGGATGTGTTGTTGATGTAATTTTCTTGGATCACAAGGTTTCAATGCATAGAACGAAAAAATTAAGAAACCCAAAATATGATACTACCATTGGAGACCCAAAATTAAGGCAGTACTTAACTAAAGTTTCTAATTAGTTTTAATCAAAATCCAAACTCCCAAATCAAATCTCCTTCATTTCAAAACTAAACAAAATCCCCTATGAATTAGTAAATTCATGGGTAAGTATTTAAGTTCTATACTTTTCAAATTTGAAAAAAAATATTTTAAAATCGCTTTTAATCATATTTTGATGATTTTCAAAAATATATAAAACAGTTTTACGATTTTTGAAATATTTTTATCAAATTCTATAAATCAAATAAAAATATTCAAGTTTCCAGTTTAATTTTATAATTTTTGTTTGACATATAAAATTAAAAGAAAAAAGTGTTCAATAAAAATTGACATATGACATATGTGGATAGGAATATTAGAGGAATTGTTCTTCGAGTTGTTAATTATATTGTTCATTTAAATACCTAAATATCTTTATCTTATTTGTAAATTGTGTTTATTTTTGGGATAATTGGGTTAAAACCAACGGAAAACATAGAAATTAGGTAACTACCAAAAGTGTATTACCCGAGGTTGTGTGTGTTGACGATTTGAGTATAAAGACAATATTGTCCTTAGTTAATAGTTACATGATTTTTCGATGGTAGGTGAAGTACAATAACTAGGTGGCTAGCAAGATTTACTTAGATTTGCAAAGATTTACAGAAGATTTTTAATAGATTTTATTAAGATTTGGTAAAGCTTTGTATTAGATTTGTTCGAAACAAACTCCAGCCATTTAATTTCTAAAATTAACAAAGTTTTATTTTCTTTTATTTTCTTATTGACTTCTTCTTCTTTGTTTATCTTCTTCCTCTGTTTCTTTTTATCTTTGCCTAATCCATCTAATCAAAATCGAAGAAGATCATGAGTTCCAAACAGTTCACAAGTTCATGAGTTCAAAAATTGAAGATCATGAGTTCCAAACAGTTCACAAGTTCATGAGTTCAAAAATTGAAGATCATGAGTTCCAAACAGTTCACAAGTTCATGAGTTCTTCTGCTTCTTTCTCCATGAGTTCATGAGTTCAAAAATTGAAGATCATGAGTTCCAAACAGTTCACAAGTTCATGAGTTCTTCTGCTTCTTTCTCCATGAGTTCATGAGTTCTTCTGCTTCTTTCTCCATGAGTTCATGAGTTCTTCTGCTTCTTTCTCCATGAGTTCATGAGTTCAAAAATTGAAGATCATGAGTTCCAAACAGTTCACAAGTTCATGAGTTCTTCTGCTTCTTTCTCCATGAGTTCATGAGTTCAAAAATTGAAGATCATGAGTTCCAAACAGTTCACAAGTTCATGAGTTCAAAAATTGAAGATCATGAGTTCCAAACAGTTCACAAGTTCATGAGTTCAAAAATTGAAGATCATGAGTTCCAAACAGTTCACAAGTTCATGAGTTCAAAAATTGAAGATCATGAGTTCCAAACAGTTCACAAGTTCATGAGTTCAAAAATTGAAGATCATGAGTTCCAAACAGTTCACAAGTTCATGAGTTCAAAAATTGAAGATCATGAGTTCCAAACAGTTCACAAGTTCATGAGTTCAAAAATTGAAGATCATGAGTTCCAAACAGTTCACAAGTTCATGAGTTCTTCTGCTTCTTTCTCCATGAGTTCATGAGTTCAAAAATTGAAGATCATGAGTTCCAAACAGTTCACAAGTTCATGAGTTCTTCTGCTTCTTTCTCCATGAGTTCATGAGTTCTTCTGCTTCTTTCTCCATGAGTTCATGAGTTCAAAAATTGAAGATCATGAGTTCCAAACAGTTCACAAGTTCATGAGTTCAAAAATTGAAGATCATGAGTTCCAAACAGTTCACAAGTTCATGAGTTCTTCTGCTTCTTTCTCCATGAGTTCATGAGTTCAAAAATTGAAGATCATGAGTTCCAAACAGTTCACAAGTTCATGAGTTCAAAAATTGAAGATCATGAGTTCCAAACAGTTCACAAGTTCATGAGTTCTTCTGCTTCTTTCTCCATGAGTTCATGAGTTCTTCTGCTTCTTTCTCCATGAGTTCATGAGTTCAAAAATTGAAGATCATGAGTTCCAAACAGTTCACAAGTTCATGAGTTCAAAAATTGAAGATCATGAGTTCCAAACAGTTCACAAGTTCATGAGTTCAAAAATTGAAGATCATGAGTTCCAAACAGTTCACAAGTTCATGAGTTCTTCTGCTTCTTTCTCCATGAGTTCATGAGTTCAAAAATTGAAGATCATGAGTTCCAAACAGTTCACAAGTTCATGAGTTCAAAAATTGAAGATCATGAGTTCCAAACAGTTCACAAGTTCATGAGTTCTTCTGCTTCTTTCTCCATGAGTTCATGAGTTCAAAAATTGAAGATCATGAGTTCCAAACAGTTCACAAGTTCATGAGTTCTTCTGCTTCTTTCTCCATGAGTTCATGAGTTCTTCTGCTTCTTTCTCCATGAGTTCATGAGTTCAAAAATTGAAGATCATGAGTTCCAAACAGTTCACAAGTTCATGAGTTCTTCTGCTTCTTTCTCCATGAGTTCATGAGTTCTTCTGCTTCTTTCTCCATGAGTTCATGAGTTCAAAAATTGAAGATCATGAGTTCCAAACAGTTCACAAGTTCATGAGTTCTTCTGCTTCTTTCTCCATGAGTTCATGAGTTCTTCTGCTTCTTTCTCCATGAGTTCATGAGTTCAAAAATTGAAGATCATGAGTTCCAAACAGTTCACAAGTTCATGAGTTCTTCTGCTTCTTTCTCCATGAGTTCATGAGTTCTTCTGCTTCTTTCTCCATGAGTTCATGAGTTCTTCTGCTTCTTTCTCCATGAGTTCATGAGTTCAAAAATTGAAGATCATGAGTTCCAAACAGTTCACAAGTTCATGAGTTCTTCTGCTTCTTTCTCCATGAGTTCATGAGTTCTTCTGCTTCTTTCTCCATGAGTTCATGAGTTCAAAAATTGAAGATCATGAGTTGCTCTACTTTTTCTCCATTTTCTTCCTTTACATAATTACTTGATCACAGCCAATCTTGTGTAACTCCTCTGAGTCTCCGATGATCAAGACAGTACCATCTCATAATTAGTTTGCGCACAAACGAGCAAATACTACATGCCGACGCTCGACAAAAATAAAATGTTCATATTGTGAACGGCTATTTTGGTAATCGAGCCTCTGTAAGCACTTTCAGTTTTGAAGTGGGAAGAAGATTAGTGACGGTGATGTTACCATGAGAGGCGGTGCTGATGTCATGCATCCACAAATTCTCTGGTCGTATGTGGGTCGCATTGACAAAATATTAGCCGGACAATATTATAGTTTAACCATTTACAACATATATTAACCGGGCAATAGTTTTGACTTTCTGGTCTTGTATGTGGTTATCATTCATTAACCATTTAAGTAAAATGTCATATGAAGCTTCCAAAAAGCAGTAACTCTAGGTGGTGGTGAAAATCAACGGTGGTTGGAAGTGATGCAAACACACATCATTAATGGGTAGATGAAGGTCATGTGTGTGATAGTAGTGGCTATAACAAAAATATGACGGCTAATTTTATAATTATATTGCTAACACATTACTTATTTGTTATCATGGTGAAGTAGATGGCTAATTTCATATTTATATTGCTAACAACTTATTTACTTATAATTTCCTAATATTGATGATAACATCTACAAAGATGGATGGCTAAAGTGGACAGCTAATTTCACATTTACATTGATGATAGCAAATACAAAGATGGATGGCCTAAACGGTATCAGTGGCTAAAAATGGATAGCTAATATAATCATATTGCTAACACATTATTTACTTGTTATTATAACACAAAAGAAAGATATTTAAATAGGTAACATTATATAAAAATATAACCGGCTAAAACTTTATGTGACCTTCTAAACATATTAATAGTTTCAAAAAAATGAAATACAAATACTTGAAAAAGCTTAGTGTCCGGATAAAACATTCAAAACTTAGCTAAAAATAATACTAGCTATAAATAAGAAGGATTAGACGTTTAACATTGAATTTTAAAGATAATTTTCAAAGAAATATAAAAGATAAACAAATAATTATATGATAACAAATATATTAACGGGCTAACAATAATACTAAGAGTTTAATTCAAGCACACACATTAACATATGAACACATTGTTATATGTTAACATTTTTATAATGATTCTTAACTAAATTCAAATACATGTGTAAGATTATATCTGACCAAGATTTTATTGAAAGAAATAAATATATGGGAAATCTTTTATTGTATGATTATACTGGTAAAATATTCTTAACAAGTTAAACTAATATTGAACCGAAAGAAATAAAGTTTAACATTCTTCATTATTCAGAGACAACTGCGGCTGTACATTATCTTCTCCAATCAAATCATTTATTTTTTGTTGTATCATTGTCTTTTCCGATCGAATTTGTTTTGAGTTGTGGGGATGATCATCATCAATATTAATCACCTTAAATAATTTGTAACAGTAACATAAGTACATTACAAAACTCACCAACATTAAGGATTTCCTACCATTTTAATCATATTTTTTATAAAATGTTGTTAGCTTATACTAAAAAAATATCATGTTACAAAATGATTTATTTGAGATATTATGTATATTAATTCGCTGGAAATGTCAAATTGTTAGACGTCTAATATAATACGTACACGGTTAGAAAATGAGTTATTTGGAATAAAAACTGTTTTGTTGGTAATGTCAAATTGTTAGACAGTTAATATACTATTTACACGGTTAACAAATAAGTTATATGGGATAAAACTTGTTGAATTTTGCATATCATATTCTTCGATACCATAAAAATCAAGATCATAGCTATGACATATGAAATGAAGATACGAGTAATGTTCGGGTATATGTGTTTGTTGATATATGTCAAATTGTTGGACAGCTAATATAATACTTACACATTTAGAAAATGAGTTACTTGAGATTAAAATTGAATTTGTTAGTAATGTCATATTGTTATACCGATAATATAATATTTACACAGTTAATAAATGAGATCTTCGCGTCAAACCAAAGAATAACATATAATTTAAATAAATTGTGGCTAACATGTATGTACCATATTTATACAACACACGATATATATATCAGATCGAGATACAGGGCTGAGAGCTTCATCGAGACGCAGAGACGGAGAGCATCACTGGAAACGCCGGGCGGAGAGCTTGGCCCGAGACACGGCAGCAGAGAGCTTAGCCGGAGACACGGCAGAGAGCTTAGCCGAGACACGGCAGAGAGCTTAGCCGGAGACACGGCAGCAGAGAGCTTAGCCGAGACACGGCACAGAGAGCTTGGTCGGAGATGTAGAGACGGAGAGACCCTAGATTGTATAATCACCTTGAACAATACTGAGTCCCTTTACAATCTCTTCCATGGCTGCTTGTACTTTTCCATAATAATGAAAGTTTATCAGCAATCACAACAAGTTTACTTAAATAGTGACCAAAAAGTGATGAAAGAAGAGAGTTGCATGAGAGAGGATCGGTAAAATGTTTTGAATTTCCTAAGTTTGTGTAATAATACTGGGATAGAATAAAAAAGGTGATTGTTTAGCTATTGGAAGAAGCAAAAAAATATAAGTGCAGTATAAGATCTTACTAAATCTATAGAAAGATATGACCTACAAAAATAATTAAACTGTTTACGGTATAGGGGCACTAGAGTCATTAAAAAGTTTGAGCAATGGTTGCATAGTGATTTTTGGTAAGGAGCTAATTACATAAAAAATGGTTGGTAGGAAGTGCAATTTCCCTTTATTTTTTTAGATATTTTAGTGAGCATCTTCTTATCTTTGACTTCTCATATTCTTCAGATTCTTTATTTTAAAATTTTAATTGACATCATTTTTGGAAACATTAGTAAAACAAAGCGAGGATTAAAAAGCAGGGCAGAGTTAAAATAAGAAAAATTACAGTGGCAGTAAATATTTTTATGAACATTCTCTCGTCTCTCTCTCTCTCTCTCTCCTCAAGAAGTTGAATTATCCGGTGAAGCTGCCGATACTCTCGGAGAAGTCACCGGAAACAGCGGCAAAAGCTGCGGCTCCGTTTCCCTCGGAGTCGAAATGGGCGACCTATGCAAGTAATAACCTTTTTCGGAGATCGCTCTCTCTTCCTCCGACAATGGCGACATCCTGTCGAACGGGTCACCGTCGCTCCCGTCGCCGCCGCCGCCGTGTTTCAGCGGCGTCACGGGGCTGTTCAGCGCTAGCTTCGGGAAATCGAGACAGCTAGGCGACAGAATCTCCTGGTTTCTCGGCGAGAATCTCGGACTTCCGGCGCCGATCATGAGCGTGTTGATCATGAGGCTGTTCTTGAGGCTGTTGCTGTTCGATCTCCTCTCGTAGAGTTTGTTTCCCGATGAGTGTCTCTTCGGCTGCGTCGTTTTGACCGGTGGGATCACGAAAGTGCTCTTGCCGGAAGGAGACGGAGGAGGACGCGGCGAGTCTGGGGATCTCGGGGAGGAGCTTCCGGTGAGCATCTGGACGACCTGTTTGAAAGTGGAACTGTCTGCTTGAACGAAGGTTGTTGGGTAATGATCAGATCTGGTTACGATGTGGTGATGTAAAGAACCGTTGATGATGGATGAGGAAGCTGATGATGATGAAGTAGTGGAGGATGGGTTTCTTGAATCTCCTGGTTTTGTTGCAGTCTCCATTGATTCTGGTTTCTTTAAAGTTCCACCAAAAGTCTATATAACTAAGAAGAAGTTCTTCTGTGTGAGTTTGAGTGAAAGAGAAGTAGATGATGAGATTAAAATGGAGGGTCTCTCCTCTTGATGTTTTGGGATTATAAAAGAAGTTGGATTGGTTGTTTTGTTTAATTTGGAATCTTTCTTTATGGAAAAATAAAACTATTGCAATAAAAAATAAAAGTTGACATGAAGATTTGTGCCCAGGAATCAAAAGATGTTTTATTAGGCAGTTTTAACATTCTTACTTTGAATTTGTCTGCCATAGACCATAGTGCATAAAGGAAATGAATTGAAAATTAAATTGATGAATGGAACTTTGTCTTTATTAGGCCCTAATATTAAAATTTACACTCTATTCAGAGAGTGCTCGCATAACTTTGAATAGATTATCAGAAATCCAAAACTTTATTAAACAACAAATTATATTTGATATATGTTACAAAGTTTCAAGAAGAAAAAGAGTGAAAAAAAGTTGACAACATAAATGCCTTTTCTTTTTGCAAAAAAAAAAAGAAGATATTCATTCATAATGTTCCTCTCCGCTGACGTAATTATCAAAGTTATATCTTTATGTGCATGCCATTCATGCTACACCTGTGCATGCATATGAATATATATATATATATGATCATCGTATCTAGGAATTGTTTCACATACCAATCAGAGTAGTACACATAATCTTTATTGTGTTTGCACATAATATATGCGTGTGAGTGTGACATCGACGTATCAATTTTTCGTTTGTGATTACAAATGAAAGAAACTTTCGAGTTCTTTCTCTTATAGGGGACTATCGGTATGGTGCTACATTGCATACCTTTTTCAACTAAAAATTCTGGTAGACATATAAGACCGTGAGAGAACAAGAAAAGATAGAGATATTATAGCTAGCATAAATAGAAAATAAATAAATAATAATGATCTAGTCGAAGTTTGAACATATACGGCACAATTATTTGGAATTTGTTTTTTTTTCTTCCTCTTACGACTCGTTCACATAAGTAGACGTTTTGCTAATCAGAGAAAAAAAAACTTACTCATTTCAATTAGAATAAGTCTAGTCAATATTTTTTCCAAATTTTAACAAAAATCTTTTGTGCAAGTTTCAATTAGACTGGCTTTTTGTAGAAACAAAGAAAAAAGAAAGATGCTATAGGCGTGCATCGGTGCATGTATTGAGCCGCAAACCCTAATGATAAGGAAGTATATAAATTAAAAGTCGTGTGACCCATCGGGACACTTGTAATGCTCGAGATTGGCTTATTCTCTTAGTTGAACGAGCAAATACTCCCATTAGTCTACTTCTACTAACTGTTATTAACTTCGGTCTGGCCGGTCGAACTTTAAATACTAATATATAATTGTCCATAAGAAGCATTATATTATATGTTGATGGAAAATAGTAGTACATACCGTGTTTGGGCAAAAATTTCTAAATTTAATTCGTAGAAGTACTGGTACAGATGTTGCGATACACCGGTTTGGTTCATTTTCAATTAAGCTTTTTATCTTCTTTAGTCGGCTTAATTAATTAGTTTTAACGTGATTTGTGATTATATTGAAACATTCTTGGTTAATGTAGGCAAATCATATTTTATCATAGCTGTGGCTGAAAGTCAATTGCAATAATTTGATGGTGGGATAAAGACTATTAATTAGTGATTATCTATGAAAGCCAGAAACGAGCTCATGTAAACTAGGCCTAGGACAGATCCGAAAATCCGGGATATTTGGGGGTGGATCCGGATCCGTGATTTTAGTATCTTGATTCGGATTCGTGTCTTCCGAAATCCGTCTAGATATCATGATACCCGCGAGTATCCGGATCCGTAAAAATAATTAAAAAAATAAAAATATTTTTTTTTAAAATACTAAAAAATCTAAAAATATTACATAAATTAATTTTTTTACAAAATCATGAATGTATTTATGCATATAATATTATTAAAATTAAAATATAATAGTATAAGACTAATTTTATGTATAAATATTAATAAATCAATTACAATTATTAATAAAATTTTAAATTTAATATATTTAAAAAATCGGATCCGGATATCCAGACCTAAAAATCTAGGTATCCGGATCCGGATTCGAAGGATCTGACATTTTACTATCCGGAACCGAACATCCTGAATATCTTATTTTTGGAGCAGATCCGGATCGAATGTCGTATCGGATCCGGATCTCGGATATTAAAGTCTCAGCCCTAATGTAAACAATGTTACATGGAAACAAAAGCGGGTACGTGGAAGTGAAAACGTATGAAAGCGCAGAAGCGAGATTTTAAAAAAAAAAATTAGGAAGCGGATATATGCTGGAAGTGTATATCCATATATACATATATATATATTAAAATATATTTTTTTATAAAATTTAGGACTAAAAATATATGATTTCAATTTAAAATACATTCATAATAATTTTGAAATGATTTTGTATTAAAACTGTGAAAATACACATATATTAAGTTTAAAATAAATTATTATATTAATTATTTTAACACTTTATAAATTTATTGACACAATATATTTGAATATATGCTATCTCTAATAAAAATTTCAATGCATATATCTTTGATAAAACCTTCAATGCATAAAGATAGTTTATAGTATAAGTTTTAATATTTGTATATTTCTATTCTCTCTATTTCTTTTTTTTTTAGTTTATTCAAACAAAAACAGTATTACATAAGGAGATACTTTGTTTCTCTAAGAGATAACTTGAAACTCTATACAATGAAAGATTTGCTAATATCTTCACGAAGTTGGTCTTGCTCCAAACCAAGTTATCAACTTATCTTCATAAAAATTCCCCTTCCCTTTGACTGAAAGCAGCTTCAATCTCACATTTTTATCCACAAGCTTTATCAGACTATTCAAATCTCTTGGTTTCTCACCATGCTTGCGAGCATTCCTCTCCCACCATACTGTATGCATTGTGGCTTGCAAAGTATATCTGAGAATAAAAGTCTTGATGGGTGTTAGCCATGGCTTAGACACAATCACAATCAGATCACTCAACACTGCAGTATATCCTCCTTGCATAAACCCTTATACTAGATTTTTCCAAATGTGCCCCGAATATCTACATTCGAAGAAGAGATGAGCACATGATTCAGATGCATCATCGCAAAGAACACAGGTTGTGTTTATGGAATTATTCCACAGCTGCATTCTGTCTGCCGTTTGCAGTCTTCCTCTTAGAGTAATCCACATCATGGAAGCATACTTAGGAGTAGACTGAGAGAACCTGACTCCCTTGTTCCAATCACAGACAGGCCTCTTATCGCGAAGCTGCTCCCAAGTTTTGCTTGTTGAATATTTATTCATATATTTACCTTCAGCATGCTTCCATAGAGCCATATCTTCATCATGATGATTGCCAAATTTATTTATCTTTTATTCTATCTAATTCAGAATATCCACTCTATAATTCCTTCTCCTCCTGTTTCTCTTAGCCTCTGCTACAGAATAATAATCAGGAATACCCAAATCAAGCGGACTTCTTTCTCCAAGCATATCTTTAAGAGTATCAAACCGGGACCATCTATCATACCAAAAAGAGGTGCAGTTTCCGTTTCTGACTTCTTTCCTGTGATACTGTTTTGCAAGATCCTTCAGCTTGAGCAACTTTCTCCACACCCAAGATCCAAAACTAGTGTTTTCTTTGATTGACCAGAATGAGTTTTTCCGAATTAGGTAACATTGAATCCAGCGAACCTACAGGGATGTCTCTGAAGTCAATCTCCATATAAGCTTCAAACCATACACTTTGTTTAACTCCTTCAAAGGTCGAAACCCTAAGCCTCCTTCATCTTTCGGACAGAAAATATCCCTTCAGCTTACTTTTGCTTTAGTTTTTTTAAGGTTAGGGTCTGACCATAAAAAAGTAGAACAAAGACTTTCTATTATCTCTATTTCATTACTAGTAGAATTTGGATTTTATATAAATTAAAATTAAGATTTTATACTTTTATTGATTTAAAAAAATGGAAGTGTGATTCCAAAACGAAATCGTCAGCTTCCAACGTGTTTATAAATAGAATATTTTAGAAAGACTTTGGAAGCGAGATTTCGTAAGCTTCCACAAGGTTCCGATTCCAATTCTGATTCTGAAGCGGGAAGCGGACGTCCGATGAAAGCTTCCGTGCAATCTAGCATGTACATAACTAAACATTAGAGAAGATGATGTAACTTTACTGCCTAACCCACAGTTGGTTTCCCACTTTCTTTCCTTTTACTTATTTTGGTTGCTAATGTGCTTTGGAATATATTCATACTAATTCAAATTGAATATGTACTATTAACGATATTAATTAACCATTCATCCACCATTAACTGAAAAGGAAAAATTTAAAGTTTTCATGGTAAGCTAACGATGCTTATATTAGTGGCTAAGAAATGCTTTTTTGTCATTATCATTAAGTAGTTAGATTCTACCTAATTAAACATATTTCAGGCTAGCTAGGTTAAACCATCGCCACATATCTTTCAAAACATATATGTTCCCATTTTACCTAAATTCTGCTACAAAAGAATAACATACGAGTATGAGCATCTATATAAATGATTCTGATCTTTTTCTTTTTTGGGTCTGATAGATGTTTGGTGATGTTTAACTATTCACCATCGTTCACTGCATGAAAAAGATACAAGCACAAGTGTCCACCAGCAATTTTAACAGTCTGTAATTGCAAACACGCAAAAACAATAGATAAAGCATGTAGTTGCTTTTTCCACACGAAAAAGACTAATTTAATGAAACAGAGAAGACTTGCTCGAAAAAGAAAAAAAAAAAACAGAGAAAACAAACGAGAACATGCTAAAATCTTAGAATTCACAGTCGGATTTTCCACATGTCCAAGAGCTGCATAGGGTTGTTAATTAAAGTTCAAACATTAACAAACTAGAAGCAATTAATCAAAATAACTTCTTGCATATCTACTCATACAAAAGACAGACGAGCTTATTGTAATTTGTATAAACTTGGTCTCATTGAAAAGTGCAAATCGTTTCATTCTGGGCCAATCTAAACCATTAGGATATTTTCCGGACCCTCTAGTGGATGATAACCCCTCTATTTCTCCGTAATAGTAGTACTACTATTGAAGTATTGATAATTTAATTCAGTGAGTAAAAAATAAATAAATCGAGAGAACACGAAGGCTGAAGCTATAGCATATAGTCATATAGACTATCAGGTATAGGGTTACAAGAGATCATGTGCGTATTGTCTTTGATTAATTTAACAGAGAATAACAGATACTTTTCTTTGATCAAAAAAAAAACAGATACTTTTCTTACAAAACACGAAATTTTCTTTACTTTTTGAGAATTATTATTGATAATGCATGCTCGATGGAATTCCCACTGGCTCTTCGGAAGTCACCGGTCAACGTTTAGCAACTAGTCAACGTAATGCTTCAAGTAAAGCGAAATGAGTTTGTGGGGGTGGAAGTGAAGGTCACGTATAGTGGAAACTTTAGAGTGTACTATCTCGGTCGCGAACTTACGCAAGCAAGCTTGACGGGCATGTGACTCTGACCGGGTTTCGTGGTACATCTGCCGTCACCAGCAGTGGCGGATCCAGGAACTGTATAATGGGGTGTCAAAATTTTGAATACTAAAAATAAGGTGTCAGATTGGGATTGAACATGGGTTAATGAAGTGTCAAGATATGAATTGTACCATAAATTCTGTAACTTTTGCTCACTTTACACAAGAAAACATATTTAATGAGATTTAAGGGTGTCGGTGACACCCCATTGTCCTTCATGCATCCGCCTCTGGTCACCAGTGACACCACACGTGAAACTCAGAGGTTTGCATAGATTTCGGTGTGAGACAACTCATGCATGAACTGCTTGACTTCTCAAGTTCTCAGAACTACAGTAAAATGTCCTATAGTATTCTCTATGTGAGAACTGAGAAAAGTAACTTGGAGAAAAATGTGATGTATTTTGGTTTTAGTAGGAGGATGGTGTTGATTTCGTGACCAGATTTCTCCACGGTTAAGATTTTCTTCAAAACAAAAATTCTGCGATTATTTAAACCACACATGCTTCCATCAGAGAAGACTAACGATATCTTCTGACTAAAGACAATATTAATTAACCAATATATTTGATATGTTATGCCACAGTTATATGTTTGTTTTGTCTTTCTACAAAGACTCTAAGAGATTATTTGAGAAACATTAGCCATATAAAATATCTTCTGCGGTTAAGAAATTCAATTAAAAGTCGTCATTACACAATATATATTTATTTTCATGAGCTTATGTACCATTTAAAAAAATCATATTGATCAAGATGACAACTAATCTATTCTATTAAAATAGAAATCACCTCAATTTATGTGTAATTTTTATGTTGGATATATCCTAGAAAGTCATATTTCATTTATTCTCTAATTATATCATTATTATGAGTTACTAGAACACTCCATATATTCGTACAATTTCGGTTTGGTTAACCAACATAGATTTTATTCATCGTTATTGAAGTACAATCTGTCTCATGAAATGTGCTTAACCTGTAAAAGTCTGTAATACACAACCATCGAACCGAACATTTTAAAAATATTCATCCGGTTTGGTCTAAACATTTAATAAACAAAACCTAATCATCTTTTACCCGGTTTGGTCTGACCCTCCGCCGTGCTCTTGGTCCTGCTCTGCTCCTCCGCCGTGACGGACTCTCCTCTCTCACCGCGAAATCACCAAGACAAGATTCCATCGTCATTGAGTCGAAGCCATCCACCACGGGATTTCTCGTCCAGGCCTTCTCAACTGTCCTTCATGCTCTCAGCCATCACCATCGTCGGAATCAGCCTCAGATTCGGCGAAGAGAAAGCATCGTTCTCTCCAATGGTGGATTTGAGAATATTTTCCATTTGGCCCTTGAACTTTTGGATAATTTCAAACTGGCCCCAGACTTTCGATTTTACAGAAACAACCTCCTGAATTAAACCCCATACTTTTAATGTTCCAATTTGGCCCTCCGTGTATTTGCAGAATGTTGCGTTGGCTTTTGCTTCTTTTCAGTTTAGCCCCAAAGTCTTAAAACGTATAGATTGACCCTCGATTTTCGCCCAAAACTACTTAAATGTGCAATCCAAACCTTGTGATATGCAAATGAACACTTTGCAATATACAAACCTATTGTGCAATCTAATGAGATCAAAATGAATTAAAATGAGATGCTAAAAATCTATAAAATCATGATATGAGTTTGATATATGTATTATTATTTGTAATTCTATTGTTACACTAAAATAGAGAAAGATAGCTAGAGATTAAAGTGAATCTATGTAACCATTTAAGTGAATCTATGTAACCATTTAGGTGAATAACTGTAATCGTTTAATTTTTAATGATGAATCATTGCAATATATGGTGATAAACCGTTGTAATTTTTGTAATTGTAGCATTTAATGATAAGCAATTGCAACTTTTGATACTAACCCTTGCAACAATTAGCTCATCCTCAGAATATTTGAGAGTTAACCATTGCGAAGCTTAGTAAAAAGTTATAGTAAATGACAAACCAGAAATTACAACAATCAAAAATAGATTAGAAAAGAGAGAGATATTATTCAAATATCACTAAAGATATTTGAGAAATACATATAAACATGAAAATTTCATTAGTTTTGGATAGGTAGTAAAAATGTGTAAACAAGTGTGTTTTCATTTTCAAAATTGTATAGATTCTTAAGAAATTGTCTTTTCGTTAAATCATACCTAATTTTATGTACTTTCTTAAAATTATTTAAAAGTATTATGGTGATTTTATTTATTAGTTAATTTATTTATTTTAAATTTATATATTTACAAAATATATTAATAGTTATGTTTTGAGGTCTCATGTTATTTCTCTTTGGTCGGTTAAAGCTAAACTTTAGTTAAGTACAAAATAATTGATGTAAACAACTTTTTATCGTATTGGATTTACTTGTTATCAAGTGGTAATCGAAATAAAAGGAACACCGATGTTTGTATATTTGCCTCGAAGGCTCGATAATATTTCCAGTGTTACAAAAATAAAATAAGTAAAGGTCTCCAATACACCTCATGATTCGCTCGTCCTTTTCTTTTGCCTATTAGTCTAACTTAATTTTGAAGTGTCCAACTAAAGATTTACCCACCTGCAAATATAACACTTCCTCTTCTTGGCCACTTGTGTCTAAAATGAGAGGAAGACCATTATAAATAAACAAAACTCTAGGAGAATAAAACTATTTTCATGTCGGGTGTCGGCTATATACGTGACTGGAGATGATACTGTTGATGTTTGGCCTTATAACTAGAGAAACTAAGTAAGTACTAAAACTTCAAACACAATGGCATAAAGAACGAGTCGACACCATCATACTCATATAGAAAGTTAAAGCATAAGAACATTAGCATATCTTTGAACCTCTCTCGAGTAAGTTCACAATGGATTCTTTAACTGTGCAGTCGAAGAATCATTAGATTGCTTTTACAAATTTTTGATTCATGTATCTATACTTTTGAAAGTTTGGAATATATTTGATTCGAAGACTTGATTTAGCTTTTGCTGACAGATGTAACGAGACATGTAAATTGAGTTTTGCTGAGATTGTTTACAGTTTATAAAGTGCATTCAATCCAATTCACTTAAAAGACAGCTGGAGGTCTCCATGGACTCTCACAAGCTTCCTACTGACAATTAGGATGTTTTTTAAGACAGCTCACTAAACAGACACAAAACATATTAACCAACATCTAAGTTTATGAAGCTCAAAAGAACTTATAAGCTACCTTTGAAAGTCCTGAATCAGCTTCTCCTTCACTGACTATACCTCTCTTTCTCCAATTAGGTAAAGTCAAAACCCTCTTTTAACCGTCTCTTTCCTTCCTCAATTCACCGTAAAAGTAAAACGCAAGGAAGAGCATAAGAGCAAGTGCAGCAGAGGAGAGTCCCCAAACCCAATACCTCTGAGCCTTCACCATCGTCGGAATCAGCCTCAGATTCGGCGAAGCATCGTTCTCTCCAATGGTGGATTTGAGAATATTTTCCATTTGGCCCTTGAACTTTTGGATAATTTCAAACTGGCCCCAGACTTTCGATTTTACAGAAACAACCTCCTGAATTAAACCCCATACTTTTAATGTTCCAATTTGGCCCTCCGTGTATTTGCAGAATGTTGCGTTGGCTTTTGCTTCTTTTCAGTTTAGCCCCAAAGTCTTAAAACGTATAGATTGACCCTCGATTTTCGCCCAAAACTACTTAAATGTGCAATCCAAACCTTGTGATATGCAAATGAACACTTTGCAATATACAAACCTATTGTGCAATCTAATGAGATCAAAATGAATTAAAATGAGATGCTAAAATCTATAAAATCATGATATGAGTTTGATATATGTATTATTATTTGTAATTCTATTGTTACACTAAAATAGAGAAAGATAGCTAGAGATTAAAGTGAATCTATGTAACCATTTAAGTGAATCTATGTAACCATTTAGGTGAATAACTGTAATCGTTTAATTTTTAATGATGAATCATTGCAATATATGGTGATAAACCGTTGTAATTTTTGTAATTGTAGCATTTAATGATAAGCAATTGCAACTTTTGATACTAACCCTTGCAACAATTAGCTCATCCTCAGAATATTTGAGAGTTAACCATTGCGAAGCTTAGTAAAAGTTATAGTAAATGACAAACCAGAAATTACAACAATCAAAAATAGATTAGAAAGAGAGATATTATTCAAATATCACTAAAGATATTTGAGAAATACATATAAACATGAAAATTTCATTAGTTTTGGATAGGTAGTAAAATGTGTAAACAAGTGTGTTTTCATTTTCAAAATTGTATAGATTCTTAAGAAATTGTCTTTTCGTTAAATCATACCTAATTTTATGTACTTTCTTAAAATTATTTAAAAGTATTATGGTGATTTTATTTATTAGTTAATTTATTTATTTTAAATTTATATATTTACAAAATATATTAATAGTTATGTTTGAGGTCTCATGTTATTTCTCTTTGGTCGGTTAAAGCTAAACTTTAGTTAAGTACAAAATAATTGATGTAAACAACTTTTTATCGTATTGGATTTACTTGTTATCAAGTGGTAATCGAAATAAAAGGAACACCGATGTTTGTATATTTGCCTCGAAGGCTCGATAATATTTCCAGTGTTACAAAATAAAATAAGTAAAGGTCTCCAATACACCTCATGATTCGCTCGTCCTTTTCTTTTGCCTATTAGTCTAACTTAATTTTGAAGTGTCCAACTAAAGATTTACCCACCTGCAAATATAACACTTCCTCTTCTTGGCCACTTGTGTCTAAAATGAGAGGAAGACCATTATAAATAAACAAAACTCTAGGAGAATAAAACTATTTTCATGTCGGGTGTCGGCTATATACGTGACTGGAGATGATACTGTTGATGTTTGGCCTTATAACTAGAGAAACTAAGTAAGTACTAAAACTTCAAACACAATGGCATAAAGAACGAGTCGACACCATCATACTCATATAGAAAGTTAAAGCATAAGAACATTAGCATATCTTTGAACCCTCTCTCGAGTAAGTTCACAATGGATTCTTTAACTGTGCAGTCGAAGAATCATTAGATTGCTTTTACAAATTTTTGATTCATGTATCTATACTTTTGAAAGTTTGGAACATATTTGATTGGAAGACTTGATTTAGCTTTTGCTGACAGATGTAACGAGACATGTAAATTGAGTTTTGCTGAGATTGTTTACAGTTTATAAAGTGCATTCAATCCAATTCACTTAAAAAGACAGCTGGAGGTCTCCATGGACTCTCACAAGCTTCCTACTGACAATTAGGATGTTTTTTTTAAGACAGCTCACTAAACAGACACAAAAACATATTAACCAACATCTAAGTTTATGAAGCTCAAAAGAACTTATAAGCTACCTTTGAAAGTCCTGAATCAGCTCCTCCTTCACTCACTATATCTCTCTTTCTCCAATTATAAAGTCAAAACCCTCTTTTTAACCGTCTCTTTCCTTCCTCAATTCACCGTAAAAGTAAAAACGCAAGGAAGAGCATAAGAGCAAGTGCAGCAGACGAAAGTCCCCAAACCCAATATCTGCGAGCCCTTCTACGGTTTAAGATAACTTTAGGGAGAGCTTCGGTTCCTCTTCCACGGTGTTTGTACCTGAAATTCCTCTGTCTTGGAAACATCGATTTCTGTTTCTCTTTCCCTGAGACTGCTGTAGCACTAACCTTTTCCAGCTCATTGATTGCTTCTTGTGATTGGAGAAGAGAAGAAGAGTTTGACGCAGCTTTCTTCTTCGCCTTCTTCTCACACTCCTGATAACAAAACGAAGAATATTTAAAAACAGAACAACGAATGAAAAAACACAAAGAGGATATAGTATGTAACTTGCCTTGAGTTTCTTTTCAGCTTCCTTTTGAGCCCTTATAGCAGCTTTAGCAGCCGTTTTCTCTTGTAGCTTCCTCTTCCTTTCCATAGCTAACCGAGCTTTCTCTAGCTGCTCTTCTCGTTTCCTCTCCTTCAATGTTTCTTCATCAACCTCTTCTTCTTTTTTCGGATTCTCATACACCGGGAACTCCAAGTCTATAACATCACTCTCCTCAGCACTTGACCTGTTGAGCTCCATTGCCTTTTTCCTCGCTTCTTTCCTTTGTTTATCAGTGATTACATCTCCATCTTGAGACGAGTTTGAGCTGGAATCTTCTTTGTTCATCTTGTGAACAGCCATACCTTCGTTTCTAGTCTTATCCAGCTTCTTCAGAACAGCCTCAGCTTCACCTTCTTGATCTCTAGTCCTCCCATCTCGGCTCAGCTGTCTTTCACAGAGTGAGTGCGAGATTCTTTTCACGTAATCATCTCTGTAAGCCTTGTCACTGTTCCAACGAGTCATGAACCTATCAACCTTTATTAAAAAGACAGAACTAGGATTAGATTCTTTCAAGTCTCATACACGGATCCAATCAAACTGAAAGAACAAACAAACCTCAGAGCTAGAGTACAGTTCAAGATCTCTAACATTTCCCGAAGCAGCCAGTTCTTTAGCTTTGCTCATAACAGCAAGGCTCTGGAAAAACGCAGCATTCTAACAAACATAACCAAAATGTTATTAGATCTTTGAGATCCATAAGCAAAACTAACAGAGAGAGAAAAAAAAAGTGTATTACCCCATTGTCTCGTTGTATCCTCAGCATCTTAATCTTATCATATGATTTGTCTCTCTGCTCAAGTATGTATTCCATTTCTGCATCCAAGACCATCATCTTGTTCTGAATCTGTCCCATTTTGTCACTCAACTGCTGAATGTTCCATGTAATCGCTTCAAGCTCCTTCTTTACTTCATTCATTTCCACAGCCATTAACTGATGAGTCAAACAAAGAAAAACCTCACATCATTACAATACATCTGGTCAAAACCCTTAAAGATCGCGTTAGCTTCCATTAGAGGTTACCTTGAGACGTTGTATGGAGGCTTCTTTTTGCGCAAGAGAGTCCCCACTTGGAGTTATCCCACCAGGCTTCTCGGTCTCTTTAAGCAGCCAACCTTCTTCCTCCAAACTTCCATGTTCAATACCGTAATTTGCTATGCAGATCTGCATCCACCAAGTGAAACAATCAGCCATCATAAACCACCAAGATGTATACAAGGAATGAGTTTAGAGAAAACAGTTTGCATTACAAGATGGTCAAGTTCCTCCTTCGAAAAGCAAAGCTGATCACTGTTAGAGCACCGTTGACTCCGTAGACCTTCCTGCAGAGAATCAAACTCCCTCTTCTTCTCTTCCAAAACCACTTCACATCCTTGAGATTTAGCAACCAGACTCTCCATTTGAGCATACAAAGAAGACATCTCAGCCTACCAACAACAAAAAAAACCCAAAAAAATCAACACTCGGAAACAGTAATCATAACACAAACACACAAAAAAGGCTTACCCTTTGTTTTTTCTGAGCACTACAGACATCAATTCTCCGTTTATTACAGTGATAAATCTCGGAATCAGCTTCATTGATCTTGGATTTGATGTCCGGATCATCGTAAGCCGGTTGCTTAACAAAGTAGAAGGAGAAAAGCTTAGTCTCACGCCATCCCGGTGAACTGTCCCCGGAGAAAACAGTACCGTCTTCTTCGGTGGTGACTGTTGATTCGCCACAGTTCGAATCACCACCACCTGATTGGTCGCTTCCGAAGAGGATTAGGTCGTTCATCTCCGGAGGCGGAGAAACCACCTCGAACCCATCACAGAGTATAACCTGCGCACCCATTTTTGTGTTTGTTCCTTGAAGACAAGAACAGAGGAAAGTCATTATAAGAAGAAGTGTGACATTGTGAACTGATGTCAAGACAAAAAAAACTTTTTAAAAGATCTGTTAGAAAAAGAACAAACAAAAAGAAGATTTAAGAACATACGAGAATCAGATAAAGAACAAAAAAAAAGTATATGTCCTTCAAATCAAACCTCAATATTATTATTCAGCTCGGATTCTTTAAAAAAAAAAAAAAGCGTAGAATTGAGGAAAAAGATTATTTAAGAAAAAAATCAACCTTTTACGCTTTAACGGAAAAAGCTATGGAGATTTACCTTGGAAATCAGAATAAGTGTTAAACAGATCCTCCAGAAAATCTCAGGGTTTTGGCTGAAGAGGAAAGAAAAATCTGAGTTTTTAGAGGGGGGATAGAAAGAGACAACCCTATTTCTGTTTCTTCTTCTCTGTCAATGGAGAGAGAAGACCAGATAGATATCTTTTCTGGCTATTTTTTTTTTTCTTTCAAATCTCTATCTTCTAAGATTTCTTAAATAAAGATTCTCTTGTTCAGTTCATCCTATTCAATTCATTTCTAAAGGAAATGTAGATTTCTATTGTATATTTATTTCCTCCTCTCTCACTTTATTTTGTTTCTTTGTTGTATTTTTAACCAAATTTGGAAAACGTTTATTTTTTTGGACCTTTTCATATTTCTTTTATAACCTTTTCTGTGGTTCTCGTCGTATGTTAGTGAAATTTAAGAAAAGTTAGTAAGTTATTGAATAATGTTAGTCACAAAGAAAATGGTAGTTAAATTATTAATAGTAAAATTAATTATTATAAACTTTTAAAAATTATTAATAAATTTAACATATAATTCTACACGGTCGTCGGTCGTGCGGGTTAAGATATAGTTATTATTAGATTACTAAAGTAATTTGTTTTGGACCGGTAGTTTGGTAATGTTTAATGACAAGAAGAAGAATCTATGCCTATAGTGGTTCGGATTTTGGAAAGTCGAAGTCAACTTTTATTACATAGTTGACTATTGACTTGTTATGTGCCATTAATAGTTTTTGTCTCTTTATATTGCATGAATTCATATCCAATATAGAGAAGATTTTGCCAAGAAAAAAAGAAAGAGAGTTGACTTTTTCTCCAGATAAAAAAATTTCCTTCTGCTTCACAGAAAGATTTTATTTATGTTTATAAATGTTTCATTTTTTTAAATAAAATTTTAATTAAAACTTTACTTTATAATTTTTTAATTGTTTTAGTTAATTAGAAAAATGTATTTAGTAAATAGATAAAGAGTAAAACTGACCTTTTAAATAAATTATAATATGTGTAAAAATCTCAAATAATATTATTTCTGGAGCAGTATTTCTTTTATTTAGTAAATAATTCACTTACGCTAATAACTTATGGATCTTAAATCTACATGCTAACAAAGCATGGCCATTGAGTTTTTTTTTCTTTTGAAAGTAGCCATTGAGTTTATTTACCCGTAGCGTTTCCTAAAATCCATTTAAGAACCTTAACCGGTCAGTATGAGTTGTTTACCTTATCGCCTACATAAACCAGTAATGTTTTCAATGCTTATTCAAAATTACATATTAAAATGTTGATAAACCAATATCGTGGTCCTTATTCTATTGATGTGATGCATAGGCAAAGTCAATCCCATTTGCTATATTAATTGCCAAAGTGGTTGTTAGTTACAGTATGTAACCGTATTTGGATACAGAACAAAACAAATGGATTAATTATGTGGTCTTTAATCATCGGTTACAATCTTTTTAGTGGACAATTACATACGTTACGTAAAGAAGCTAAGTAACGCCATAAAACAGAATATGTCGGACTAGTATTATAACACATTAAAATTCTCCCATAATAACAATTTTTAAAACTAAAGATGAATAATCATAAATTATAAACATAGCACTAAAATGAAGAATTCATGTTTTGAATAAAATCTCTATAATATTATTTAATAAGTCAGTTTTATGTATTGCTCTCATGTTTATTATTAAAACAATTAATTACAATAACAACTTTAATGAATCGAGTTAATTATTAAAATGTCATAATTAATATTTTTAGGTTAATTTCCTTTTAGTTAAATTATTTTCAAATCACCTTATAATCAAAAAGTCAAAATATGTATAACATTTTTATATTTAAAACATGTGATTTAATAAACACAAAATCTGTTTATATAACCAAAAAGCATCATAATTATTATTTTTTAATATAAATATAAATATATATATATATATTAATTTTATGTTTAAAGCATTAATTTAATTAAAACAAATTTATTTTATATAAATGAAAAGGAATAGAAGATAAAAAGATAATAACTTTATTATAAAATAGCAAGTTTTTATATTTAAAACCTATAATTTAAGAAAAATGAATCTAATATTAAAAATAAATATGTACTTAACACACAAATATATAAATTTAGTTTATATTTAAAACATGTGCTTTAATAATTTTTTTTTAAAAAAAAAAACTCAGATTCCTTAAAATTATAGTTTTTCCTAAATCACAATGGTTAAATCAGTTTTTTTTTCCCAAAAAAGCATGTTAGTTAGAAAATCTTAATTATTATTTAATTTAATTTTAAAATCAATTTTAATTTCTAAATCAATAATGTTCTTTGTTACTTAAAAATTTCATTCCTAATAATATATGGATGTTCATATATTTATATTAATAAATTATTTATTTTAAATCTGAATCATCAACACAAATATTTCAATTTACAAGATTATATTTTATTCATAAAAGTTCTATATTCTCTGTATAAAACCGCATAATTGTATTTTTATTTAAAAAATCATTTATTTTTAGTTGAAGAAATATAAAATTAAATATCATAAAGTGATTATGTAGTAAAAAATGATTTCAAATCATTTAGTTGGTTATCGATCCAACCGTTATATAATTAGTTA
This sequence comes from Brassica carinata, assembly GCA_016771965.1. NCBI lineage: Eukaryota > Viridiplantae > Streptophyta > Magnoliopsida > Brassicales > Brassicaceae > Brassica > Brassica carinata. The sequence goes on from CM028692.1 coordinate 54,709,403, forward strand.
ATAGGTTTTAATATCTATGATGTATGTTACTCCACGAGAAACAAGATTTCTATAGACATCCACTTATTACCTTCGTATAAGTAAACCAAATATGTTATTTATAAGGATATTTTATAAAACATTAAGTACTTTTAATTGAATTTATGTTTATCTGTATTTTCTTAATATTTAAGTTTTAGATTGATAACTTTGATCAAAATCATAAATCTCCACTTCAATTAGTAACTTTCAGTATAGTGTTAGATTTTAAATAATCTGAATTTAGACTGGTCTTAAACAATTTTTTCAAATTTTCAAATTTGTTTGTTTATAAAATTTATAATTGATTTGTACGTTTTCAAAAATCCACAAATCTCAATAATAGACCAAAATAAATAATATACATAATCATAATTAAAATAACCATACAAATAATAAGAAATTAACTACACCAAACTAAAATTAAATAATAATTTTAGACACAAATATTATAGTAAAATTGAATATATTGCAAAATCAAATACGGTAAAATATTACAACTCGATAAATCATAAACACCAGTTTTAACTAAAATACTATAATATATAAACTAAACAAAAAAACTAATATTGATCAATTAATATAATTTAGTTTTATGTGAATATCTATTTCTGCATATAAACATGGATGAATCAACTTATTATCTCTCTATATAAATCTTATACTTAATTATCCCATAAGACAAACACGTACAAGATCAACATTACCTTATAAATTTTCGTTTCCACGTTTATGTATTTTGGATTCACTTATTTTTTTTACATTATTTTTCTATTACAAATGATTGATGATAAATGATTGATAATAAATACAATATCGATGAACAATTTCACGAATAATACGACAAAATTCTTTCTGTATATTGACAAACGACAAACGGTTAGTTATGCAATTACGACATCTTCGATGAACATACTCTTTTTACATCACACGATCATAATGAACGACTATCCTGCAATATTCTAAAACTTTTGATAAATTTGCATTTTATAATCTTTACATATTGCATTCTCTGTATATGGACAAACGACAAACGACAAACGACAAACGGTTAGTTATGCAATTACGACATCTTCGATGAACATACTCTTTTTACATCACACAATCATAATGAACGACTATCCTGCAATATTCTAAAACTTTCGATAAATTTGCATTTTATAATCTTTACAGATTGCATTTTTTGGAAATCAAACCACATAACTAAAGTAAAAACTTTTCAACATTAACCACAATGCTTCTACAAATTCGCTTATTTACGAGCTGATACAAACGACAATAACTGTAGACATTGATACATAAGTGTCTTTTAGAGCTGCGTCATCTTTTATTTGGAAAAATTCGCAGATCCTATTTCACACATAGTTTTTTCTCCCTGAACACACATCGAACTCTTATCAGCTTCTTTTCTTTTCTTTTTTTTTTGTAACACCAACATTTATCATCTCAATTTCAACAAAATAAACATCATCCATCCCTTTTGCTTGGAAAAAGGTTCATGAACCAAAAAACAACGTCAATCAATCTCTTTTCTCGTGAGTCGTGACCTTGTTTCCGGTCAAATTATTAGTCTTATTATCATAACGCATTACGGAGTATGAATGGCCATACTTACAACAGTGGCTTGGAGGAATTGTTCGCTACAAGATAGTTTTTTCTCAGAGGATAATTCACTTTTTCCTTGTAAACTCGTAGGACTGAGGTAATATTGATTGCAAAAACACTTTTGTGGTTGAACTAATTTAACATTTCTTAAAAAAGGAACTTCAGAAAGCTCGGAAAACATCAAATCAGTATTTAAGATAGTGGACGAACCAGCTCAAACAATTCAACCTCTCTTGACAAAAATGTCCCGTCAGGTTGACAAAGGAAACCCAAACCCCCGTAAAATATGGATTGAAAACGAAGGCTCGATTGATTTGAATAGATGGGCCTTAGTCCATGTTGAGAGGTACATAGATTCTAAGTTACTAGAAGCCCATTGAGACTTCACTCCACGCCCCTGGCGATATTAGTTAAGCGCGTTTACTTGTTACCACGTAATTAGCGCTACAAACATACATTAACTTTTTATTATAAAAAAAGTCGCATCCCAATGCCAAAAATAAAAATGATTCAGCTATATTCCACATGTGAATGCAAAAACTTTTGGAGACTTTGCTCTGGTCCCCACTCTAAAAGCAACTATTCTTGTGTTTACAATTATTTTTTAAAATTCCACTATTTTATATTTATTGGTAAATATTTAATGAAAAATTTCACCTGTAAGGAAAAAAAAACTTTATCAGACTAACTGAAAACAATTATGTTAAATAGGTAAATATCAACTTTTTCGTTACTAGATACACTCAAGTAAACAAAGAAAGCGAGGGTTGCAATCACATTACCATACGTGTCTGTTACACTGGCTACGCAATAAATATATATATTTTTTGTCATAAAAAAGGTCAAGAGTTCTAATCATCTACATTCACATCCACAGTTACAATCCCATTCATCCATTGGAGCTGGTGAGTCTGGTTACGTGTCGACCTTTGATTAGCTCATACTCATGTACGGTCTTAGTGTAAATAAATAAGATGTAGAGAGAATAACTAAAGACGGTTTCTTTCTCCTCTGCGTTTTTAATTAATCAAACTTAAATAAAAATCGTCTAGATTCCTGTAATAAAGGAACAGAGACAACAGTAAAGTGCCGAGAATGAATAAAATTTTTTCTTCGTTTTATTAATATAAAAATAGAATTTTTATTTTCAACAAATGGGAGTAACACACACGGTCATCGAATTTCCAGGTTAGAAAAATCGTTAAGTTTGATTTTTCTATTTTCTTTTTTGTTTATTGAGATCTCACTGTCTCTCTTCATCGCTTCTTCTTATATAACTTTACTACTCAGAGTGTTCCCGTGTTCTTTGAGCACAAAGATTTAGAGCATTAAAAAGGAGCTTCCTTTGCATCGAGATTAAACAGAGCCCATCTACGCTACAACAAACCAGGTTTCTTCATCTTATTTAATTTCTATCGTCCTTTCTCGATCTCTTATTCTAAATCTCTAGATTTGTTTTCTTGTCATTGGGTGGGATGAGTTTAGTATGTTCTGTAGTGCGTTAGATCTAAATCGCAGCTACGAGATTCTGATGGTGTCGGTGGTTTGTGACAAGAGTTTTTTTTTCTGTTTGGGATAGATAATCTACGACATGGGTTTTTGAAAAGTTTCCCTTTTGTAATCGGTAATGTCACTTTTGAGGGGTTTTAAGAGTTGTTTATAAGTTGCTTAATCTGAGGTTAATCTTAGCTGCTGAGATGTCCTATTGATTGACTGATGACGAATCCTGCTGAGATGTTTTTATGGGGTGGAGAGCCTTGTCGTCTTAATCTTAAATTATCATCTATACGACTTCTTAATCAAGTTGCTTAATATGAGGTTAATCTAGCTTTTGAGCTTTTGATGATGCGTGAGAATCTGGCAACTTGGCTGCGTGTTTTAGTAAATCTTCTTCTTTCTATATCTGCCTCTGAAAAAAAACTCTACTAAGGTTTTCACTGTCTCTGTCTAGGTGCCTGAACTCGAGATTGTTTGCTTATTCTGAAAGATCCAGAAAGAGCTGTGAATCAAATATACAACTTGGGCCCCTCTCTCTCTCTCTGCAGACGGTTTTTTATTTCAGAAGGGCTTGTCACTCGTCTCATGATCACTGCTTCACTGCAATGGGGTTGTATGTAAACGTGGAGAAGAGATGGGTATTCCCACTCGTCATCACATCTCTCGTCTGCGTTTTCCTCCTCGCAACCTCTTTCAACATGGGCCTCGTCTCTTCCCTCCGCAAAATCAACGGCATTTTCTCCATCATCCCTTCCCCTCTCGCCAGGAACCAAACCAAACTCGACTTCGCAGAGTCTAAAGTCGCTAGACAGAAACCTCGTCCTCCTCACGAAGACAAGCTTCCCCGTTTCGCGTACCTTGTGTCAGGGTCCAAAGGGGACGTGGAAAAGCTCTGGAGAACGCTCAGAGCGGTGTACCATCCGAGGAACCAGTACGTTGTTCACTTGGATCTTGAATCACCGGTGGATGAGAGGCTAGAGCTGGCTTCTCGGATTAATAAGGATCCTATGTATACTAAAACTGGGAATGTTTATATGATAACCAAGGCTAATCTTGTGACGTATAGAGGACCGACGATGGTGGCGAATACACTTCACGCTTGTGCTGTTTTGCTTAAGAGAAGCGCTAACTGGGATTGGTTTATTAATCTTAGTGCTTCAGATTATCCCCTGGTGACACAAGATGGTAATAATAATAATAAAAAGCTTTTGTTTCTCTGTTTGCGTCTTGTGTTTGATTAACCTTCTCTGTGTTTATTTGAAGATCTGCTTCATACGTTTTCCACTCTGGACCGGAACCTCAACTTTATCGAACACACAAGTGATCTTGGCTGGAAAGAGTAAGTTCTTTTTCACATTCTTTAGTTGAATCTTTAATGTTCTGAGTTCTTGTGTTTCCCTTTGTGTCAGGGAGAAGCGAGCGATGCCAGTAATGATTGATCCTGGACTCTACATGTTGAACAAATCAGATATATACTGGGTCACACCTCGTCGAAGTTTGCCAACTGCGTTTAAACTATTCACTGGTCAGTCTTCTAAACTTTCTCTGAAGCTCCACTGTTGCGGTTGAGATCCATAACTTTTGTTTCTGTTGTTTGTTTGTCACAGGATCTGCTTGGATGGCTCTGTCACGTCCCTTTGTAGAGTACTGCATTTGGGGATGGGACAACTTACCACGAACTCTCCTAATGTATTACACCAACTTCGTTTCATCACCTGAAGGTTACTTCCAAACCGTGATCTGCAACGTGCCCGAGTTCTCGAAAACCCCGCTCAACCATGACCTCCACTACATCTCCTGGGACACTCCGCCGCAGCAGCACCCTCACGTGCTGTCGCTCAACGACACGTCTCAGATGATATCCAGCGGTGCTGCCTTTGCTAGGAAATTCAAGAGAGACGACCAAGTGCTTGATTTGATTGATAAGGAGTTGCTTAGAAGGAGGAACGGTGAAGATGGGTTTACTCCTGGTGGGTGGTGCAGTGGGAAACCAAAGTGCTCCCAGGTCGGTGATGTGGCTAACGTTAAGCCTGGTGCTGGAGCTCAGAGGCTTCAGGGACTTGTGGACAGGTTAGTCAACGAGGCTAAAACAGGACTTAATCAGTGTAAATAGATCGAGGGGCTTGGAATCCAATGCAGGGAGAGGGATGACTGTTTCTTACTATATATGATATATATACATATAGGGTGTTCCAGAGAATCTTTAGTTCGGTTTAGAAAAAGACTATTTAGACATTGTTTTTGATTGAGTAGATGCCTTGTATACCACGACACTTTACTAGTCTCATATTGGAGATTAGTTTTTTTTTCTCTCTTGTTTGAAGCCATTTCACAAACTAAATAAAAATTATAATCTTTTTTCTTATTGAGATTGTTTCATGTATAAACATAGTATACAAATACAAAGATTCAATATTTGTATCCTCCCTTTCTATACACAAAATCCTATTCTTTTGGTAACAATTGCTTATCCTATAATACTCCAAACAAAACAGATCTCTTTGCCAAGAAGAACCAGAGACTTCATGTCACCATTTCCAGAATCTTGATGTTGCCATTGGAGTTAGCAGCGACTAAGGTAGACGACTGTCCTCGCCAGCAGATGGACGATATGAACTGTGAGGCATCATCAACTTCGTGACCAGAAGTAGAGTCAGTGTTGCTGAACATGTAGGACATAACCGGCATTGGGAATGCCTTGTGGTACACGAAAACCTGTCATGGAACCACAACAAGAAGAAAGAATCTCAGTTAATCAAGTTTTAAGTGACAATGTCGGTCAAAAGATTCCTTTATTGCATCAAACATTTACCTCGTTAGTCTCTGAGCCTGTAGCTATATACCCATCAGAGACTGATAAGCCAACAAAGTTCTGCAAGAACATACCATGTGTTCTCAGAAACTGGAGACTAAAAGAGAGTCTAGATAGCAGATTTGTGAATACCTTTAGATTAGTGTGCCCAGCAAATGAATGAAGAGGGGTTTCGTTAACACCAGAGGCAGACATGGATAAGTCCCAAAGCTTCAGCGTGTTGTCAGTAGAAGAAGACACAAGCGTAGATGAATCCACAAACTTGACATAACTCACTGTCTTACTATGACCAATCATTGTGCTCAGAGGAATCTTGGGATTCCTAAGATCGTAGTAATACACTTTGTGATCTGCAGAACCGAATGCTAAAGACCGTCCCGAGTCTGATGGAAACTGGACACAACATACATTGGCCTTTGTCTTGATGGTTCCAATGCTAGCCCCCTGAAAAAAACGTTTTACAAAACCAAAAAAAAAAAACTCTTAAATCATATTGTCCTGAGGAACTAACATGTCTGAAAAATTTGGAGAAAACTAGGTCTCAGTTTTCAATAGCCGACATTTTGAAATTAGAATTGCCTGATTGATACTCCATAGCTTAACGGTTCCATCATCGCTTCCACTAGCCAGCAAAGTAGGGTCTGCTGATGAAATATCGATGGACCATACTCTCTTCTTGTGCTCCTTCATCTCTGTAACCAACTGGCTTCTTGCAACATCCCATATCTAAAAAAACCACAAATGTATATATGTTCTTAACATTCATTTGGAAGTGTGTTTAGGTTTTTACACACATTAAGAAAACTATTAATTTTACCCTTATTTAATACACTACTTTATTTGATTTTTAGTTAATTAATAAATTAGAAATAGGGACAAAACTAGAAAATTCATTTAATATATAAATTGAAAATGTAAAACTACATTTATAATGAAATAAATTTTAAAAGCTAAAATGATACTTAACAAGTATGAAACAGAGGGAGTATAAGCTGTATCTAAAAACTAACCTGAACCACGCCTTCAAAGTTACTTGATGCAATCTGACTCTTTATGTAGCTGTTCCAACATACACTGCTCAGCTTTGACCGGCTGGCCAACTCCGCAACCGGATAGTGAATGTCCCGGTGATTGTTCACAATGGAGTTACACTCGAATATCTTGATTTTCTTGTTGACACCAGCAGTGGCGAAAAACTCTCCATCCCGGTCGAACGCAAGGGAGCAAACAAGGTTAGAAGAGTTCAACAAGTCTCCTTGCTTCAAATCTGCTTTCACCCTGAGCTTACTGAATGATAAGTATCTGCATAAACCCTCGAGAAATGGATCTATCCACCCGCCTTGTCTCGAATCATTACTGTGAAGATCTTTGGGTGGTGCTGCAGGGTTGCTTACCGAGCTTTTCTCCGAGACAATCATTGAACCTCTTCCGTTTTCGCTGCTCAACGGCGAATGTCTAGCTAATGACTTCCCCAGAGCAGCAGCTTTCAGTTGCCTGCGCCTTGTGAGAAAGTAGACAGTTTCTAGCTTCTTGAAGTTTCTCATCAACCGGGAGCTTTCAAGAAACGTGCTTCTTCCTTGACTCTCCTCATCAGCTTCAACGTCTGTTTCCTCTGGTGGAATCACTTGTCTAAACCGTTTTCTTGAGGCCAGTAACGTCGTAGGTAATGGCTGCTGGCCAGTGGCGGATTGATGATGATCATCTTTGCTGAGATCAGAGAACGAGCTTCCCTTTTTCTTCAAAACTGACTGTCTCTTGGAAACTTGCTCGATGTCTGAAGAAAGAAGTGAAACCGTATCCCGCAATCTATAAGCAGACTCCTGCTTTCTCTGTTGGATCATTAACAAGAACTCGAGTAACGACTCCTGTTCCTCGATTTTGTCCCTGAGCTCTATTGCTGCTTCACGCTCTTCCAAACTATCTCTTGGTTCGGTCATGAACTCACTCTCCAGCAAGTCACTGCACCACAAAGACAACTTCTCGTTTAGTAAAAGATGACGGAGACTAACAATGCACAAAACAAACCTCATCGATGGTCGACAAGTTGGCTCGGGATGCAGTAGCCACAAGCAGAAGGAAGCTTCTTTAGGACATTTGAGCAGTATCTGAGGCGGAAGTACACGATGTCTTAAACTAGACATAGTTCTTGACTTCTCTTCTCTCGAAGGCACAGGACAGAACAGCTACAAAAAGGGACTAACTTTCATCTAATTACCACCTTTTTCAAGAATATAGAAACAACCAACACAAATGAAAAACAAACAAAAAATGCCAATCAATTCATCACAAACCTCGAAAAGGAGAACACCAAGACGGTACACATCCGAAGCACAAGTACTTGGAGAACCAAACTCCTCTTCAGGGCTTGTATACCAACTCGTCTCCATCGCTAATACATGCTTCATCGGAAAACGTTGCTTCTTCTCTTCCCCTAGCTTCTCGATCTGTCTCTCCAGGATCTTGTTATAGGATCCTTTCTCTTCCTTCTGGATAACTGGACCGTCCTCAGAGCCGGAGTCAGAGCAAGAAGCGGACTCGATGAATGAGACATGGTTAAAAGATGACATGACAAAGCAAGACGGCCTAACGTTGTGAACAACAATGCCTTGTGAGTGAGCCGCATTCACAATCTCCACGATCTGTCTGAAAACGTGCAAGCACTCGAAAACGTCTACGGACCGTTCAGGCCTGTCCAGCCACTGTCTCAAGCTGACATCACCCCATTCCAAGGATCTAACAAAAGGGTCGTCGTCAATCCCTAAATAGTCTTCTTCGAAGGATTTGCGTGTGCTGCTGCTACCAAACACGCCAGAGGTATTGAAGAACAACCCTCTAGAGCTGGAGTTTGAAGAGCCTTCCATAAAAGCTACTAACTAGAAACCAACAAGTAGTAGCCAATGAGTTGTCTGGATTCTCGAGTCTAACTGGAACCATGTCGGATTCAGCAGCTCATTGCTTAAGAACATAGACTATGAGAATGTAAAGCCCTTTTTGCGAGTGATCCCAACCACACAAAAGAGTAGAAAAGGAAGAACACTCAACCCATTTGAGAGAAACAACCAAAAGATATAAATAACCAAAATAAAAATACAAACTTTTGATCGTATAGGAAAAAAAGCCAAAAAAGGGAAGGAAGCTTCTGTACCGCAAAAGCTAAAGTGAGAGAGGGGAGAAGATAAGAAGAAGAACCTGAGAGGCCAACCAACCAGAAATGATCTTTTCGAGATTGAAACAGAACCACACATAATACAACACCGAACACAGTTTTTTTAATTTTTCATCTCCTGTTTTAAACTCGAAGAAAAAGCAGAAGCAGCCACACTATACTCTCTCTCAGCCTCATAAAAAAGTCTCGGCCTTTTAGAATAAAAACAAGAAAAGACTGCTGAAAGAAACCATTCACTGTCGTCGAGTCGTTTTTTTTAATAGTATTTTAATGGGATATCTCTCAGTTCAGGTTTTCTTTTGATTTTGATAATCCTCTCTCTACATGCAAGCAACGTGGTTAATCCAGGGCCTTACAAATCACATACAGAAACAGGGAGAACATTTACTTCGGGGAATGTATAAAATATAGGCAAACATTGGGGGGGTCAAATCTTCAAACTTTTGCTCTGGAATAAAGAAACATTTCTTATGAATACCACAAAAAAAAAGACCAGATTCTTTTCAAGAGTAACGAATCTCTAGCAATGTTTTGAAAACCGGACCGGATACCGATTTGGTATAACTACTGGTTGACTGGTTGAACCGGTTTAACCGGGTTTTCTATCTATGAAACTTATATATATATACATATTATATGAAACTTTACTTCTACATATAATACATTCTCTATTCTTTTCTATAATTAACTAAATATAAAAAATAAACATAAATCTAATAGTAAAATAACACTGAATAGTGAATACTATGTAAACAAAAATTAATAAAATCATATGATTTACAATTAAAATTATCTTTATTTATTTTACAACTAAATCTCAAAATTTGTGAATATGGTAAAATAAAGATAGTATATGAAAGTCAAAAATGTATTTTTCACATTGTTTCTTAAGAAAATAAAAAATCAATTAAATAGTGATAGTTGAATACTAATTATAAAATATAAATTTTAATTAGTAATAATTGAAAACATTTAATTATACGTTTATTTTTATGAACCGGGTTTTAAAATTGACCCGGGTCACCGGTTTTACCGGTTTTCAGCCGGTTTTACCGGTTTTTTAGAAATCCGGGTTTTAAACTGAACCGGACTCGGCTTTTTCAGCGAGTCACAGTCGAACCGGTTCGACCGGCCGGTACGGTCCGGTTTTCAAAACACTGCTCTCTAGACTCCAAAGACAATAATAAATGGTTCGGTTTATCACTCTCTAAATCAATAACCAAACAAAACCGTCCGGACCGGTTTAGCTGTTTGGTTTTGTAAAGACGTTCGAGTTATCGATGGTCATGAAGTTGAAACGGGAGGGTGGTGTGGTGTGGTGCGGTGTGAAAGAGGAACATAGTTTGAAAAACAGTCTTGTAAACTTGTATTCCGTAAGATCGAGACATGGAGCTAACAAAATAAAATACGAATTGTCAATTTAAAGACGACATCAGCACAAAGGGCCTGCAAAGAAATTGACCTACTGTTCTCACGGGACGTGGTTTTAGAGCATTTGCGTAATCGCGTAATGGTGGAAATGTGATTCCGCAAAGAATTTACCAATCAAAAAAATATATGGAATGCAAAGTAAAATACCATTCTGCGGATATTAAGTTTTTACTCAAAGGCTTCGGTTGGTAATCATTGCTTAATCGTGGAATCGCAGAAAAAAATAGTTAAGTTACAAAAAAATTTAATTAAATAATAGAAAAATTCAAAATTTGCAGAATGATGGAATAAATGTTAAATTGATCAAAATATTTTATATGCTATTCACTTTGAATAAGAAAAAACAAATATAAATAATTAAACTAATTATTACATAATATGAAATAACTAAATCTTTCAAAACTACTTTAGTTTTAATTATAAATATTTAGCTTATCTTTCAATATGTTTTAATAATATATTGACATCTTATAATAATTTAAAGCAAATTATAATATAATTTTATTTACAACATAACTATGTATCATGAAAAAAACTATTATTATTTTATTTATAATTTATAAATGGTTTTAGCATATAATCTTAGTAATATGAAAGTGTTGAATTTATAAATTTTCTACCATAATCTACAAAAATTCACTTTTCCACTTAATGAAAAATTCTTTTATATTTCTGTCAGCCAAAACGTAAACCTGGGTTTTTGCATTTTTTTCAAATTCCACAACTTTTCTTGATTGGTAAAATACTTGCGAAATCGCATTTAAAATATCATTCCGTCATTCCACAAGGTTACTAATCAAAGCCAAAGTTTTTCAAATAAATTTGCAATAAGTGAATAAATGTGTTTTTCTTATTTATTTGCTGAAACTGTTGAAAATTAATTATCCCATACCTCAGTTACATAAATACATTTGTATACAACCACCAACAATTACCTTTGCATGAGAAATTAATTCAACTACCATATTCTATCACGTATAAAAAAATAATTAACCAATAGTTATTGTTGTTTCAACCACCATCAATCACTTAATACAATATTTAAAACATACTGATTTGTTTGGTTACATATTTAGTGATATATCTATAAATTGGATTTGTATCTTGGAGTGAAAACACAACAAGAAAATACAAAGAAAAAAAAAGTTTCTAAAGATACGCATCAACATGCAATAATGGTATGTAATAATAATAAAAATTAAGATAATTTTCATTAAACAATTTCGCAAGAAAACTATTTAATCACATTAAATTTCCGTTCCATAACTTTTATTCAGCAAATTTTAAATTCAACCATTTTTATTCCATAATTTCACCATTTCGCGATTACTCAAGTTTTATCAATCGAAGCCAAAATTCGTATCTTCCAGATGATTGAACTGGAGTAATTATTGATCTCACTTATCTATTTTTCCTCCCATTTCTTAGTGGAACAACTTCTAAATTCATATCTCGTGTATAACTCTACGACATTCCACGTTTGTAGTCTTCCTGCATGGGAAAAGCATATTATATTATTCGCTGTTTATTATATTTTTGTTTTAGTTTTGAGTATATGACTCCAGGCACTGCTGTGCCTACTGAAGGAAGAAGGCACATGCGCCAAAGAGCATCTTTATCTTTATTTAAAATAAAACCGAAGGAAATGGCATATCTACAAGGTTTTGCATTTGTGGTTTATTGGTCTAACAAATGCTTTTGTATTTGCTAAGTTTGCTTATGTTTTGTACGTTTGTGTTTCTTTTGCTCATGAGTATCTCCTATTGGAGATGCTCTAATCTTTTCTTTTTGTTCAAATCTAAAAGCTATCAACACTTATTTTCTTTACATAGTCCATTCATTTTTATCTAATTTCTCTTATGAAAATATTTTATCTAACATTTTATTATGCTTATTTGACAATTTTACAAGCACAAAAAACTTTTATATAAATATATTTTTTTAACTATATTCAATCTTTTTTGGTCAGATACTATATTCAAATTTCTATATTAGTTAAACTATAACTCAACAAATGATTTTGTTAGTTATATTCTTAAAATTCATGATAGTTATTATAAAAGTTTCAATAGTAGAAAAAATTGCTTGGTTTATGGCAACAAAATCTTTAGGCATGGCTTCAAGCATATATGATATTACAATTCAACCCTAGAAACGCATTGTGTTAAGAACTTTGAGGGTGATGATAGGCTTCAAGCAAGATCCACTTATACACAATGAGTTTGAAAAGAAAAGTTTTATTTTATTGATAACCTCAGAATACAAATAACATGAAAAAAATACAATACAGAGTAAGCCACGGAGTTGGCTTTTTATTTCTTTAAAGTCTTAAACCTTAATTATTCACTCGAATGAGCACAGACAATGGCCCAAACCGGCTTAGTTGTTCTTGGCAGCGTTTTCGAAAGACCAGCTCCAAACGTCGTGACGCTCAGCAGCACGTCCCATGGAACCAGCAAAACCGACGTAACTGTTCTGGAGAATAACATCATTGAGCTCTCTCGGACCTTGGATCAAAGGTCTCTTTGGTTTCTTCATGTTTTCAGGCGCGAGCGTAATCGTAATCCTGTTGTCTCTGTTTCTGAACTCAACCCAAGCCGTGAACCTCTCTCCACTGCTCAGGTTCACGTCTTTGAAAGACCAAACCTTCCTCTTCCCGACTCTCGTCTGAACCCAGTAACCAGCTTTCTCCGCGACGTTCGAAGTCATGGAGTTGATGTTGAGCCCGACGTGGTTGCCACTTATGTCTTGGAACTCTTTGTTCTGGAAAGTGTCGAACTCGACTGCAAAGAGGTGGTTTTCAGCCTTCCCGTTGTTGGTTTTGTTGAGCATTCCGAGGAATCCACCGCCTGATGCGCCCGAGTTATCGGCGGTCGGGACGACGATGAAGGCGAGGCCTTGACCGGAGTTCGGTTTGGTGCGAGGAGTGATGGAGAAAGTGAAAGAGGTCTGGTCTCGAATGAGTATGGGGCAGAGTCGTTGGAGGGTTTGAAAGGGATGGGGTTGATGTAGAGACCTTGACCGTGAGAGAATGGGTTTTCGTCACGGGTCATGGACCAGGCTCCGGATCGGATCACACCGTCGGAGGAGAAAGGACCAAGCTCTGCGTCTCCTAGGAACAACAAGTTGTCTCCATCGAAGGTTTTGAAGTTGAACTTGACGGCAAAGGCTGCTTGAGTTAGGAACAGAGCAAGAAAACAGAGTTTGTGAATCTGCATTGTGTTGGTGTGTGTTTGTATGTGACTGAAGTGTGAGAAGATTGATTGATTGATGATGAAAGATCTCAGGGTGGTAATGTGTTTATATAAGAGTTTACGTAAGCCATCGGGTTTGATTATTCAAACTTGAAGAAATCAATTATTCTAAAATGGTCAAATAAACAAAGCCAAGTGGACGCGTTACAGACGCCGCCACAAGGGCCTAGCAGTGATATTGGACCTACTAGAGATGTCTTTCAATGAACCATCCTTATCGCTTTTGCTAATTATAGTAATTGATTTTTAGTAATAATTGATTCTATTACGTTCTTGTCCCCTTTCTCTACGAAACATTGTTTGAATTTATGACTCATGTATAAAATCTGAGATATTGACATCTTGATCATTAACTCTTCGCCTGTTTGATTGATGTGTGCTGTATCTTCTTCTTGTATGTGGATACAAGAGTTTATTATGTGTTATGAAGGTTTAACAAGAAACACTCGTCATCTGAGAGTATGTTTATTGGAAGTCTATTAAGTTGGGTCTCTTATCGTAATATAAGATACGGTCTCTTACCTTTTAACTAAAAAAACTAAGAGACGTCTCTTATATGTCTTATTTAAGATACGTCTCTTAGTTTTTTAGTTAAAAGCTAAGAGACCGTATCTTATATTATGCTAAGAGACTCCCAATAAACATGCTCTGAACAGACGGCGATTTATGTTTTTTTTTTGTTAAAAGAAAAGAAGAAATACATATCTTTTAATTTTTTGAACAACGAAATACGTAGTTTAACTGACGTCAAAGTTCAACTGAAGAAAGTTTAACAATTAGGAAGAGAGCTCGAACAACAACGAAGACTAGCGTTCCTTCTCCTTTTCCATTTTATGATGAAGGGGAGCTCAACCAAACCTGTGTGTGGTTCTGGAAGTTTGTTCGACGTGTGAACCCACGTGGATGATACTCCTATGAGCTGACCTTTTTGCTGCAGTCCCTTTTCATGCTGTGCATACAATTAATGCTATAGAAAGGTTCGTCTTCTCTACGATTTGCTACGTTTTTTTAAAGATCATAAGGAAAAGGGTCTACTTGTTACCGTGTAGAAGAAAAGAAAATGGAGTTCGAATAAGAAACTAAAGAGCTTAGCAGTGGAGAAGACTAATTATTTAGAGCACCATTAACCCTAGCACCTTTCATAGGGTGCTTAATCATTTTTTAGTAATAAATGTGTGTTAAGCACCATCTTAAACAATTTCTAATTTTTGTCTTCCAATGCAAATATTTTATTTAAGAGTTCTTAAATAAATAAAAAAAATCAAACATTGTTTCATTTAAGATAAAATTTATTGGTTTTAGATTTCGAAAAAAAAGAACAAGAAGGAATGGTGTTTGATAAAAAGAAAGAACAAGAGAGAATGGGGTTTAATCAAAGTGGTTTTAGATGTCGATAATAAGAAAGAACAAGAGTGAATGGTGTTGTGAATATAACTTTGGTGTTTACAAATTTTATATAGACACAAAGAGAGAAACCAAGTCTGTGATGTAATAATCAGACATACAGACAGCACATGCTTCCGTGACACTTGATCACACATGAGTACAAAATTCACTACCACAAGACTACAAGAACATTGACACATCCATACAGAAGACTTCCGTAACTACAATGCTACACCGAACAGAAGAGTACATGACACTGACCTTTTCCGTGACTACAATGCTACATTCCTTGACTCTTTTTGACATGAAAAACGAAGACAAGAACATGAGACAGAAACCAAGCATTTATATGATTAATAACCAGTCTTTATATCACCAATAAGTAAGACAAGAAGATGAGACAGAAAACACAAGAACAAACATTTATATAATTAATAACCAGAGTCATATAACAACAACAAGAACATGAGACAGAGAACACAAGATTATACAAACATAAGCATTTATATCAGCCATAAGAAGAACAAGAAACATAACTATGCTTTTGACATTTATCTAACACACATTTAATATAGCATACACAACCATAAACTTAAGCTAACCAAACCATTTAATAGCAACGATTTAATTCAGATCAGACACAACCATAATCTGAAGCTAACCAAACCATTTATTAAGCTAACTAAACCATAAACTTAAGCTCACAAATGTAAACGAAGAAGAATCTAAATTGTAAAAAAGACTTAACCTTTCTATAACGTCCCGACCGCCCACGGCTAATGGGCCACCCACGCCTGCTCTCTCGGTCCGTGGGCTCCATCCCATCCGACGGTCGGTCGTTAAATTTTCGAAGGTTCGAAATCATCATTTACTGACCCTGCAATCACCACATGACCTTTTCCCGTGCTTTGGCCTCACTCGCACGTTATCACGAATCACTTCCCGATAGGTCATCCATCCTTCCACTATTCCAGCTCAAGCACGCTTAACTCTGGAGTTCTTTCAGGATGTGCTCCGGAAAAGATAAGTCAACTTTGGTGACATAGGTAGCCAAATCAATTCTCTTAAGTCTTTCCAAATATCACAACTCGGGATGTTACAATTCATCTCCTCTCAAAGAACGCAACGTCCTCGTTGCGCTCCCGACAGGTCTCAAGACGCCTCTCGGGTCAGAACCGAGATGGCTAACCAGCTTTGATACCACTTATAACGCCCCAACCGCCCACGGCTAATGGGCTACCCACGCCCGCTCTCTCGTCCCGTGGGCCCCATCCCATCCGACGGTCGGTCGTTAAATTTTCGAAGGCTCAAAATCATCATTTACTGACCCTGCAATCACCACATGACCTTTCCCCGTGCTTTGGCCTCACTCGTATGCTATCGCGAATCACTTCCCGATAGGTCACCCATCCTTCCACTACTCTAGCTCAAGCACGCTTAACTCTGGAGTTCTTTCAGGATGTGCTCCGGAAAAGGTAAGTCAACTTTGGTGACATAGGTAGCCACATCAATTCTCTTAAGTCTTTCCAAATCACAACTCGGGATGTTACACTTTCCTTTGAGAATACAGAGGAGGGCCTCCCATATGCTGGACGAAGAACTCATACTGGTTCTGGATGGCATCTTTTTTCTTAGAGTTAGCAAACATGGATTGAAACCATTCTTCTTCGTCATCATATATACCCTACAAGAACACATGTCTATAAATGGAAGCCTTACCTAGAAAAAAATCACTAGAGAATTAAGCAAAAGACTTTTCACAGAACACAAACAGACATGGATCCAAACCATTCTTCATCATCATCATATACTCTATACAATAAACAAGACCACAGGTCCATAAGTGGAAACATTACCCAAAAAATGTCTAGAGAGAATTAAGTAAAAGATTTTACAAAGCATAACACAAAACAAACACTGAACTTTCGATATTCAAAGACTTTGTAAATAAGAATTCACAGTTCCAATTGTAAACCAGAGAAAGCACATAAGGAAAGGAGATATAGAAACCTGGTTTAGAAGTTGGTGGATAGGTTGATGAAGCTATGAAGACCGAGCTTTTCAAACAGATTGGAGTCGTCTATGGCGAATGCGTCAGCCTGATCCACGCCGCTCCATGCCGTTGCCGTTGAGGAGAGATCACCAGATGGAGTCGGAGTCGTCTCGGAGTCAATTAAGCGACGTTGCTTGTGAGTCCTAATTAAGCGCTGTTGCTTATTTAATTACATAATTTTTTTTTTCTTTTTAACCTAAAAACACTAAATACACGGGATAAGCAACCGCGTTAATGGTGCTCTTATCCGAACTTGGGGTTCTTGCTGATAGCATTCCTTCGGGGATAATCAGATCGTCTGTGACGTTAAAATACTAACTGTAAGCTAAGTAGAACAATGCTCTTACATTAATACCAAGCAAAAAGTAGAACAATGTTTGAATGTTGAGAAAAAATCCACTGTGTCTTGTATGTTAAGAAGTCATTATCCTTGATTATGATTAAAATCGCATAATTTCTTCTCATAAAGGATATTTTATTGTTTGATCAAGGATGTTGATTCTAGTGATTAATTAATATTATTCAAGGTTTACCAAAAAGAGTTATGGGTAACGTTTTATGAACTTAATTACGAGTGAAACTATTGACATAAGTATTTAATTCTATTGTTTATCTGAGTCATCTTATCATAACTTTTTAAAAATAATTATAAAGCTTCACCTTACATCTTTCTATATTTCGTAAGATTGTTGACAAAAAAAAAATATTTCGTAAGATTCACAATCGCTAGAATTTATCTGTATCATATTTTAACAAACATTTTATTTTAAGGGAGAATTGGAAAAACAAGACATTTTTTACTTAGATTTGTCACAATAGGATTTGTTGAAGATTTTTTAGGTAAGTAGGATTTATTTTTCGTTTAATACCATATTGCCCTTAGATTTATATAATTAACATTGATATTTTGTTATTTATTCTTTTAGTTTTATTAAAAATTAATAAAGTCAAATCCAGTAAAAACAGAAAGTAAAAAAAAAGGGAAAAATAATAAAAAAAGAAACAAAAGTCGATTTACCCTAATCTCGTTTAACCTCTCCTCATCTTTTCCGCCGAAAGCTTGAAGCTCTTCCAATGGCGATTTTGGGTAAGAACAAATCGAAATCGTTTCTTCACCTCTTTAACTTTGATTTTTCGTCTCTAATCTTGTTATTTTCGTCTTTGTATTTGTTATCAGCCATAGACTGAAGAATTGGAGATTTGTTCTTACTCTACGATTCCGTCGGACGCTCTTCTTCTTCTTCTACCATCAACTTCATCAACATCTCACGTTTCTAAACACCGGGTTTGCGATTACTCGTCTTGATTCCATCAACCCTAGATTTGTTAACGAAGCATCACTTAAACCCGATTCGCCTTATTTCTTAATCTAAAATTAGTTGAATGGGTTGATTAATCTTCTTATACATTACTTAAATTCATGCATGTTATTGTTTGGGTGTTTTGATTTTAGTTTGTAAACTATCAATTTTGGGTTTTTTTGAAAGAGGGAAAATTGACAAACAGCAAATATTCGTTTGGAACAACTCCATATGTCAGTGAGAGCTTCGTTTTTGTTGTTGTCCGATTCAAATGTTTGGTTTTTTGTGTAATCTTAGACATAGGTTGAACATGTGTTCTAGTTTACATAGGTTGTAGAACTCAAAAGTACATTTTAAACTCGATGAATTGTGGAACTAAAAGTCATTTATCTTCTTTCTTTGTTTGTGCTCTGATTATAAACTTCTTTTCGTGATTGTAGGTATGTCCGAGGAGTTACCAAAGCGGCTGTTTAAGCCGGGTGAAGAGACCAAGTGCATCAGATCAATAATAACTGCAAGATGGTACGCTATTTCAAAAGATTGGCGTGGGTGCCAAAGGAGTTGAACACGCTGAAGAAAGATCCGGTTTTGCTCAGATTTTTAAGTTGTTCGACAATGGTTTGGGTTTCTCGGCGAGTGATACACAGCTTCTTGTGTAGGAGCTGGTGACTTACAAAGACCATGAGCTCTGGTTTGTCTTTGCGAAGACCTCTCCGATTTTCATTGCTTGAGTTCCATGCGATTACGGGCCAGTCGCGATACTAGTCTCTCACTTAAGGAGTTGGTTGACTGGGATGATGATGGTGGTTTCGGAGCTTAGTTATCAAGACAAATAAGGGAGTTTCTATTTTGGAGCTGTGGGAAAATCACAGGCAGCTGTTAAGAAGTGGAGCAATGCTGATCGAATTAGGCTGGTGTATCTTTGCATCATTGTTTGTATCGCTTATGGAGAGATGAGAAGGCACCTATCCCCATCAAGCACGCCAAGTTGGTGATGGACCTTGGCAGGTTCGAAATTACCCTTGGGGAGTTGCTTCTTTTGACCTTCTATGCGAGTCAATAGCTAAAACACGAGACAAACCAAGGAGAATCCTAAGAGTTACGTGTTAGATGGCTTCACCTACGGTCTTCAGATTTGGGCTATGGAAGCAGTACCAAAGCTTGGAAAGCTTTGTGGAAGAAAATTGAACAAAAGTTTTAAGGACGGTCCTAGATCGTAAACCGGATGGGAGCTGCAAAGGTTTCTTACATGGAGCTCAACAAGTTGGAGAACATCTTCACACCCAAGGTAAATATTTTTTTTTCTAGATTACTTCATCCGGTTTGAAAGGAGTGTTAATTCACTCTTCTTCACCTTTCTTGTGTAGGATGATATCTATCCTTACATCTCGTGGACAGGGAATTATGATGTAGTTGAAAATGTTCAATTTAGCGAGGCGAGATGAGGTGGAGGATGATAGAATCAAGCTTCTCATGAAGATGATAATGAGTCACTTTGACTTCAGTGGTCATAATTGGGAGTCTGAAGAGACACCGGTCTTTTCTTTTGGGCTTGATGAAGTAGCTACGAATGAGGGAGAAAGTGGGAATGATGAAGTGTCTAACGACAAGGATGGTGAAGGTGGGAGCGATGAAGCAGCTGGGAGCAATGAAGCAAGTGGGAGCGATGAAGAGTTTCAAACTCAAAAGGATCAGCAACCATAGGGCGAGATAGTAAGGGAAAGAAGAGGCTCCGGATCGTGGAATGGAAAAAGGAAGCATAAGGTCCTATATAGTAGAGCACAACAGGCCGTTTGATGAAGATATGAAGACTTTGTGACGCAGCTTGTTTCAGCAGAATTTTGCTGCGATGGAAGAGGATAGAAAAAGATGGGTGAAAGATTTGAGGAATTGCAGTCCCAACTTAAAACTTCACGTGGGGATTCAAGCGTCGAAGTTGAGCATGGAGATCCATCTGCGAGCAAGCCAGCGGCTAGCAACCCATCGCTAACAACCCAGCCTAGCAAGCCATCGCTAGCAAACCATCGCCTAGCAAGCCATCTCCAGGAGGTCTAAACGCTTGGTAAAGAACCACTAGTCTTCATAACTCTCTCAAATGTGTCTTAACTTGTTTTATTGTTAGTTCCATGTGTTTATCGGCCTTGTGATGTGTTTTGCATTGTCTCGTTTTGGAAGTGTGTTTGGTTTGTAAGTGTCTTGTTCAAAATCAGGGTTAATTATGTATCGGCATTATGACATGTATTTTGTTATGTGAACTATGTGTAAGATATTTATATAATGGATGTTATTAGTTTATAAATCAGTTTTGTTATTAATTGCTTGTTCATTGCTTGAATTAACAGGATGTGAATTTCAGTCAAGCGGATGATATGGACGAAGCAATAGGTGCATAAGGCCTTGAAGGACTTTCTCAAGCCTCGTGACGCACCGATTTTGATCCATCACAGACCAATAACGACAAGGATGCAAGTGATTGGTGGACTCCAATGACTACTGTCCGGAAACTACGAAAAGGTGGATCAAAGCAAGCAACTGCAGCTCCAACATCGGCAAAGTGGGATAGATGGTCTAGAGGACCAAGCAAGAAGCTTCAGCTTAGTGACTCACCAATGGCGGATGACGGTTCTCCACAGCGTCACTGTATTATTTCACCGAAGAATCGTGGGATAGATTCACGGAATGGTCTATGAATCCAACAGCTTTGAGGATTGGTCCCTCTGTCTTTAATTTGACCCTCGCCGAGAATAGTTTGTGCTGGAAAATGGCTTGGAAACGAGGTATTACTTTGTTATACATGTTTGAATGGTCGTATATTTGTAACATATATTTGTTTGTGCATTGGATAATTGTCCTTGTGAATATTCGGAAATGGATGCGATGATGTATATATGGCAGAGAAGACATCTTTGAGGCGTTGGAATATAGACCGTGTTGCTTTCATGAACTCCATGTTCGCCTCCAGATCGAGAATGAATACGAAGTGTAAAGCCGACAAAAGAGGCTACGTAGTACCAATCTTCTTCTTGCTTACGGAGAGGAGAGCTTCCATCTCATGGGCGGACTAATAAAGTCTGGGGTGTCGATGTTGATCGCCTCTACTTTCCTCTGTTTGTAAATGGTAATTATCCATGTTTCCTCTACACATCTCGCTTATTCAAGGCTTTTTTACAAAATAAGTGATGTCCGCCGCAGTAATCATTGGGTTTCGTATCGTCAACATGATTGAGAAGAAAGTGGAAGTCTATGATTGCGGTCGGGGAAGGAATAGGCAATACGTAGAGAAGTTTGCTGCTATGATTCCTAGAATTGTGAAGGCCGTTGGTCCACCTAAGAGCAAGCTACTCGACATCCTATTCGATTGCAGATATGCCTATGCCGTCAAGGTTGAACAAGTCTTGTGCTGATTATGGGCATATGCACTCAAACACTGGAGTGCATCCTTCTTGGTCTTGACCTCAGTTTAGTGGAAGACGAAATAATGCCTGGTTGCGCCGAAGATTGCTTATGATATATGGGAGGCTGCCCATGATCCCATTTTAATCCAGCTAATGGCAACATATGCCTTCGGATTTTGAGAGTTCTGCTGTTTATGACCTTGAAGAAGACTGATTTTGTGTGTTTGTTTTGGTTTTACTAGCAATGTTATGACAATACTCTATTTTAGAGTTTTCAGGAATTATGTGACATGACACTATTTTAGTTGCTATTTATTTGAGGTTTGCTTTTGCTATTTAGTTGTGACAATACTCTATTTTAGAGTTTTCTAGGGATTATTTTGAGAGTTCTCCACATACCCTAAACCACTAAACTTGACTATAGTACATAGTAGACCCTAAATCTTTACCCTAAACCCAACGAACCCCTAAACCACGAATCTTATCACTCTTTACCCTAAACCACCAAATTGCAAACATATTTGACTTAACCCTTAATGAACCCAATCTTTACAATAAACCCTAAACGAACCCCTAAATGAACCCTATACAAAAGAAGTTTTAATCTAAACTCTTATCATTTGTGTTGAGAATGACATGTATTTGTTTGATAATTCCATTTGTAGTTCTTATAGCCACTAATAATATATATTTTTGTTTCATGTATAAACACTACTTTAGAGGATATATGGTGAAAGTACATACCCTAACTAATCCCTAAACGAACCCCTAAATCGTTTTTCATGATATTTAATAGATCTGCCTCGGTATAAAACACTTTTTCTACCTAGTGAAACGACGTCGTTTTGTATTATTTTTTGACCTAATCCCTTTTCTTCCTCATTCTTTCACGACAGAGAAACCAAGGGGTGAAAACTTGGGAGATCAACTCAATCATGTCTTCGATCGGTTCTTACGTGAATCAAGATATCGACACACCAAACAAAGAGGAATTCGACAAGATGCAATTCGCGGCAAGGCAGTGGATCGCTTCACTTCAAAACTGCCAAAATCCGGAAGGTTGTTCCATTGTTGTCCGATGGGATCGAGAAGGTTAGTCTCTATTCATATAACCATGTCTTTGCTCCAATCTAACTGTTTGTTGATGTTAATCATGAAGGACAAAACTCACTTGTTCAAATGGACTGATAAAGCAGTTGTTGAAGAAATTGAAGATTTTCAGGATCTGTTTGACGTGCTGCTCGTGGACAATTCCGAGTTTCATAAATCAATGAGAGCTTCTGAGACCATGCTGAAACGCCATACGAGTAGACTTGAAGAAATGGAAGATGCAATTGCTCGTTGTGAAGAAAAGTCCATGGAATGCATAAGAGAGTTAAGGATCATCAAAGCTGTGTTTGTGTGTTGTTTTGCTATGGTCTTCATGTACCTTATCTATGCATGATGTTCAATTTGTTGTTCTGTTCTTTCCAAATAAATGTAAGACTATGTTCTTTTGTGTTTCTTGGTGATTTGCATTTTTTCTAACAAAAAAAATTGCAAAAATCAAACTGTCAATAGAAGATCGATTTGTCTCAACAATGTTGTAAAACAAAAGCAAATAACAGAGAACACACACAACAAACTAGATAGGTATATCACATGTTCCTCTCTTGTGTCCTTCCATACCACACCGGCTGCACTTGTGCTTTTTATTCTTTGTTGATCCTTGAGAAGATCTAATCTTGTCCTCTACTGTTTCATACCTTCTCTTTACTGGTCTACCAGCACTCTTTCTTGTCTCGGTGGTAAGACCTTCGCAAGTTTAACCTCATCCGAACATTCCATTCAGCCTCTGAACTGGTATGGGATTAATGGATTCCGCATAGGCAGCTCTCCATGTTGCAGTCTTTATAGGCGCCATCGATGAATCGGTGTACTTCCATACCGTGTCAAAAAGAGACCGAGCAATGTCTAAATGCTGCAAAACCGAAATATATAGGCTTAATTTATAATGTTTATATACTTCCATACCTCGAGAATAAATTGCGTGAATGGCGGTTCGCATGGAATTTTTCCTAAATCAAACTTCCCACATGTGCATCTTCGGTTTCGGATCAACATGACAATCATATATGTCTCCTTTAACAAGTGATCTGAAGTTGTCAACCTTGAGAACCTGAAACCCTCGAGCCTTCACAATTCTCCTATCAATCTTTTCTCCACCTTAACGGTTAAAGGATCAATATGTTTGGAGCTTAACGCGGCGACGCCAGAGAACCATCGGGTCAGCAGTTCTCTTATACTATCTAGCAAAGGAATTACGGAAATTGTCTAGGTGATCTCGAACTGAATTAATCGACTCGGCAGGTTATTGGTCCCGATATCATACCTGGATCCGTGGAAGAGAGAACGAGCCCATTTTCTCACATCAGCCTCCTCAGATATCTTCCAAGCCGGACTGATATCAACAATTTCGTGAAACGTTCCTGAAATTCACTATACCTATCGCCTTTGAAGCCTTTTCACCAAGGCGGTGAACCCTTTGTCCTGAAGAATTTAACCACATTGGTCAACAAGTGGTGAATGCAAATTCGTGTTTTGATCGTGGGTAGACAGTCCCAATCGATTTAGCAATTGATGCATTTCTATCCGACACAAAAGCTAAGTCTTTACTATCAGCAATAACCACATTCAACTGTCGAAGAACCACTCCCATGATTCGTCATTCTCTGAATCAACAACTCCAAATGCAACTGGATACAAGTTGGAGTTACCATCTACAACTGTAGCAACAAGTAGAACTCCTTTGTATTTATTTTTCAGAAAAGTTCCATCAACAACAATCACCCTACGCATTGAGCTGTGAAATCCTCTAACCGATTGCCCAAACGACATAAATAGATACATGAATCTACCATCCTTGTTAGTTTCATAGTGAGTGTGTGTACCAGGATTAGCTTCTTTAAGCATATGCAAATATGAGGGTATCTTTGCATAGCTTTCGCCCGGTATACCTCTAACAAATGCAATTGCATACTCACGAGCTTCCCAAGCGTGCCAATAACTAATCTCGCAGCTGTGCTCCAGCCTCATAAACTGAATGATGTCGTTTGCTTTGGGGCCATCATTGGCATCATCAAATCGATGTTGTATCAGCTTCCCAATTGTTCTTGCCGGCGCCATTTTTCGAATTTGCTTTTCTTTGAAGGAGCACATGAGTGGTTCTCAACACACTTATTGATCATGAAATATGTAGAACCATCAAGACATTCCGCGACGCACAGTCCAGCTTGCACGCTTTATCCTTACATCGTATAGACCACCATTTTTCGTTGATTTGGTAACAATGAAATCGTAATTATTCTTCATCGCCCAAATTTCCATTGTTGCCTTTAGAACCGTTTACTCGGAAAAGTTGATCTTTCTTCACGAAATCTGTGTACCCAGCTCGGCATTCCTTTTCACTATCTCCATAGTTTTCACTCTTTAAACCAGCATCACCGAACCCTCCTCACCGACATGATTCTTCCTTTTATCACAACACTTTGTTGATGGTTCGCAAAATCTCCCAGATTTATGTCGGGAACTTCACCGTCCTCAACATTACTTGAATCACACGGCTCCTTATTCAAATCGATATTGACTCGTTCCTTTTCCTTTGCACCAGTACGAACAAGAGAACGTGACACACAAGGTTGTAGAGGAACCCTTCTTTGCGTAGCCCACAAAGTTACTCACTTGTCGATCATTGCTGATACTAATGGGAGGATTTCCTCTTTGATTCACCATCTCATAACTGAACTCGACATTAACCACATTAGGGTTGACCCCATAATCTTCACACACCATGATCTTGAGTTCCTCCATAAAGTACTAGTTTCTAATGTCACCATTCGACCACGCCTTTGTTTGTCGCCAAGAAACTCCACTCGTCATCGAAACTTGACATCCATACACCACATTTAACATAGATTAGAACCATCTTGTGTTGGTTGATAGAAGAGATGTTTGTCGATGAAGAATAGAGAGGAACAAGGAGCGATGGAGATAGAGATCGTGTGAAGAGAAAAGGAGAAAATCGTGGGGAGAATATACTTAGAGATATTTAGGATAGATTTAGGAAACATATGACCACGAAATTTGGAAGTTTCCATTTTACTTTATTTGGCTAGAATATACATCATAATGAAGGCGAAAGATGTAGAGAGTGGAAACTACATTCGCCATAGGCTATTATATAGTACAAGCGCACCAAGGTATGACGTGTAAAAAGAAGGTATTTCATCGACTATTGGATAGAACTTCTATAAAAGTCCTATGTAGACCGAAGATATCTAGCTAGAATAATACGACACAAAATCTAGCAAGGGTAAATTCATCAAGAAAGCGTGATTTTATATTTTCTATTCAAGGTAAACCTATGTATAATACTTTGTATTCGATTTGTACACTACGTAGATGGCTGTAAT
Source organism: Brassica carinata (assembly GCA_016771965.1). NCBI lineage: Eukaryota > Viridiplantae > Streptophyta > Magnoliopsida > Brassicales > Brassicaceae > Brassica > Brassica carinata. Next base: position 54,735,772 of record CM028692.1, read on the forward strand.
AAGTATACTATCCTAGCTTTGACATTAAATAAAACATAGTTCCATAATTTTTAAAAAATAAATTTAAACATAAAAATAGATATACTTTGTTTTGTAATAATATCTATATTTTTATATTTTTTACCTTAGTTAACTATTTTTTCCATAAGGGAGGGTAAAACTTGTCCAGAAATGGCCAAAAGTATCAAAAGTCTTATTTGGACAAACAAACATCGAAAATGTCTTTATTTTCCAATTTTTTCTTATTTTAATCGATACTCTAAATAAATTCGATCCATTCCTCTCTGAAATCAAACCCCGCGTTATATAAACATAAAATATTAATTAATTATTTAATTAATTGTTTGTATTGCTGGCAATTCTTTAAAAGGAATTAAATTAATAATAATCTCCCATTTTAAACCGGAAAGCAATCTTTAAACAGTGGGTTTGAATTTCTGTTGAACAAAAAAGAAGCTGGTAAAAAGAGGAACCGAAATCAAGTCAATCATCTTGTTTTTGCACCAACACAAAATTAGGGTTTATCATCATAACACAATCCCCCAGAAGCTCCCTTATCGTTGAAGAATCCATCAGATTCAATATCTCTGCTTCAGACAAACCTCTCCCTCTCACAAGACCGGATCTTTCCGACAAAAGCTTAAACCTTTATATGCAAGTGAACCGTGTTCCCTCTTGGTCCCCTGTCTGAAAAAGATTCAATTTTTGTTCAGTTTAGTTTGACTAATCTCTTCTCTGCAGGTTCAAAGCTTCCGATGAATTCACATCTCTTCCGCGTAATCTGCATACTCCACTCGGTAATCGCACTCACGAGTGGAACCCTGATGATGTTCTACACCGAGAAAGCTTCCATCTTCGGCCACGGCAGCGACATAGCCAACAAGCTCAAAGGCTCCACGCCTCACGACGAGCTGCTCATTCAGATCTCCCAATCTTTCTCCGGTCTGCTTCTCTTTGCCATCGGTCTGGTGCTTTTCATGGTGTCCTTCGTGAAAGACAGAGACTTTCACAGCTTCTTCGCCGGAGGCTCTGTGGTTCTCTACGTGCTTATGGCGCTGTGGAGAGTTGTGTTTGAGTGGAAGATTGAAGATCTCGCCTTTGAGTGCCCCAAGCAGGCTCTTGGAGATATCGCGTTAGCTGTCTCTTGGGTTTTCTTCCTTGTTTATACTTGGAGAGAGAAGTATGATTGATTGATTTTTGTTTCTTTGTGGGGGCTTTGATACAGAGTGGTTAGTGCAATCTTTTAGATCAAAAACCATTGCTGGTTTTTCATAGTTCTTTCAGAAGATCAAAGTGTGAAAAGTTGGATTCTGAATCTCATCTTTGTAAATAATTTGTTGTGAAACAAAGCCTTTCAACACTTTTTGTCAGAGAAGACCAAACTAGAGCAGTTTCCAGTCAGATATAAGTTCATCTTCAACGAATGGGATGGTTCTGTGGATAATCACAGTCATAGCTTCTTCTCCTCCAATGCAGATTGCAGCGTAATGAGAAGAAGCAGCCAGTTCCAAAAGCCTAAACTTCCATCCACCAACTCTCTCCTCTGCCTTGCCGCAAAGGTTGTAGCCTTCAGCCTCAGACCGGATGATTGAGAAAGTACTAAAAGGTGAAGCAGAGAAGCCTTTCCCTAATGCTTTCACATAAGCTTCTTTCATGGTCCATAGCTTAATAAACTCCTTACGCTGAGCTTCCATGTCTGCTATACTTGACAGAAACTTAACTTCTTCAGACGAGTAAAACCTCTTCGCGAGTGATAACACATCGTGTCTCATCTTCCTTGTCTTGTCTTCAACATCAATACCAACCGGGACATTCACTGTAACTCCACAGGCTATCAACGAATCCGTGTGTGAGATGTTGAACTGCAGTTTCGGATGATTAGTAAGTATCATCAACCTCCCAATCTACTTCAGGCTTACCGTACACGTTCTTCTTGAACTTCAAGGATCTTGGATCAATCACAGTGTGGTTGTTGTTGTTGTTTGTATGATATCTTGCAACTGTGGTTCGCACCAAGGTACGAGCAAGCAATGCGTTCTTCATCTTAAGCTCATCGCTTTGCATTCCAAAGATAGTATCTTTCTCGGATTGTGACGGAAGCTGAGTGTAGTGTTTTAGAAGAGACTCGCTCTTCACTTCGTTTGGTAACATATACCAGAGATGAGTTTGCATCCGAGATGGAAGTTGCAGAGGAACCAGAGAAGATAACATCACACCGATTCTCATACGAGATGGTGTCACCAGACTCACCGCCACCTTAGCCGCCGCACCCCGCCGTTAATGGGGGATGACCTTTTCTTCGCTGTGATCGCTCTTGAAAGGTATATAATGGGCCTGGCCCATTTTAACTAAGAACATGGGTCCATAACTCAATTTGATGCTTGCGCTTTGTCATGTAAATATTTTTACCTTCAAATATCTTGCGCTTTGTAGTTTTAGGTTTTGTGAAGGAGGGGGAAAGATAAGTTGCTAATAGATAAATGTGATGTATACGAAGAGGATAAAGGCTAAAACCCATTACATGACATCATATAGACGAGCCAACCTCGATTTTTGTTCACATGCCTAACAAGATGGCATCTCTTATGGAGATTTTTAGTAATGAACTGGTAGTCAAGTCAACAAACCTTAAATTGGAAAGATTATTTGTGCATGGAGGCAAGACAAAACTGAAACTAATATGTAGATAATATGATGTATTAGAGGATAAGGGACCATAAAACCATTACATCATACACCATGCTATAGAGAGTAATAAGAGACATGAGCTCAATAGATGAACTCACATCAACTTTTATTCATATTAAATTTAGGAGGAAAAGAAAAGAGACATGGTCCCTTTTTAAAATGTGTATAGGGGCTTTTTTTAATTGGGGCAGCAAGTGCAGTTGACGCAGCTGCAGCTAGAGCCACACTTGCATTGGCACCCATTCTCTTCTGCACCACTAACGTCCATGATCATGGCTTCCTTGTAGCTGCAATACAAAATTAAAATCATCATAAACATATATAGCCATCACCAAAAGTCCATAACCGTAACCATCATCCACAATTACCTCTCCTGAGTCTCGACGATGTCGAAGGTGTAGCTGGTTACCTTCTTCCTACAGTTTACAGAAATAGAAAACATATGTTAATGACATAAGATCACCAAAAAAAAAACATAAGATCGCCAAAGAAAGTTTATAATTTTCCGTTGTAATTAATAAAACAAATATTGAGAGTTTTCTTCAGGGACGTGAAGAAATAGAGAGGAAACTTACACGCACTGGGTCTTGTCAGCACAGTCGCAGTTTCCGCACGTAGACATGATTTGATCTTGAAAAAAGCTTAAAGGTTTTTGAGCTCTTTTCTTGTGTGTGTGTTTTTGTTGTTTTGCTTTGTGATTAGAGCTTTGGTTTGATATGTAATTTATAGATGTGTAGAGAGTGGAGAATCTCTCCCTGTTATGGTGAAAACCGAATCTTTATGGGTTATGGAGAAGAGAAGCCTTTCGTTGCCAAATGCCAACCTCTCGTGTCCATTTCACTCTTTTCCCACGATATATATTCCATTATTCCTCCATTTTTTTTTTTAAAATTCAACATATTTGGAATAATGGATTAACAAATAATCAAACTAAGATATTTCAATCTTACTGTATGTTGGTGCTTCACTGCATGCTTTGGAATATAGCTGTAAAATGGGTTTGACCACGTCCATTAGCCCATATCCATTTGTCCATTTATTGTCTGTAGACAAACAGTGATCATGTTCATTAAAGACCATGTCCACTAACACCCATGTAAATATGGTTGGTCATGAGATCCATAATTGACCATATAAGTAAACTTATTACAATTCAAATTTACTATAAAGATCGCTTAAATATTCAAAACATCATAATATGTTTCGCGAGGCGGAAAATATGGTGATTTGCGATTCTGGTGGAAAAACTCGATTTTGCGATTTTAGCGGAAAACTCAATTTTGCAATTTTAACAAGAAAACTCGGTTTTGCGTTTTAGCGGAAAACTCAATTTTGCAATTTTAACAAGAAAACTTCGGTTTTCGCGTTTTGGCGGAAAACTTCGGCTTTGCATTTTTGGCGGAAAAACTCGGTTTTGCGTTTTGGCGGAAAACTTCGGTTTTCGCGTTTTGGCGGAAAACTTCGGTTTTGCGTTTTAGCGGAAAATTCGGTTTTCGCGTTTTAGCGGAAAACTTCGGTTTTGCGTTTTAGCGGAAAACTTCGGTTTTGCGTTTTGGCGGAAAATTCGGTTTTCGCGTTTTAGCGGAAAACTTCGGTTTTCGTTTTAGCGGAAAACTTCGGTTTTGCGTTTTGGCGGGAAAATTCGGTTTTGCGTTTTTGGCGGAAAAATTCGATTTTGCGATTTTAGTGGAAAAAATCGGTTTTATGCTTTTAACGGAAAACTCGATTTTGCGTTTTTGGCGGAAAACTTCGGTTTTCGCGTTTTGGCGGAAAAATCGATTTTTATTTGAAACCCTAGTTTTTTTAATCTATTGGACAGCCCACATCCATAAAACCCAAAACTATTAAAGACAATCATTTAAATGGTTTCTCAAATTATTCTCAATCAAAACCCATGGTAAAAATGGATTTGTCCATATTAGACTCATTTTATATATGGACACGGTCAACCATTGGACGACCCAACCATTCTACGGCTATATTTTGGAACGAGTACATGATATGAGATGGTAGAAGTCAAAGATATTGCGATAGACACGGGATATAACTGATTACTTTCTGCTTCCTAAGATCACGGGATGTGAAGAGATACTCCCAAGATACATGTGTAATTGTACAGATTTATATACTTGTCCTCTAAAAGCTGATCGACCACTCAAGTCAATCTTGTGATTCGAGTAGCTGAAATCGTGGTCTAGGTAGAGGCTCTGCCAATGCTTCAACTAGTTCGTTGAACGAGCTGGGGCGAATCAAAAGCTTAATCAAGTCAGTACTTCAGTAAGTTCGTGGTTGAATGTTAAGGGGTTTTACTATTCGATTTGGTATAATTTAGCTTGCTTTGTAGAACAGCTACATAAATTCATCAGCTTACGTAGTCGGAATCCAAGTTAATCAGTATCATTTGTCTAGTTGAAATATTCAAAAAAAGAAAGATTCCAAAAGGATATGTGTATGGTTTGAAAGTGGTGCTCGGTGCTCACTACCTTTTCCCCAAATTCAACTTTTCCCCCAATAGTACTCAAATACAATCATTAGAGATCGATTATCTAATGATACAGGAACAATAATATAGTTTAAGAGTTTTCTTTCTATGAATAAGATCAGAAATCCCAACTGGATGAGAAAAGCATTTTAGACCAATCTCATGTCGTACAATAAAGAAGCATTTTGGACCTTATTTTTATTAGGTAGGTTATGAGATCCTTTGTAAATGGGCCTCATCGTTTCTGCTCATCGTTAGTTTTCAATAAAGTAAAGTAATCTATTAAGGCCCAACTTCTTTTCAGAAGCCCAATAGAAGTCTTTAAATTTTTTTTTTAAAGAAATCAGAAATTAGTTTTGCCTTTTATTTCTTTTTTTTTTGAAAGAATTTTAAATTTATTCAACCAAAAAAACTTTTGTACAGAATTTGGATTCTACTACATCTTTACAAAATTTCAGAAATAAAACAAATTTTCCTATCTTTCACTATCTTCGACCAAACCATATCTCCATAGTTTTCTTGTGCTTACTACCACTTCTTCTCCTCAATGACGTGATTCTGTTACGGACTTGCTTATCAAGTCTAGCAATTAGGCAAGTTGTCGGATGTGAAGCTTCTCCCACTCTACGCACATTTCTCTCATGCCATAACTCATAAGCTACAGCCTGGAAACAGTATCTAACCAAGAACGTCAAACTCCTCTCATGTAGTCCATCTATCACAATACATATTACTCTTTCCCATTGATGAATACTACCCCGTCCAATCAAGTTCCTTACCGTTCCATTCCAGACTTCTTTAGAGTAGGAGCATTCGAAAAAGAGCTGATCTCTTGTTTCAGTGTGTGATTTACACAGCCAGCAGGTAGAGTCAGTTTGGGGATTCCATCTAACAATTCTGTCTCCTGTTGCTAGTCTGTTGTGGACAGCCAACCATATGAGAAAGGAAAATTTCGGGGTAGCACCAGCAAACCAGACCCCTCTATGCCATGGGACCTTTGGAGATTGGTTTCTCGTAAGATTCCATGTGTGAGAGGTGATAAACTCTGCTCTGAAATCTCCATTCTCCCTCTTCCAAAGACAGCTGTCTTCCATCCTACTTAGACCACGATTTTTGAGAGCCACCATCTCTTGATCTATCAACTGGAGCGTATGAGCTCTGTGCCTTTTAGATATGTATATCTGGATAGCACTCTCCACCTTAGCATATTTGGGAATGCCAAGGTCCATACATCCTCTTTCACCTGTTAGTTCAATCAGAGAACCCAAAGAGGACCATTTCTCATACCAGAAAGAGGTTGTAGAGCCACTATTTACCTCTGTTCGAGTAAGTTGAAATGCTAGAGGCCGTAATTTTAGAAGCTTCTTCCACATCCAAGAACCAAGGCTACTCTTTTCTCCAACACTCCAAAAAGAACCTTTCCTGATGAGATATTTCCAAATCCACTTAACCCATAGGGAAGATCGAGCAGTTAAGATACGCCATATCAACTTCAAGCAAGAAACTCTGTTTGCATCTGTTAGGTTTTTAAGACATAGACCTCCTTCATCTTTTGGCTTACAAACATCAACCCAAGCTATCTTAGCTTTCTGTGTAGAAAGAACCGGACCTGACCAGAGAAAAGCCGCACAAATGCTGTTTATTTCTTGAATGCACTGGTTTGGTAATCTATATGCTGCCATCCAAAAATTAGTGATGCTATAAAGCACTGAACCAATCAGTTGGAGCCGACCAGCAAAAGAAAGATGTCTCGCAGTCCATGTTGAAATCCGAGCTCGAATTCTTGCAATGAGAGGACTATAATCATGAACATTCATCTTTTTAGTTAAAAGAGGAAGACCAAGATATCTTACCGGTAAGGATCCTTTATCAAACGGGAACTGATCAAGAATATCATCACTATCCTCAGTTTTAACTCCAGCAAGATATATTTAAGAGATGTTATGCCTTTTATTTCTGATCAGTGAAATATATTCCAAATCTATTATTTAAGAGATGTTATGATCTAAATACACATTAACTCAATTAAAATTTTAGAAAATGACATATCATACAAACATTAATATTTTTAATTAACAGTACGTTTTATATTTATCACAACTTTTTGGGTCAAACATGTATTAAAACTTTTTTTTTAACAAATGTATCAAAACTCATTAAGAGCATCTGAGCATTTCACCCCTTTTTATTAGTGGTTTTATCAACTAAGATTATTTACTGGTTTTATTATTTTGAAAGATTAAATTAATGATACTAGTATTTATCTAACTTCTTTTCTAAAATCAAAATGAGTATATACTTGATAACTTTATAGATAATGAATCAATAATTAGGTTCTTTTCATGTATCTAGAAGACTAGAACTCTAGATTATGATTTCTTCCCGGAGATTAATCTTCTCATTTGATTTGCTATCATTAATAATGATTATTCTGTTACTGGACCAAAAAATCGAAAAATCAGTAGAAGAGTTCCTGTCTGTTGGCTGTATAAACTAAGATCGTAACCGTCCGATTTAAAGTGGGCCCCATCTTCGGAGACTTTATATGTTGACTTGTTGAAAAATAAAAAAACGTACAATAAATAAGCAATTAAAAAAGGCTTTTTTGTAATTAAGATTGGTAAGTGTTGAGAGAGGAATAATCCGACTTGTGTTGGTATATAATACGGCCTCAAACTCTCTTTCTTTCTCTGATCGCTTTCTTCTTCACTAAGTTCGAGGAAAATTCTCTCTCGTTTTCCGTTTTTTTTCTCGAGGCAAAATTCAATTGTGCTCAATGGAGCCGGAGATCGCTCATCCTGTTGCTTCATGCTCGATAACTCTAACGCCAAACAAGGTGAATCAATGCTTTTTATCAGATTGAATTTTCACCGATTTATCTAGATGGTAAATCTGTTTCTAAGTTGTATCCCAAATTCACTGGTTCAAGTAAATTCCCATGCTGAAAGAAGTTGAATTCATTTTGGCCAATGGCCCATGATGTGTGATCATCATCGCCTTAGTTTTCTTTTAAGTGTTCACGTGCATTGTTCACTGTTTTGCGGTTTCTGTTTGCTGTTGGATTGGTTCTGATCGTTGATTTTGAGATTTTTTTTTTCTGAAGGATCAGTGTTTTGTCGTTTACTGTTCTGATCACTTGTAAGTTGTAACCGTACTAAGTTGTTGTTCTGCAATGTGACACTTGTGTCTGATTCTTCCGTGACCATTCGATTCTGTTCCTTCTCTGTTTGCATTTTGCTATTTTGTATGCATAGTTAGTTTTCATACGCATATGGATTGTAAATTCAATTGATTTTTCGAAAACTGTCAATTCAATTGATTATTTTTTTTTTGGCGTGGAATCATTCATTATCGTGTAGGCCACAACTCCAGATGTTAGTAATGGTGTGGAGGAGCTTTATGAAATGCAAAACGGTGGTGGTGTTAGTAACAACAATGATGATAGTAAGAACAAAGGGAAGGCTATACAATGGGATTCACAATCTGAGGATGAGCAGCTTGAGGTAAGTTGTTTTGGTTCTTTTCCATATTAATTTATTAGTGTGCTAACTGCTAAATGCTGACATTGTTTTCAATGGTACTATATCCTTAGGGATCTGCTAGCGATTGTTATGACACAACGAACAACGATGAATCCTCTCCACTATCAAATAGTTTGCTAGACCCTGACTCTCTGATAGACGAAGACGATGACTATTCTGATCAGTATGCCTATGAGATAGAGGATGAGATCGAGGATGATCATGCTGATGATTACATCTCCGAGTATCAAGCCCTTTTCGATGCTAAAGAGAAGGATATCCCAGCTGGTGTGGAGGTGACAATGGATTGGCTTCCAAATTCAGAAACAGCAAAAACTTCTAGTGAAGCTACCAGCAGCAGCAGCAGCTCCAAGAAAGCAACAATAGGAAGTGGAATCCATTTATCTCCTTTCGCTCAACCGTGGAATGCTTTACCGGGCAACCCTACAGGAATCTTACCAAACTCTGCTCACGCATTGCCACATAAAATCCATGGTTTCCATTACTCTGCACAAGCTTTGAAGTCTTCTTCCATTCATCTTGGGCCTCAGACCCCCGGTACTGTGATGGGAGAGGTCCCGGTTCCGGTTCCGGTTCCAGCTCCAGCTCCAGCTTCTTCTGGTTTAACACTTGAGATGTTAAAAAGTTATAAAGGTTTTGCTAGCGCTCGGCCTCGAGTGGAAGAGGTTATCTCAGCTTCAAATACTTCCACAGTTAAGAGAAACATGGAGGATTATCTTGGCAAGTATTTGTTTTTCAAGAAATTTGACATCGTTGAAGATTTGGTGGACCATCATTATGCTGTTAAAGGAACAGCTTCCAAACAGGTTGCTACAAAATGAACAATAAGTTAACCAAATGTTGTTTCGTTTTTTCTTTTTCTTAGAACTGAGTAGTTCTTTTGTCCTACTTTCAGCATTCCAAGGAATGGGCTAAAAGAATCCAAGAAGAGTGGAGGATTCTTGAGAATGATTTGCCAGGTTAGTGTAATAATTAATAGACTCACTATCTTACAGTGCTTGATGTTTAGCAACTTCCTTACATTTTCTCTTTTTTTTGTTTCTTATTACGACAGAGATGATATTTGTCAGAGCTTATGAGTCGAGGATGGATCTTTTGAGGGCTGTAATTGTTGGAGCTGATGGAACTCCCTACCATGACGGTCTCTTCTTTTTCGATATCTTCTTCCCTGATACATACCCTTCTGTGCCACCGGTAAGTCCAATCGAACTGTCTCAAAAGTGAGCTTTTGTTGTAAGTCTTCTCTTTCTCATGTGAAATTCTGTTTCTTTTTTTTTGGCCTTTTGGTATTACAAAAGATGGTTCATTACCACTCTGGTGGGCTAAGAATCAACCCAAATCTGTACAACTCTGGGAAAGTGTGCCTGAGTCTTCTCGGCACTTGGGCTGGTGCTCAGACGGAGAAGTGGATCCCCAACGAGTCTACAATGTTGCAGGTTCTAGTCTCAATCCAAGGACTAATCTTGAATCAAAACCCTTACTTCAACGAACCTGGCTACGAGAGAATGGCGGGTTCTCAAGGAGGGGAGAGCCAATCCAAAGCTTACAGCGAGAAGACATTCTTACTTTCTCTGAAGACAATGGTTTACAACATGAGGAGACCCCCCAAGGTAACAACCAAAAAAACTAAAACCTCATCCATTTTACTACACTGTTTTAAGAAAAAACCTGAGATTGATTGTGGTTGTTGTGGTGGGTTTTTGGATTTGACAGTATTTTGAAGACTTCTCGTATGGGCATTTCTTCAGCTGTGCTCACGACGTATTGAAAGCGTGTGATGCTTATAGAAACGGAGCTCCGGTGGGGTCTTTGGTGAGGGGAAAGGTGAAAGAAGGGGAAGAGAGTAGCGAGAGGTGCTCTGAGTGGTTTAGGAAAGATGTTGGTGCCTTTGTGGACACGCTTCTGTTAAAGGAGTTTATTCTTCTAGGCGTCCTTGGTCTCGAACCGGAAGAAGAAGAACACTAACCCTCAGAGATTATCGTTGAAGAGAGCAGCAGCAGTAGCAGACCAAAGAGAGGAGAGTTTCTTCAAATTCAGCTATATTGCTTCGTTTTCTTTTTTTTCTTCCCTTAAATCAGAACAGAGGACTTATTTTGACATGTCTTTATCGAGAAGTCACTTTTCATTTGTATATTTACTTTTATTAGATAATTATTCTATCATCTTGAAGCTTAGTCAACGATATAAGGTTTTGATTCTGACTTTCAAGACTCATCTTCGTAATCAGGACAGGAAGATACGTAAAACCGTTTCAGTTAAGTACACGTAATTGTACACGTGTCAGTCTATGCGAATAATTATCTGGATCAGCTACATCGGACCATCCACGTGTACTCTACGGAAAAACCCTAAACCCTTCACACACGTACAAAACCAACTACGATCAAACATGGCTTCAGCTTCATCATCAGCGGCGAGATTACTCATCCGAGACGGAAAATCGGTGGCGAGCTTACTCTTCCGTGGACGTGGTGCCGCCAATCTCACGGAGACGGTGAAGAACACTGGACCGGCCATTCGGTCTCTGCTTCTGTTAAACCAGACGGTGCCTAGTCAATACCCGGTTTTCTCTGAAACATTTTGTAACATCCCGAGTTATGATATGTTGAAAGGTTTAAGAGAATTGATTTGGCTACCTATGTCACCAAAGTGCACTTAACTTTTCGGGAGCACATCCAGAAAAAACTCCAGAGTTAAGCGTGCTTGAACTGGAGTAGTAGAAGGATGGGTGACCTATCGGGAAGTGATTCGCAATATCGTGTGAGTGAGGCCAAAGCACGGGAAAAGGTCGGGTGGTGATTGCAGGGTCAGTAAACAATGATTTCGAGCCTTGAATTTAACGACCGACCGTCGGATGGGATGGGGCCACGGGCGAGAAGCGGCGTGGGTGGCCCATTAGCCGTGGCGGGTCGGGCGTTATAAGTGGTATCGAGCTAGTTAGCCGTCTCAGTTCTGATCGAGGCGTCTTGAGACTGTCGTGGAAGCAGCGAGGGCGTTGCGTTCTTTGAAGAGGTGAATTGTAACATCGAGTTGTGATATGTGGAAAGGCTTAAGAGAATTGATTTGGCTACCTATGTCACCAAAGTGCACTTACCTTTCGAGCACATCCAGAAAGAACTCCAGAGTTAAGCGTGCTTGAACTGGAGTAGTAGAAGGATGGGTGACTATCGGAAGTGATTCGCAATATCGTGTGAGTGAGGCCAAAGCGGGAAAAGGTCGGTGGTGATTGCAGGGTCAGTAAACAATGATTTCGAGCCTTGAATTTAACGACCGACCGTCCGGATGGGATGGGGCCCACGGGCGAAGCGGCGTGGGTGGCCCATTAGCGTGGCGGGTCGGGCGTTATACATTCCGGTTATGCAACCCGGTTTACGTTCCTGCTTCGTTCAGGAGGAGGTTGTTTCGGTGAGAAGAGGGAAAATAGAGGCGGGTCAGGGAAAGCGAGTGGTGAACAACGGGTGCAGCTCTTCCTCGGAGGAGGGGGACACAGATTTTGATGAGGAAGAGTTTGATGATATTGATATGGACGACGACGATGTAGAGTTTGACGATACTGACGAAGAAGAAGATGATGATGAGGAAGAGAAGGCCGAGCTTCTAGGGAAGAATAAGAAGTAAAAAAATCCTCTCGATTCTTTGCAAAATGCTTATCTGTTTCTTTCTTTTTTGTGAGATTAATGTGTTAGACTTACAAATAATTCTTGATGAAATAAAGATGGGAGAATTGGAAAAACAAGACATTTTTTACTTAGATTTGTCACAATAGGATTTGTTGAAGATTTTTTAGGTAAGTAGGATTTATTTTTCGTTTAATACCATATTGCCCTTAGATTTATATAATTAACATTGATATTTTGTTATTTATTCTTTTAGTTTTATTAAAAATTAATAAAGTCAAATCCAGTAAAAACAGAAAGTAAAAAAAAAGGGAAAAATAATAAAAAAAGAAACAAAAGTCGATTTACCCTAATCTCGTTTAACCTCTCCTCATCTTTTCCGCCGAAAGCTTGAAGCTCTTCCAATGGCGATTTTGGGTAAGAACAAATCGAAATCGTTTCTTCACCTCTTTAACTTTGATTTTTCGTCTCTAATCTTGTTATTTTCGTCTTTGTATTTGTTATCAGCCATAGACTGAAGAATTGGAGATTTGTTCTTACTACGATTCCGTCGGACGCTCTTCTTCTTCTTACCATCAACTTCATCAACATCTCACGTTTCTAAACACCGGGTTTGCGATTACTCGTCTTGATTCCATCAACCCTAGATTTGTTAACGAAACGCATCACTTAAACCCGATTCGTCTTATTTCTTAATCTAAAATTAGTTGAATGGGTTGATTAATCTTCTTATACATTACGAAATTCATGCATGTTATTGTTTGGGTGTTTTTGATTTTAGTTTGTAAACTATCAATTTTGGGTTTTTTTGAAAGAGGGAAAATTGACAAACAGCAAATATTCGTTTGGAACAACTCCATATGTCAGTGAGAGCTTCGTTTTTGTTGTTGTCCGATTCAAATGTTTGGTTTTTTGTGTAATCTTAGACATAGGTTGAACATGTGTTCTAGTTTACATAGGTTGTAGAACTCAAAAGTACATTTTAAACTCGATGAATTGTGGAACTAAAAGTCATTTATCTTCTTTCTTTGTTTGTGCTCTGATTATAAACTTCTTTTCTGTGATTGTAGGTATGTCGAGGAGTTACCAAAGCGGCTGTTTAAGCGGGTGAAGAGACAAGTGCATCAGATCAATAATAACTGCAAGATGGTACGCTATTTCAAAAGATTGAAGGCGTGGGTGCCAAAGGAGTTGAACACAGTGAAGAAAGATCCGGTTTTTGCTCAGATTTTTAAGTTGTTCGACAATGGTTTGGGTTTCTCGGCGAGAGTGATACACAGCTTCTTGTGTAGGGAGCTGGTGACTTACAAAGACCATGAGCTCTGGTTTGTCTTTGCGAGAAGACCTCTCCGATTTTCATTGCTTGAGTTCCATGCAGTTACCGGGCTTCAGTGCGATACTAGTCTCTCACTTAAGGAGTTGGTTGACTGGGATGATGATGGTGGTTTCTGGAGCTTAGTTATCAAGACAAATAAGGGAGTTTCTATTTTGGAGCTGTGGGAAAATCACAGGGCAGCTGTTAAGAAGTGGAGCAATGCTGATCGAATTAGGCTGGTGTATCTTTGCATCATTGTTTGTATCGTTTGCGGGAGAGATGAGAAGGCACCTATCCCCATCAAGTACGTCAAGTTGGTGATGGACCTTGAGCAGGTTCGAAATTACCCTTGGGGAGTTGCTTCTTTTGACCTTCTATGCGAGTCAATAGCTAAAACACGAGACAAACTGAAGGAGAATCCTAAGAGTTACGTGTTAGATGGCTTCACCTACGGTCTTCAGATTTGGGCTATGGAAGCAGTACCAAAGCTTGGAAAGCTTTGTGGAAGAAAATTGAACAAAAGTTTTAAGGACGGTCCTAGATGCGTAAACTGGATGGGAGCTGCAAAGGTTTCTTACATGGAGCTCAACAAGTTGGAGAACATCTTCACACCCAAGGTAAATATTTTTTTTTCTAGATTACTTCATCCGGTTTGAAAGGAGTGTTAATTCACTCTTCTTCACCTTTCTTGTGTAGGATGATATCTATCCTTACATCTCGTGGACGGGAATTATGATGTAGTTGAAAATGTTCAATTTAGCGAGGCGAGATGAGGTGGAGGATGATAGAATCAAGCTTCTCATGAAGATGATAATGAGTCACTTTGACTTCAGTGGTCATAATTGGGAGTACGAAGAGACACCGGTCTTTTCTTTTGGGCTTGATGAAGTAGCTACGAATGAGGGAGAAAGTGGGAATGATGAAGTGTCTAACGACAAGGATGGTGAAGGTGGGAGCGATGAAGCAGCTGGGAGCAATGAAGCAAGTGGGAGCGATGAAGAGTTTCAAACTCCAAAAGGATCAGCAACCATAGGGGCGAGAGATAGTAAGGGAAAGAAGAGGCTCGGATCGTGGAATGGAAAAAGGAAGCATAAGGTCCTATATAGTAGAGCACAACAGGCCGTTTGATGAAGATATGAAGACTTTTGTGGCAGTTGTTTCAGCAGAATTTTGCTGCGATGGAAGAGAGGATAGAGAAAAAGATGGGTGAAAGATTTGAGGAATTGCAGTCCCAACTTAAAACTTCACGTGGGGATTCAAGCGTCGAAGTTGAGCATGGAGATCCATCTGCGAGCAAGCCAGCGGCTAGCAACCCATCGCCTAACAACCCAGCGCCTAGCAAGCCATCGCCTAGCAAACCATCGCCTAGCAAGCCATCTCCGAGGAGGTCTAAACGCTTGGTAAAGAACCACTAGTCTTCATAACTCTCTCAAATGTGTCTTAACTTGTTTTATTGTTAGTTCCATGTGTTTATCGGCCTTGTGATGTGTTTTGCATTGTCTCGTTTTGGAAGTGTGTTTGGTTTGTAAGTGTCTTGTTCAAAATCAGGGTTAATTATGTATCGGCATTATGACATGTATTTTGTTATGTGAACTATGTGTAAGATATTTATATAATGGATGTTATTAGTTTATAAATCAGTTTTGTTATTAATTGCTTGTTCATTGCTTGAATTAACAGGATGTGAATTTCAGTCAAGCGGATGATATGGACGAAGCAATAGGTACGCAAGGCCTTGAAGGACTTTCTCAAGCCTCGTACGTACCCGATTTTGATCCATCACAGACCAATAACGACAAGGATGCAAGTGATTGGTGGACTCCAATGACTACTGTCCGGAAACTACGAAAAGGTGGATCAAAGCAAGCAACTGCAGCTCCAACATCGGCAAAGTGGGATAGATGGTCTAGAGGACCAAGCAAGAAGCTTCAGCTTAGTGACTCACCAATGGCAGATGACGGTTCTCCACAGGCGTCACTGTATTATTTCACCGAAGAATCGTGGGATAGATTCACGGAATGGTCTATGAATCCAACAGCTTTGAGGATTGGTCCCTCTGTCTTTAATTTGACCCTCGCTCAGAGAATAGTTTGTGCTGGAAAATGGCTTGGAAACGAGGTATTACTTTGTTATACATGTTTGAATGGTCGTATATTTGTAACATATATTTGTTTGTGCATTGGATAATTGTCCTTGTGAATATTCAGGAAATGGATGCGATGATGTATATATGGCGAGAGAAGACATCTTTGAGGCGTTGGAATATAGACCGTGTTGCTTTCATGAACTCCATGTTCTGCCTCCAGATCGAGAATGAATACCAGAAGTGTAAAGCCGACAAAAGAGGCTACGTAGTACCCAATCTTCTTCTTGCTTACGGGAGAGGAGAGCTTCCATCTCATGGGCGGACTAATAAAGTCTGGGGTGTCGATGTTGATCGTCTCTACTTTCCTCTGTTTGTAAATGGTAATTATCCATGTTTCCTCTACACATCTCAGTTATTCAAGGCTTTTTTTTTACAAAATAAGTGATGTCCGTCGCAGTAATCATTGGGTTTCGTATCGTCAACATGATTGAGAAGAAAGTGGAAGTCTATGATTGCGATCGGGGAAGGAATAGGCAATACGTAGAAGTTTGCTGCTATGATTCCTAGAATTGTGAAGGCCGTTGGTCCACCTAAGAGCAAGCTACTCCTGACATCCTATTCGATTGCAGATATGCCTATGCCGTCAAGGTTGAACAAGTCTTGTGCTGATTGCGGGGCATATGCACTCAAACACTTGGAGTGCATCCTTCTTGGTCTTGACCTCAGTTTAGTGGAAGACGAAATAATGCCTGGTTGCCCAGAAGATTGCTTATGATATATGGGAGGCTGCCCATGATCCCATTTTAATCCAGCTAATGGCGCAACATATGCCTTCGGATTTTGAGAGTTCTGCTGTTTATGACCTTGAAGAAGACTGATTTTGTGTGTTTGTTTTGGTTTTACTAGCAATGTTATGACAATACTCTATTTTAGAGTTTTCTAGGAATTATGTGACATGACACTATTTTAGTTGCTATTTATTTGAGGTTTGCTTTTGCTATTTAGTTGTGACAATACTCTATTTTAGAGTTTTCTAGGGATTATTTTGAGAGTTCTCCACATACCCTAAACCACTAAACTTGACTATAGTACATAGTAGACCCTAAATCTTTACCCTAAACCCAACGAACCCTAAACCACGAATCTTATCACTCTTTACCCTAAACCACCAAATTGCAAACATATTTGACTTAACCCTTAATGAACCCAATCTTTACAATAAACCCTAAACGAACCCTAAATGAACCCTATACAAAAGAAGTTTTTAATCTAAACTCTTATCATTTGTGTTGAGAATGACATGTATTTGTTTGATAATTCCATTTGTAGTTCTTATAGCCACTAATAATATATATTTTTGTTTCATGTATAAACACTACTTTAGAGGATATATGGTGAAAGTACATACCCTAACTAATCCTAAACGAACCCTAAATCGTTTTTCATGATATTTAATAGATCTGCCTCAGGTATAAAACACTTTTTCTACCTAGTGAAACGACGTCGTTTTGTATTATTTTTTGACCTAATCCCTTTTCTTCCTCATTCTTTCACGACAGAGAGAAACCAAGGGGTGAAAACTTGGGAGATCAACTCAATCATGTCTTCGATCGGTTCTTCTGTCGAATCAAGATATCGACACACCAAACAAAGAGGAATTCCGACAAGATGCAATTGCGGCAAGGCAGTGGATCGTTTCACTTCAAAAACTGTCAAAAATCCGGGAAGGTTGTTCCATTGTTGTCCGATGGGATCTGAGAAGGTTAGTCTCTATTCATATAACCATGTCTTTGCTCCAATCTAACTGTTTGTTGATGTTAATCATGAAGGACAAAACTCACTTGTTCAAATGGACTGATAAAGCAGTTGTTGAAGAAATTGAAGATTTTCAGGATCTGTTTGGCGTCTTTGCTCGTGGACAATTCCGAGTTTCATAAATCAATGAGAGCTTCTGAGACCATGCTGAAACGCCATACGAGTAGACTTGAAGAAATGGAAGATGCAATTGCTCGTTGTGAAGAAAAGTCCATGGAATGCATAAGAGAGTTAAGGATCATCAAAGCTGTGTTTGTGTGTTGTTTTGCTATGGTCTTCATGTACCTTATCTATGCATGATGTTCAATTTGTTGTTCTGTTCTTTCCAAATAAATGTAAGACTATGTTCTTTTGTGTTTCTTGGTGATTTGCATTTTTTCTAACAAAAAAAATTGCAAAAATCAAACTGTCAATAGGAAGATCGATTTGTCTCAACAATGTTGTAAAACAAAAAGCAAATAACAGAGAACACACACAACAAACTAGATAGGTATATCACATGTTCCTCTCTTGTGTCCTTCCATACCACACCGGCTGCACTTGTGCTTTTTATTCTTTGTTGATCCTTGAGAAGATCTAATCTTGTCCTCTACTGTTTCATACCTTCTCTTTACTGGTCTACCAGCACTCTTTCTTGTCTCTGGTGGTAAGACCTTCGCAAGTTTAACCTCATCCGGAACATTCCATTCAGCCTCTGGAACTGGTATGGGATTAATGGATTCCGCATAGGCAGCTCTCCATGTTGCAGTGCTATAGACGCCATCAGTAAATCGGTGTACTTCCATACCTGTGTCAAAAAAGAGACCGAGCAATGTCTAAATGCTGCAAAAAACCGGAAATATATAGGCTTAATTTATAATGTTTATATACTTCCATACCTCGAGAATAAATTGCAGAATGGCGGTTCCGCATGGAATTTTTCCTAAATCAAACTTCCACATGTGCATCTTCTGGTTTCCAGATCAACATGACAATCATATATGTCTCCTTTAACAAGTGATCTGAAGTTGTCAACCTTGAGAACCTGAAACCCTCGAGCCTTCACAATTCTCCTATCAATCTTTTTCTCCACCTTAACGGTTAAAGGATCAATATGTTTGGAGCTTAACGTGCGACGCTCGTAGAACCATCGGTCAACAGTTCTCTTATACTATCTAGCAAAGGAATTACGGAAATTGTCTAGGTGATCTCAGAACTGAATTAATCGACTCGGCAGGTTATTGGTCCGATATCATACCTGGATCCAGGGAAGAGAGAACGAGCCCATTTTCTCACATCAGCCTCCTGTAGATATCTTCCAAGCGCCGGACTGATATCAACAATTTCGGTGAAACGTTCCTGAAATTCACTATACCTATACGCCTTTGAAGCCTTTTCGACCAAGGCAGTGAACCCCTTTGTCCTGAAGAATTTAACCACATTGGTCAACAAGTGGTGAATGCAAATTCCGTGTTTTGATCGTGGGTAGACAGTCCCAATCGATTTAGCAATTGATGCATTTCTATCTGACACAAAAGCTAAGTCTTTACTATCAGCAATAACCACATTCAACTGTCTGAAGAACCACTCCCATGATTCGTCATTCTCTGAATCAACAACTCCAAATGCAACTGGATACAAGTTGGAGTTACCATCTACAGCTGTAGCAACAAGTAGAACTCCTTTGTATTTATTTTTCAGAAAAGTTCCATCAACAACAATCACCCTACGATTGAACTGCGGAAATCCTCTAACCGATTGCCCAAACGACATAAATAGATACATGAATCTACCATCCTTGTTAGTTTCATAGTGAGTGTGTGTACCAGGATTAGCTTCTTTAAGCATATGCAAATATGAGGGTATCTTTGCATAGCTTTCGTCTGGTATACCTCTAACAGCTGCAATTGCATACTCACGAGCTTCCCAGCGTGCCAATAACTAATCTCGCAGCTGTGCTCCAGCCTCATAAACTGAATGATGTCGTTTGCTTTGGGGCCATCATTGGCATCATCAAATCGATGTTGTATCAGCTTCCCAATTGTTCTTGCCGACGCCATTTTTCCGAATTTGCTTTTCTTTGAAGGAGCACATGAGTGGTTCTCAACACACTTATTGATCATGAAATATGTAGAACCATCAAGACATTCCGCACACACAGTCCAGTTGCACGTTTTATCCTTACATCGTATAGACCACCATTTTTTCGTTGATTTGGTAACAATGAAATCGTAATTATTCTTCATCGCCCAAATTTCCATTGTTGCCTTTAGAACACGTTTACTCCGGAAAAGTTGATCTTTCTTCACGAAATCTGTGTACCCATTTCGGCATTCCTTTTCACTATCTCCATAGTTTTCACTCTTTAAACCAGCATCACCGGAACCCTCCTCACCGACATGATTCTTCCTTTTATCACAACACTTTGTTGATGGTTCTGCAAAATCTCCCAGATTTATGTCAGGAACTTCACCGTCCTCAACATTACTTGAATCACACGGCTCCTTATTCAAATCGATATTGACTCGTTCCTTTTCCTTTGCACCAGTACCAGAACAAGAGAACGTGACACACAAGGTTGTAGAGGAACCCTTCTTTGCGTAGCCCACAAAGTTACTCACTTGTCGATCATTGCTGATACTAATGGGAGGATTTCCTCTTTGATTCACCATCTCATAACTGAACTTCGACATTAACCACATTAGGGTTGACCCATAATCTTCACACACCATGATCTTGAGTTCCTCCAATAAAGTACTAGTTTCTAATGTCACCATTCGACCACGCCTTTGTTTGTTCGCCAAGAAACTCCACTCGTCACTGAAACTTGACATCCATACACCACATTTAACATAGATTAGAACCATCTTGTGTTGGTTGATAGAAGAGATGTTTGTCGATGAAGAATAGAGAGGAACAAGGAGCGATGGAGATAGAGATCGTGTGAAGAGAAAAGGAGAAAATCGTGGGGAGAATATACTTAGAGATATTTAGGATAGATTTAGGAAACATATGACCACGAAATTTGGAAGTTTCCATTTTTACTTTATTTGGCTAGAATATACATCATCACGTGAAGCGAGAAAGATGTAGAGAGTGGAAACTACATTCGCCATAGGCTATTATATAGTACAAGGCAGACCAAGGTATGACGTGTAAAAAGAAGGTATTTCATCGACTATTGGATAGAACTTCTATAAAAGTCCTATGTAGACCGAAGATATCTAGCTAGAATAATACGACACAAAATCTAGCAAGGGTAAATTCTTGAAGAAAGTATTTTATATTTTCTATTCAAGGTAAACCTATGTATAATACTTTGTATTCGATTTGTACACTACGTAGATGGCTAGAATAAGTATACTATCCTAGCTTTGACATTAAATAAAACATAGTTCCATAATTTTTAAAAAATAAATTTAAACATAAAAATAGATATACTTTGTTTTGTAATAATATCTATATTTTTTATATTTTTTTTACCTTAGTTAACTATTTTTTCCATAAGGGGAGGGTAAAACTTGTCCGAAATGACCAAAAGTATCAAAAGTCTTATTTGGACAAACAAACATCGAAAATGTCTTTATTTTCCAATTTTTTCAATAAAGATTTCCGTTTTTAAATAACGATTTCTTCTTTTTAGCAAAAAAGGTTAAAAATAACGATTTCTTCTATATATTGTGATGCCATGTTTCTCTGTTTTTGTTAGTGTGTACACTTCGTATCTTGTTAACCGGAAAGTACTATTACAAACTGTCTTTGAGATGTTAGTGCCGAAAAGAAAAAGAGGTTTATTCATGGTTCGATTGTCGAACCAGCAGCTGCTGCAGATATGATAGAGCCTATGCACATCATTTAAGTCCATAGTTCTCGGTTGGCTATGAACATCTATTACTTCGCTTATTCTTTACATCGTTTCTTTTAGCATCAATTAGGAGATTTTTGGTGTGTAACAAAGTTGTGATAAAGCTAAGTGCGCGAAAGCAAAAGAAACCTGCTTTATGAAGCTCATGCGTCATGCTAGGCCTGGACATCCCAATCCTCGGGTCGGATCTTGTCGGGTTCGGATCTTTCGGATCCTGGAAATTTAGACCTATTTAGGTATCCATAATTTTTCAGATTGGTTCCGGATCAGGTCTTGTCAGGTCCGGATCGATTCGTGTCTATAATTAAAATATCCGTAATTTTCGGATTTGGGTCAGATCCGGGTTGGGTTCGGGTATTTAGAATATAAAAAGGAAATGAAATACTCAAATTCTATATAATTTAGTCAAAATTTATCATATATATCTAAAATTTTACAAAATAACTTAAAATAAACTATTAATAATCAAAATATAACATTTTAATTATATATTTTACATTTCAGACTTCATGTTACTTAAAAATATTACAAAATAATGACAAGATTGTTAATAAAAAGATATTTTAAAGTTTTTAAGTCGGGTTTGAATCGGTTATTATTGGGTCGGGTCTATTCGGATCGGGTTCTTTTCGGATCCGTGTCTATTTGGATCGGTTCTTTTCAGGTCTGGATTCATTTGGGTAGAAAAATTTTGGACCCAATAGATACTTGTAAACTTTCGATTCGATTTCAGATTGGATATTTTCGGATCGGTTCCGGTTCGGGTTTTCGGGTCCAGGGTAAAATGCCCAGGCCTACATCATGCCAGTGGAACAAAAAAAAATGAAGCCCATGCCAAAACCGGGTTGAAACATGTTGTTTAACCGGAATCGATTTTTTAAAAATAGCCGGTCAAAAAATTGATGGTTAGACCTAGAAAACGGTGTCGTTAATGTGGCGAAAAAAAACAAAATCGTAAAAGAAATTATCAACAACACATGGCATATGTGTGTGCTATCTATCGGTTTCTCGGGTCATTCATATCAAAACAGCCAACCAAAACCAAACATCTCTCTCCCTACCACTCAAAATCTCTCTCTCGCTGCTTTCAATGGCTTCCTTGCTCGATTCCGTCACAGTCACCCGCGTGTTTTCTCTTCCGATCACTTCCTCGATTTCACCTGCTTCAAAGGTTCCGTCGGTTTCCGCACGGCGGATTTCTCCAGTTCCCGAATTCAGAGGTTTGAAAGCTTCCCGACGGAGTTTGGTGACTCAGTCAGCGAGTCTTGGTACGAATCTCAGATCCCGATTCGCTCGTGGTGGTAGAATCGTCTGCGAGGCTCAGGACACCACTGCCGCCGCCGTGGAAGGTATACATTTTAACTTTTTTAACCTCCTCTTATTCTGTGTAAATAATAAATTCACCGCTTGTGGTAAAAACTGATGGTGAATATATAACTGTTACGTTGATATAGTCATTCCATCATACACGAAGTCACGAACTAGTTGAACTTCTTCAAACACATGATTGGATCCATGTTGGATGTCCTGAGATTTTGAGGCTATATACAATTTAATTTTAAAAAAATTAATTAGATTTGGGAAGCTATATACAATTTAATAATAATTTTAATAAAATTTTGTTTATAACAATTTTGAAACTCTCTTACAATTTTGTTTGGGAGCTTTAAGACAATGTCCATGATACCTAACTTAACCGGTTTGTTTTTGGTGGTGCAGTACCAAACATCTCTGATTCAGAATGGCAAACACAGGTCCTCGAGTCAGATGTACCAGTATTGGTCGAGTTTTGGGCACCGTGGTGTGGACCTTGCCGTATGATTCACCCCATTGTTGACCAACTGGCTAAGGATTTTGCAGGGAAGTTCAAATTCTACAAAATCAACACCGACGAGAGCCCAAACACAGCTAACCGTTACGGGATCCGCAGCGTTCCTACCGTGATCATATTCAAAGACGGTGAGAAGAAAGACAGTATCATCGGAGCTGTTCCTAAAGAGACGTTGGAGAAAACTATAGAAAGATTCGTGGTCGAGTAACTAAAACAAAAACAAACTTCACTCTTTATCACTCATGTCTTATGTGTTGTATAATTCTTCGTAAGGTCTCTTTTGACTATTTATGTTTCCATGTCTTGTTTAGAATTAAGAAAAAAGAAAAAGAAATAAAAACAAACAATTTAAAAATAATTCCACCGACGCCATTAAAGGATGAGAAGCACAACTCCATGTGCAACCACATGCCAGTGTTCTTCCTAGGCTCTAACTCACCGTACAGCATATTTACATACATAAATATCTTTGGAAATGTAAGGGTTCCGTACTGTTTCATTCTTTGTACTGCATAGTAGATAATATATTAATGCCACGAGGGTTTATGTCAATATATTATGTGTTTCGACTTTCCATTTCTAATCCAATTATGTAAGTCTGTATACTATGTGCCATGACATGTATTTTTATATAGTAAACGGTGATGATAAAACGCGTTTGTTTTCTGAATATATCAACTGGATGCTCACAACTAATCTTGGGGGATATTACATGTCATCTAACTCCAGATTTTCGCGAACTTGCATTAATTGAATTAATAGACTAAAACGTTGGAAATATATAATTTGACATAAACAATTAGATCTGAAAAACTCTGATAGCAGTTGACAATTGAAATTGAATCCTGAAAGTATCTAAATATACAGCTAGCTAGATCTCCTATATGATCATCAACTATGCCAATCTTATTTTCATTAACACATGTTTTCTCTTGTCTAAAAGATCCTAACTATCTGTGCCAATATTTTCTACATATTATTGTAGTGTTACGCATATTGGTATCTTGTAGTAAAAGACTAAAATGTCGTTACATACATTGTATGAAAATATCAACGTACGTAATCAAAACTACCTCACCAAAATAAGCAAAATTAACCACAGTATAGGAAACTACCTTTTTATAACGAGAGCATTATTTGTCATGCGTTTAGACCTACATTCAATTATTAGAGAATTTTCAAGAGTAATATAAAAAATTAAAAATTAAGTATCCAACTAAGAAAGATAACGAACACATGCATGAGATTGTGGTGCATGTAAGTGAAATTAGTCGTAATAATCACCGACAAAACGCGTTAGTTTTCAATCAATTCCTTATAAAACGAGTCCAAAAGGCTTCCTTCTCCATCAAGCAATCACTTCTAAGCTAACACTTTCTTTCGATCTCTCTTTGTCTCAAATCTACTAAAATATACATGGAAATGAAGGGGGAATATTTGGTAATTGTTATCTTATTGGTTGGTACGTTAAGTGTGGGGATGTGTTCTAACGGTTGGATTAGGGCTCATGCAACGTATTATGGTGTTAATGATAGCCCTGCTTCACTTGGTAAAAAATCTACTTTATACCATTGTTTTAATACTTCTATTTGTTATTAAAATTTCTGTATATCAAACATTTGGTCTTAACAACTTCTTTCCGATGTATATTTTATAGGAGGAGCTTGTGGGTATGACAATCCGTACCACGCTGGATTCGGAGCTCATACGGCAGCTCTAAGCGGTGCGCTATTCAGAAACGGCGAGTCATGCGGTGGTTGCTACCAAGTGAGGTGCGACTATTGGGCGGATCCTAAGTGGTGTCTCCGAGGAGCAGCCGTGACGGTGACGGCTACAAACTTCTGTCCGTCGAACAACAATGGAGGTTGGTGCAATCTCCCTCGCCACCACTTCGACATGTCCATGCCTGCTTTCTTCCGCATCGCTCGCCGCGGCAACGAAGGCATCGTACCCGTCTTCTACCGCCGGTAACATATTATGATTTTTTTAACATATTATAATAACATAATATTCGAAACATGAAAAACGTAAACACAAATAAACAATCTATTCCCATAGCTAATCTAGCAAAAATGTTGATAGAACACTTAAATACCTTTATTACATAACAATGTAGCATCGTGTAATATATCTAATAAATAATAATAATTTTGTCTTTTTTTTTTTTGCTTAAACTATGGTAATTTTGTCTTTTTTGTCTTTTTTGTCAAAGATGTTTTACTGATTTTGTGTGTTTACAATTATATAGAGTTGGATGCAAAAGAAGAGGAGGTGTGAGGTTCACGATGAGAGGTCAAGGGAACTTCAACATGGTTATACTCACAAACGTTGGCGGCAGCGGCGCGGTGAAAGCGGTTGCGGTGAGAGGCTCAAGGGGAAAGACTTGGCGTCAGATGACTCGTAATTGGGGTGCCAACTGGCAGAGCTCCGGCGATCTCCGTGGACAGAGACTCTCCTTCAGAGTTACTCTTCTTGACCGCAAGACGATAACGTTTCTAAACGTTGTTCCTTCTTCTTGGTGGTTCGGCCAAACCTTCTCCGGTCGAGGCCAGTTCCTCTGAATGCAAGTCCTCGTGAGGACAATGTCCTATTGCTTGCTCTTTCATCTTTGTAATGAATGTTAGAGCTAATTTTCAACTATTTGCTTATTTATGGGCGTTGCCCTTTGTTTTTTTTTTGGGCAATGTTCCTTTGATCTTGATTTTTATTACTACTAAATAATTACACGCTTGAATTTTTTTTTTGCATTGGTTTGTCATTTATGTATGAGCATTACTCAGAATGTTACACGAGTTTTGCTGAATCTATATTAATGGAAGTAACATTTTTAATCGGTTTCTTTTATTACAAAATTCATTCATAAATTAAATACAATTAGCTGTTACAAAAAATAAAAAAATACAATTAGATACCTTTACCAAAACAAATGAGAAGAGCAAGTAAAATGTAAGATGATAAAGAAATAACTCAAGACAACCCTTTGACAAAGAAAAACATAACTCTTTTATAAAAAGTAAACAAATAAAGATATTATTATACAGAGAGAAATAAATATGCGATACCAATTTGGAAAAAACAATGAGCCGGCCCATGCTTTTTCTGCTACTTTTTTCTCTATTTTCGATGAGTTGATTTTTCAAATACAAAATCAATAATAGTTCTTGTTAAGAAAGTCAGTAAAATCAACTTTTGTAAGGTTTTATTTTCTTTGTAACTTGCATATGCTTTCTGTGTGTTTAATAATAAATTACTGTCGCATAATTAGATGACCGTTTAGTCACATCCTGTACCTTTTCTTTATCATCAGATTAAATTAAGCTTTTAAGAAAAATCTACAAATAAAGCGAAACCAAATATCTGTAAAATTCTACACATAGCTTTTATTTTGCCATCAATTTATACAAAGAACATTATCTTAGTAATTTTTTTTTTTTGAATTCAAGAAGTTCTCCCTTAATTTGTTTGGGCCAATAACAAAAATAGTTTTTTTTTTGTAACTGAATAACAAAAATAGTTACTAGTATCTTTAGTTTACATAACAGTTCTGGGTAATATTGTTATTTTGCTATCCGTAATATGCTATAAACAACTGAAAAGTTGAACCAATTATTCTTTAATCAAACGACTGACGTTACATTTGCAGTTTTTGCAGATCTCACAGTGTGGAATAAGAACAAAAAAGTTTGTTTTAAATTTACACAAAAAGGCAGAAGAACAAAGATTTTTAAAATGGTCAAAAACATGCAAAGCCCATCAGACATGGATTCTTTTCATGTTCCACGGATGATAGATTGAACAGAGCCATTAAAAAAGAAAATAACTTTAAATAAAAAGACACTAATACCCTTCCAATGCTTTCACACTCTTCTTGAACAATGAACAGAGAAAAAGAGAGAGAGAAGACACTCTTTTAGTCTTTAGTAAAGTTCTCTCTGTTCTCTCCGAAATTCATTTTCTTGGTCAAGAGGGTTTTCAGACAGTGAAGAGGAAAAAGATGAGAGGACCTCTGGGAGCTGTGATTGGAAGATACACTTCCAGTGATGGGAGTGAAAAGGATGGGATCATCAAACACAACAGAAAGTGCAGAGATATCACGTTTCTCATCATCTTCATTGCCTTTTGGGTCTCAATGATTGTCAATTCCAGCTTTGGTTTCAACCAAGGTAACCCATTAAGGTAAAAATGCTCTTAATCTCTTTGGAACAAAGACTTTACCTTTTATCACGCCAGAGTTTGTATCTTTGTAGTAGATTTGGTATCTGCATGATCTCTTGATTTGTGGGGCTGTGTCTTTATGTTGCAGACTCACATATGGATTGGACTATGAAGGGAATGTGTGTGGTAGCAATCACCGTCACCGTGACCTTACCAAACTTGAGCTTAGATATTGGTTAAACCCAAACCAAGTTTATGAGAGTGGTTTGAAAGATGGGGAGCATAAGCTGGCTAACGCTAGGAGTATCTGTCTCTTGGATTGTCCTGCACCTTCAGATGATACTCTCAACTGGGTCTGTGACTATCCTGACGGCGAGATTCGTCTCAAGATGGGTGATTGGGTAGACAGGAACTACGATTACTTTGAGTTTCTTACTCCTGAGATGAGGAACTCTTCTCTTCAGCTTCAGGGTCCTTGTTACCCTATTATCTTCCCTAGTGTCAATGGTAAAAGAGTGCATTTGTATGTTCATAAAGCCTCAGTCTTTTTATCTTGTAACGAGTTTTGATTTTTTTATGTAGTGTATTGGAGCTGTCAGTATATTGCTCGTGCTTCAAATTCATCACTGCGTCACTGGCAGCAGATGGGTGGTGTGAATATTCAAGAGGATATGATCATAGACAAATCGATCAGAAGGTCATTGAACTCTCGTGCCTCGGTTCTAAAGGTTAGAGAATCATCCTCTTCTCTCTTGACATGTAAACTCTACTTTCAGACTTGTCATTTGAAGAATGTTCTAAAGTGTTTGTTGGTGGTTCAACTCGCAGCGTTATGTGGCTGATATAGGCAAGTCATGGCCAGTATTGATTGTGTGTGGAGGCCTTGTCCCGCTGTTTCTATCCATTGTCTGGCTTCTCCTTATTAGGCACTTTGTTGCCGCCATGCCGTGGATAACCGTTGTCCTCTTCAACATGCTTTTAATATCGGTGACCATCTTCTATTACTTGAAAGGTTGGTTTAAGGAAAATCAAGATTCTACTGTGTTTCATGTCATGTGGACTTAATATGCGTTGTGTCTTTTTGTAGCTGGATGGATTGGGAATGATGCTGTAACACCTATTATCGGTGAGCATGACCCATACTTTCATGTATATGGTCGAGTAAGTTTCAACGTTTGCTTCCAAGTTCACTAAATCATGAGACCGTTAATCCCACTTCTCTAGACTTATTTGCATTTGCTTGTTCTCAGGAGCTGACCCATGTCAGAGGAGTCGCCATTCTGATGACTTTCATCTCAGTTGTTGCTATCCTCACTTCAATCGCCATCATCCGCCGTATCCTCATGGCAACATCAGTCCTCAAGGTAGCTGCTAAAGTAATAGGAGAAGTGCAAGCGCTGATCATATTCCCTGCTATACCATACGCAATGCTCGCCATATTCTACATGTTCTGGCTATCGGCGGCTCTCCATCTGTTCAGCTCTGGCCAGGTGGTTCAGAACAACTGCAACAACACTAACTGCTGCGCGTATGATCTGGTGTTAAAGAAAGTGAACTGTGACCGTTGTTGTGGTTACAGCATACGTTACACTCCTCACATCACCATTGCCATATTCTTCCATCTATTTGGTTGCTACTGGGCCACACAGTTCTTCGTTGCTTCTTCTGCTACAGTGATTGCTGGCTCTGTTGCTTCCTATTATTGGGCTCAAGGGGAAGCAGCATCGCCAGAGATACCTTTTCTTCCTGTTTTCGCCTCAATGAAGCGGCTTGCACGTTACAACCTAGGATCTGTGGCTCTTGGTTCACTCGTTGTCTCTTTTGTGGAGTCTGTTCGGTTCATTCTCGAAGCTATTCGTCGTAAGACAAAAGTAAGAGGGACCACACCTGATCACTGGCTTGGGAGAATGGGACATTACACATCACGTGGGTGTCTTAAAAGCGTTGAGTGGACCATCAAATCGGTTAATCGCAATGCCTACATAATGGTAATAGAGAATCTCTTCCTCTTAACAAAACAAAGACCATTTCTTGATAAATTTCTGTCTCTTGGTGTCTTGTTCAGATTGCTATAACAGGGAAAAGCTTCTGCAAATCGTCTGCAATCGCAACAGAGCTGATCATAAACAACATTATGAGGATAGGCAAGGTTAATGTAATCGGAGATGTTATATTGTTTCTAGGGAAGCTATGTGTCAGTCTCTTCAGTGCTCTCTTTGGCTTTCTGATGTTGGATTCGCACAAGTATCGGTCTTCTCACAACAAAGTCTCGTCCCCTCTATTACCCGTTCTGGTAAAAAACATTTTGTTTTCCCTCTAGACAGATGTTATTTGAGCTTTGAACAGGTGGGATTATGACTTTCCCTCTCTGTGCACAGGCATGTTGGGCTCTTGGGTATGTTGTGGCTACACTGTTTTTGCGGTGGTTGAGATGTCGATAGACACAATCATACTATCCTTCTGTCAAGACTCAGAGGAGAATCAAGGAAATGCTCAGCACGCGCCATCTCTTCTACTTGAAACTTTAGATAACAATGAGGAGGAGGTTCAGAGACTCACCCACTGATAGATCCATACTGTATAACTTTTGTTTCCTTGGGGGTTGCCGGCTTATATTGGTTTTAAAGAATGGAATCTTGCCTCTCAAAGCATTATAAGCATATTGTAATGCCAGATCAGATGGCTTGAATGATTCTTCTATTTTGGAATCAAAATATTATATTTATGCCAAAATGCTTCTTTGTTTGGTTACACAATGAATGGAGTGTTTGAAACATTACACTCAAATTTTTAATGGAATGAAGCAAAAGGATTAGAACCAATGGTGTACTTATTTCTTGGCAAAACTCAACGTCTCATGGCTAATCTCATCAACACGAATCATCATCACGAGGCCACTATCTTCTTCAGACCAAGCAATGGATTCACCGGCCAGCAACTTGGCAATTGCCGTAAGCTAAGAAAACAGAGTAAACCGAATCGGTTCAAGTTTTATTCAGAGATGAATAGACGAGCAAAGATAGTTACCCTTCGTTTGCATTTGGAATCTTCCTTGTTGTCACCCAATTTAACTCTGAGGTACTTGATAGCTGAAACATATACAGAATAAATACAAACAGATTAGACTTTTTGTTTCAGTTGAGAGCCAAAAAAGAGGGACATTAAAACCTTACATGGAATGCCAGAGAAGTTCCTAAGTTGGAGCTTGAGAAGACGAAGAGCTTCCCTTGGTTCATGTTCATTCACATTTACTATCACGACCTCGTCTTCCTTGTAAGCAGAACCATCGTCTTCCCTATATCATGGTTTTGGAATGTTCTCAAACACTCCTTGGCAATGAAGTAAAGAGCAGAAAAAGAAAGAATACAAGCCTAAAAAGAAATGGTTGCGAAATTAACTGACTTGACTTCAAGCATCTTTGCTATGGATTTGTCATCTGCCTCCCTAGCTTTTTGTCCGAAAAAGTGCCCCTATGTATTGTGGAAGATATCAAGAAGACATTGATCATTTTCAACCAAAAATTCTTGTCCACATTGTACCTTCTCTACGAGCCTGTGTGCTCGCTCGGTTTCTCCTTTGAAGAATGCTTCTACAGCCTGCCAAAGAGAAAGAGGTTTTAGTTATGCAACCACTCATCACATCATGGCAATCCCATAGCCACCGCAGATACATAACTGTGTATCCGGTAAATGAATACTTGTTATCTCAAAGACTTACAGCTCGGTAGTATTCTTTCATCTCCTGCAGATTCTCGTGCACTGCTATACGATGTGCCTTATATTCATTTTCGTCATCTTCATCTACCAAAGAGAGAAACGTAGATAGTTTAGCAGACTCTTGAGAAAGGAGATGATAAACGTACATGCAAGACTCTGTCACGGTTACCTTCTTTAGATGTATTTGTTGATTGTATAACAGTAACTACTCTCTCTTGAAAAGGGTCTTCCAGAGGTTCAAAAACAGGACGACCAGGAACTCTTGCTCTCCTTTCTCCAATTCGTCTAGTTACTTTTGGTACTTCCTCATATCTTTCAGCACCAGAGAACAAAGCTTGTAAAACTTCCTTTTCAAGACCATTATTGTTCTTGCCTCCGTCGTGTGAACCTGTTAGGGTTCTTGCTTCACCACTGCATCATCAAAGAGAGAAATTTTGAGGGAAAATATCAAAAGGTTCATCAATGGAAGGGCTTTGTACAAACAAAAAAAAGTGTACCTCTGAGAAAAATCTTGAAGCACCACTTGGTTGCAGGGCAGGGATTCATGTCTTTGAGGATCAACTTTTGACGTCTTTTAAGTGAAGGGAAAACAAATCAAGTAACCAATCAGAGGCAGACTTTAGAAGAAGACGGTATTCTATAACAACAACCAAACTGAAAGTCATAAGAAAAATCTCACAACTTCATTGGAGATTCCAACATCAGCATGCTTCTTGGTATCAGACAAGTCGAGCAGTTTCTCCGTACTCTGCAATATCATCAAAATTGTAGAGTGGATGCCAGAAGTTACAACACAAAGATCAGGCATGATCTATGAAATACTTACAGGAGCTATATGCCAAGAGCTATAAAGATACCACTAACAATCAAGTGAAAAAATTAGAGACAATAGGAACGTGAATGCGCTTTTGACTCTGGCAACAAAGAGAAAAAAGATTTAGGCTCTAATTCATTGAAGGAAAACACCAAAATCTCTTTAGTTAGAAGAGTTTAATAATAATTCTTATCAGAATGAAAAGTCAATGCTATCTCCAACTTTAGTCAGCAAATAGAATTAAGACACACAAAAAAATGGATTCTCAACGTAGCTGAAATAAAAGTGATGCAATTATAAAAGTCACAGGTCATAATTAAGCTGGTGGGCATCTTAGTGAGCTTCAAGGTATGAGAAAATATTATATAATTCAGCCAAGAAAAGCTAAAACACATGACAAAAAAATTTAAAGACAAAGACGAAAGGTATCTTATGGAAAAAGCAAATTAAAGAAACAGAAATACACTACTTGCTTCAGAGCTAAGGGAACTGACTTACCTTCATCACATCATATCCGCAAACGCCTGATAGTATGGTGAAAAAGCAGATAAATTTTAGCAGCTAAGATCATGAATGAATGATGTCAAAGCAATAATCAAAGTAGAGAATGCTTTTACCAAGAATCTGTTGAATAACCTCTGGGCTAGCTTGAAAGCCTTCTCCGAGCATCTTAGCAATAAATTCCTCAACATCAGTTGGTGCCCTGCTCACCTTTGCCTCATTGCTTTTGGCAATTCTTCTTCACTCCATATCTCAGTTTCAGGAATATCCCTTGCGTCTATCTTCATTGGTTTAACTGCTTCTTGGCGAGCATTTGATGCAGGCTCGGTTCTTCGAGCATACTCCTTACCAATAACACTTGAAATAGTACCAACTGAGACAGAACTTTTCTTCGGCCTCCATACTTTATCCTCTTGTGTTTGAACTTTCTTGGGAACATAGACACGAGCTGGCTTTGAGGTTGCTCCGTTCGTTTTGAGTTGGTCACTTTGAGGCGTCTCTTTGTAGTCATGGCGAAGAGAATCTCACCAGCTTCATGGACATTCTGGCTAGCTTGACAGTAGGCAGCAGCAATGTCATCTAGAGAAAACGAGAACCAAACGCATCGAGAAGGACCTGCAAGCT
This sequence comes from Brassica carinata, assembly GCA_016771965.1. Classification (NCBI taxonomy): domain Eukaryota; kingdom Viridiplantae; phylum Streptophyta; class Magnoliopsida; order Brassicales; family Brassicaceae; genus Brassica; species Brassica carinata. The sequence goes on from CM028692.1 coordinate 54,768,802, forward strand.
TCTTGAATCAGGATCACTGTGGGAAGAGCTTGCAATCATTGACATGTCTCCTCCTAATTCACAACGAATGGGCTGCGTTGATATAAAAGTAGTGATGCTAATTGCAGACAGAATGCTCTGAGTAAAAATGTCGTCTACATATAACATCCAAAATATAATGCAGTTTTCAGTTATCCTCCTAATAACCGGCTTTGACTGGGTAACTAAAAGCAGAACATGGTTTGTATTTTGTCCGAAACAAAAAGAAGAAAACTTTGAATATACATTTGGCTCGAAATACCCAGAGAAAATGCATTGAACAAACACCTGGCAGGAAGGCATAATCTCCGACCAAAGTAGGAAAAAGGAACCTGCTTAATGTAATGGCGTGACAGCACAGTTACCACTATGAAAGCAAATCAATGGCACAGTGACAAAACAAATCAGGGTAAAATAAAAACACGATCTTTACTCGCTATCAACGATACTCAGAGCGCAAAATAGATGAGACGGAAACTTCGCATAGAAGAAAGCCAAGAATGTGAAAACTTTAAAAAAAAAAAACAGCATAAAAGCACAAAGAAGAAGAAGAAAGGAATAAAGGAATCTTTTTTTTGATAGAGAAGCAATCGGAACGCGTTTCGAGACTACAGAGACAACCCAGTTGACAACAATCAGCAATGAGAAGAGAAAAGAGTAGAGTGTAAGAGTTGTAGCTTACCACCGGAAAGGGCTATTCAATCGACAATCTGAATTGGTTAAGACCGAGACTTGTGAAGTGGACAGGAGAAAAGAGAAGAAGAAGAAGAGTAGAGAGAGATAAATTTGGCAGCGATGTTTCTAAGTAGACCAATGTAATCAGGTGCATGAGGAGGAGTGTTGTCAAAGCTTTTTCCCCGAAACTTCACTAAAACATTAACTCCCCCCATTAGATACTAGATGTTTAATGTTTCCCAGTTTTGTCAGTAAAATCAAATCACCAATGAGAATTTATTCAAATATTTTTGAGATCCACACATTTTAATGAACTTATAAGTAGTTAATAGAGTCGAGAGATACATAAATAAGCTTTCACTTTTCATAGAGTGTAATTGCAAAAAATAAAGAATAATCCGAGTTATTGTCAAAAATGATAAAGTAAAACATTCGGTCAAAAGTATCATATAGTAGTACATTTAACACTAGAGAAAAAAGTATCATTACATGTGAGATGTTGTTAATTGAGCAAAATGTGATTTAAAAAAACAAAAAAAGTTTGAGGAGACACCGAGACACTGGATTACGTGAGTAGTCCTTAATGTTTTTATTTATTATGGACTAATCCTCCGTAGTTTTATTCTTTATCAGAATAAGTACATTTTGTTGTATTGACAAAGTAGCCCCTCTTCTTTCATTTATCGGTTCTTACTTACTCCGGTCGCCGACGAATTCTGGTAAGCTCACACTCCTTATATGTTCTCATCCACTTCTAAATAGTTCATGGATCTACGTTCCGAGCAATCCCATAGCTTTGGTTATTATCTCTTGAAATTTCCGGTACATATTGCTGTTCCCATTACCGCAAATGCAGACTGAAACTGTTCCTTTGATCTTTTGCAATCACAAAGTTTGCGTTTTTACTGCTGGTAAATCATTTCAGAGCAAGTATGATGGGTGGGTCGAGAGGAATAATCAGCGATAAATGGTCAATGCGGATTCTCTGGGGCTGTGCTCTCGGAAGTGCTGTCGGTAATGTTCCCTTTGATTTGTTTTCTCAAACTCATAAAAGCTTTTTCCTTTTTCTCTGAGAGACGAGACACTTATGATTGTTTTTAGGTTTATACATGGTTGCTGTCGAAAGACAAACCCAGAACAGAGCACGTGCCTTGGCTGAAGGTTTGAGAGCTGCTGAATCACAAGCTGCTGATGCTGATACTCTCTGAATTCTTACCAGTGTTTTTTTTTCTTCTTTCTGTTAGATGCTATATAGCAACATCTTGCTCCTAATATCTTTGTTGATGCGTTTTCTTGTTGGCAAATAATTCCTGAAATGAATTCGAAACTTGTAAGAGTTGAAGTTGAATGAACATACAATCTGTGTTATGGAATAAGCCTCTTACTTTTCTCCTTGGACTCATGCTATGTTTGTGAATCACTTTTTTTTAGTAGTATTTTGCTTTCACGTTATGTGTTTTCTTCAAAGTAAAAATAGGTCACATCCTATAAAACCATGAAGGATTCTTTAATTTGAAAAATATACAGCAGGATCAGTTTATTCCTAGGAAACAAAAAAAAATATGGCAAAGGGACACCAAGGCAGATGCTTTGGATTCGTCCTATTACTATGCTTCTTCACTTCAACTTTCGCACGCAGGGTTCTTAAGGATCTCTCCATGATGGAGGCAAGCAAGCTAGAGCTGAACCATGTAGTGAAGCCTGGGATGGTTAGTTTGAGCGAGCAAAATCGTAAGTTGTTCAATGTGGAACCTGAAAACAATGTCAAGCCTGACCATAAGCTGCAGTCCATGCCGGGCGAGCCAGAAGAGCCTGAGGACAAGGTCATGTCTGGTTATAAGCTGCAGTCCATGCCGAACGAGTCAGAAGAGCCTGAGGACAAGGTCATGTCTGGTTATAAGCTGCAGTCCATGCCGGGTGAACCAGAAGAGCCTGATGACAAGATCATGGCTGGTCATAAGCTGCAGTCCATGCCGGGTGAGCCAGAAGAGCCTGATGACAAGATCATGTCTGGCCATAAGCTGCAGTCCATGTCGGGTGAGCCTGATGACAAGATCATGTCTGGTCATAAGCTGCAGTCCATGGCGGGTGAACCAGAGGAGCCTGAGGACAAGGTCATGTCTGGTCATAAGCTGCAGTCCATGGCGGGTGAACCAGAGGAGCCTGAGGACAAGGTCATGTCTGGTCATAAGCTGCAGTCCATGGCGGGTGAACCAGAAGAGCATGAGGACAAGGTCATGCCTGACCATAAACTGCAGTCCATGGCGGGTGAACCAGAGGAGCCTGAGGATAAGATCATGTCTGGTCATAAGCTGCAGTCCATGCCGGGTGAACCAGAGGAGCCTGAGGACAAGGTCATGTCTGGTCATAAGCTGCAGTCCATGGTGGGTGAACCAGAGAAGCCTGAGGGCAAGGTCATGTCTGGTCATAAACTGCAATCCATGGCGGGTGAACCAGAAGAGCCTGAGGACAAAGTCATGCCTGACCATAAACTGCAGTCCATGGCGGGTGAATCAGAGGAGTCTGAGGATAAGGTCATGTCTGGTCATAAGCTGCAGTCCATGCCGGGTGAACCTGAGGAGCCTGAGGACAAGGTCATGTTTGGTCATAAGCTGCAGTCTATGCCGGGTGAACCTGAGGAGCCTGAGGACAAGGTCATGCCTGATCACAAACTGCAATCCATGTGGGATGAGCTAGAAGAACCTAATCCTAAAAAAATGCTGGATCATAAAGAAAAACCTGATCATAAAGTGCAATCCCTAGCTAGTGAACTAGAAGATCCTGACCACACAGTTAAGCCTATGGGGTATGGTCTAGGTAGGGGTTATGGAAGTGGCAGCGGATATGGAGAAGGTATTGGCTCCAGTGGAGGCAGTGGCTATGGAGAAGGGATTGGTTCAAGTGGAGGCAGTGGCTATGGTGGAGGCACTGGCTCCAGTGGAGGCACTGGCTATGGAGAAGGAATAGGATCCGGGTCTGGCCAACCGAACTGCGGTCCTGTCACTGGAACTCCAGGTAGTGCATACGGTGAAGGCATTGGACAGGGTAGTGGCTCAGGCGAAGGGATTGGTATCGGTATAGGAGGTGCCTCAAGTGGTAGTGTACCAAGTGTAGTTATCCCAAGCATATCAATCCCTCCCATAACGGTTCCAGGCACACAAATTCCCGGTTTTGTGATTCCAGGAGTCAGGGTTAATCCTGGCTATGGTTCTGGGGGATGCCAAACCGTTGGTTGCACCCCAAGCCGGCCATATTACCGCCCACCTATATACCAACAACCACCAAGCTGTTCCCATTGTCCACCGTTCACGTCAGGAGAAGACAAACACATGTTAGAAAAAGGAACCATGACCGAAGAAGCTCTTGCACCCACTTCAAAGGAGATGCACGTCTAAGCTTTCAGTGTCCATGGAAACACAAAGTTTAATAAAATCACTCATAAGGGATATATCACTATTTTGGTTTTGATAAAAGCTTCACATTAAGTTGAATAAATCCAACGTTACCAACAGAAAGTTTTAAATAAATGAACTTTGATTAAGAAATAGTAAAGAAACACGCAGCTGGAACTGTAATTGACCCTAATATTGATATTTAGTGTGACATGATCATCTCTCGTACCATGGTCTCATGATGATCATTGTCTGCATCATCATTACAGCATTGATAGCAAAAGAAAACAGACAGTAGAAAGAGCACAAGACACTGACTTGGCTTCACGTCAACTTCTTGTTTTTTTGGATATTTCGATTGCCTCTCTGGTTTATAGGCCGGCCCATAAATCCAGTTAAGCTGTATTCTAATGAATTATATTGTGAATTTGTTTTTTTGAAAGGATATTACTCACCTTTCTCAAAATAGTAAAATAGATTAGTTTAATAAAGTTTTTGATGTTTCCAAAATAGATAATATTTTTATATTTTAATGTAATTTTTAATTTTATCAAAAAATGTGTAGCTAAAGATATTTTGTAAAATAGATTGTGTCGGTGCTGACAAAAATCATACACAAACAAGTTCGAAATCATATCTCAAGCATTAGCTATTGCCAGCAGCGGCTCTGAGCGGAAGCAACGGAAGCTCAGGCTTCCGGCCATAATTTTGTTTAGTATTTTGTCGGCCAATTTTTTTAAATCCTTAAATAGTCTAGTGGTTAAAAGCTTTAGTGGTAAGGCAAGTAATTGTTTCGATACTCCTCAGTTTCATTTTTTTAACACAATATATTTTTATAGTATATCTTCACTTATTAAAGATAAATAATTTAATGTTTATGCATATCTGTAATCAGCCTTGTTTTATTATTTGCTTCCGGTCTGAGAATATTCCGGACCGGCACTGGCTATTGCCACAACTCAGCTTATCAAGGAGCTATGGGAACCTGGTTCTCCTTCAGATGATTTTATTCTCTAATGTAAAGTAAAAAATTTCAATTTCTTTTGAGATTAAAACAAGCAACTCTAGTTGTAAACATTTTTTTTGTTTGAATTAATTTAACATTTTTTCAAAGAAAAAAATATATTTTGTAATCTATTTTATAATTAGTTAAATAATTTTTAATCTATATTTTCATGATATTTTTTAGATAAAAAGTAATTTTTTTAATAATTGGTGTATTAGCCTAAAACTTTTATTTTGGAACAGATGAGTATAATTTTGACCCAAAAAAGTAGTAATTAAGCTTCACAAAACGACAACGTTTTTACATCTGTTCATAAAATCGATTAGCGACAGAGACGAAGAACAAAAAGACAGACGAACTCAGAGAAAGAGAGTGGTGTGCGTGTCTGGTAATGGATCGTATTCTCAAGGCAGCTCGAACATCCGGTTCGCTCAACCTTTCCAATCGATCTCTCCGGTTAGATCCACTAGCTTTGATTGTTTTTCTTTTTCTTCTTTTAATTTTCGAAATTGGATAGAAAATGTGAATATTATCTTTTGATCGGCGCGTGTGTATGTAATCATCTGAGAAAACCTAGATGCATCTCCAGTAGATGAAAAGTCTTTTTTTTTTCTTTTTTCTTTTGCTTGTAAATACTTTTATAATTCAAAAAAGTTTTGATCCTCTCAGTTGCTTAGAATCAGATCTTGTATGGTCACGAGATCCCTTTTATATATAAGCTGCTGCAAAGTCTTTTCCTTTGACCACTGTTTATTGATCTGAGAGGGTGGTTTCATTTTTCAGGGAGGTACCTACAGAGGTGTATCAATGTCTGGAAACAACCGGAGAAGGAGAAAACTGGTGGGAGGTGATCAATTTAGAATCCTTTTCTCTAATGCATTCTTGTTATGTCATCAAATTTTCATGAAATGTTTACGTTTACTCCATCTTGCACACCTTGCAGGCGGTTGATTTACAGAAGCTTATTTTAGCACACAATGAAATCGAGGTTTTAAGAGAAGATCTTAAGAACCTTGCCTGTTTGGTTGTGTTAAATGTCAGTCACAACAAACTGTCTCATCTTCCTGCTGCCATCGGGGAGTGAGTGTTTTCTTGAGCTTTCTTGTTAGCCTCCATTGTGTTCGCTTTGGTAATAATGCTCTCATTCGTAGGCTTACGGCGATGAAGTCGTTGGATGTGTCCTTCAACTCCATCTCAGAACTTCCTGAGCAAATTGGTTCTGCAACTTCTCTTGTCAAGTAGGTACTCCTGCCATAAATTTAGATTAAGGCATTTGGATTCATATTCAATAAAAAACTCCCTGTGATGGTTTCAGGCTTGACTGTTCAAGCAATCGGCTTAAAGAACTTCCAGAGTCTCTTGGAAGATGTTTAGACTTATCAGATTTGAAGGTTGCTATGTGTTGCTTTTGGATTTTCTTTTACCTCTACCCTCATATTTTTTTTTATGGCAATGATTGTGCTTTTACTATAATCTACAGGCCTCAAATAATCAAATTTCCAGTTTGCATGAAGACATGGCCAACTGTTCTAAATTATCCAAGCTGGATGTGGAGGTATGAGATTGGTGTTTTTTTTTTCTTCTTCACCGTCATCCAAGTCCAGTATGGCCTGTCTGAAAGAAGGAGAAGGCAATGGTAGTAGGACTGTGTTTGGGTAAAGAAAGATGATTTACCAATGTAATTTATGCATTATTGCAGGGAAACAAGCTTACTACTCTCTCTGATAGGCAGATAGCATCGTGGACCATGCTTACAGAGCTTAATGCATGTAATGAAATTCAGTTTTTATTCTGCGTTCCTTACATGTTGAAGGATTGTGGGGACACATGTTAATATTCTTTTCACTCTGCAGCTAAGAATATGTTGGTTGATCTGCCACAAAATATCGGAAGCCTTTCACGTCTTATCCGGCTCGACCTTCATCAGAACAGTAAGTAAAATCTGAGAAGATAACGTTTCTGTTTTGTTCCAGCAATATCAAACTTGGTCCTTCTATAAAGTTGTTGAGTTGTTTTCGTATTCGATTCATGCAGAAATCTCGTCTATCCCACCATCAATAGGCGGTTGCTCCTCTCTCGTGGAGTTCTATTTGGGGTCATTCTCTACTACTGTTTCTTAAGAAATATTTGTTTTGGTCGGACATGGATTATAATTAGAGACTTTCACTACTGACATTCCTCTCTCTGTACCTTATTCCAGAATGAACTCACTATCGACATTACCAGCAGAGATTGGAGATCTGTCACGTCTAGGAACACTTGATCTTCGTTCTAATCAGGTGTTGTGCTCATATCTTGTTTTCTGACATTTTATATATTTTCCAATCCTTTTATCTAGTGACAATCACTTGCTTATAGTTAATTGTCTGCACCCTCGTGATTTCTCCTGATTTTCAGCTCAAGGAATATCCAGTTGGAGGATGTAAATTGAAGCTCTCGTACCTTGATCTCTCAAATAATTCATTAACAGGATTGCATCCTGAGCTCGGTACGACAAGGAAACAACACTAGCCATTTTTGTATCCCCTGCTTTGTCAATGAATTTACATATGACATCATTAAAATAGCAATTAACTTAATGCTTCTTGTACTCTCCTTTTCTCATAGGAAACATGACTACTCTGAGAAAGCTTGTGCTTGTTGGGAATCCTTTGAGAACCCTTAGAAGGTTTTTTTTTACTCTGCCATTGTCAGGTTTCTTGCTTCCTTGGTCTTTGTTTGATTGCTACTTCAAGAGACCGCTATTTCTTTTGTTTTTTTGGCTCTTCAGCTCGTTAGTAAATGGTCCTACAGCTGCTCTGTTAAAGTATCTTAGGAGCCGTCTTTCTAATACTGAAGGTACTTTGGTCCAACATCACGCTCCTTCTCTCGCTCTCTCATTCAAGAGGTTATCACTAACTGTTAAAGGTTTCCATTTGTAGAAACTAGTGCAAGCACTCCGACGAAGGAAAAAGTAATTGCTTCAGCAGCTCGTATGTCAATATCCTCAAAGGTAAGTGAATTCACAGATCTGAGAACCATCCTAACAAGAGTTCCATGTTCGTAATAGAAAACATAAAGTTATGATCTTAATCGATTGACGCTACACACAACTCCAGGAACTTTCTCTGGAAGGTCTCAACTTGAGTGCTGTCCCTTCAGAAGTTTGGGAATCTGGTGAAATCACGAAAGTTAATCTTTCTAAGAACTCTATCGAGGAATTGCCTACTCAGCTTTCTTCATCTGTTACCCTTCAGGTAAATGGGTTTTCCATAAACACTAATTCTATATATACAAATATGATGCTATATGTACCTTTGCTATAAAACCTGTCTTTGCTACTAAAGATTTCATATTATCTTTGTGATTGCAGACTTTGATTTTGTCAAGGAACAAGATTAAAGATTGGCCCGGGGAAATCTTGAAGTCACTTCCTGGTCTTGTCTGCTTGAAGTTGGATAATAATCCCATGAAGCAGGTTGGTGATGTTTGTTGAGAAAAGATTTAAAGAGTTGATTACAGCTTCGCTAACCCATCACCTTCTTTTTTCATTTGCTTGTAAGATTCCACTGGATGGGTTTCAAGCAGTCTTTAGGCTTCAGATTCTCGACCTAAGTGGTAATGCAGCTTCATTGGGCATCAAAGAGCATCCCAAGTTTTCCCACATGCCACACCTACAAGAGCTTTATTTGAGGTTGGTTTTTACACGTTAACATTATTCATTGCCCATTTAGTACTGTTTGGTAGTTTAAGATGATATACTTCACTTGACAGCCGAGTCCAGCTGCAAGAAGTCCCTGAAGATATCCTCAACTTATCTAACCTGCTTATCCTTGACTTGAGCCAAAATTCACTTCAATCGATTCCCAAGGTATATTTGTTAAAGCTCTACTCTGTGGTTTTTTAATTTCGTATTGCTGAATCTGTAGTTTGAATTTAGTGGAAACTAGCATGAATCAGGTAATAAACCAAATAATGTTATTTTACATGGGCTCTGTTTTTTTCCAAGCAGGAAGTCAAGAACATGACTTCACTCAAACATCTGGACATATCCAACAACAACATTTCGAGTCTTCCCCCAGAACTAGTAAGTCGCCTTTCATTTATCTGGAACATAAAAACTGCATTAAAAATTCTGATAACAAATCATGTGTTGTTTCTTAGGGTTTGCTTGAGCCAACACTTGAGGTTCTAAGGCTTGATGGGAACCCATTAAGAAGGTATTTCTTCCATCCATTTAAAATCAGCTCAAACTCAAATTCATTCATCATACAAAGAACAGTTTGATTTATCTTTCCCTTTTAACCAACATTATTGAAACAGCATCAGGAGACCGATTCTAGAAAGAGGAACAAAAGCGGTCTTAAACTACCTGAAAGACAAAATTCCAGTTTAGTAAATTCTACAACATTAACATGGCAATATACATATATGTTGTTTCACTGTTTGTAACATTTATGTTTGTGTGACCAACTCCATACTATTCATCCGGGAGAGATTGATTCTTGTTGGTGAGAAATGAGACCCACTTGTGTTAAGAGATTTTGGTTTTGTTTGGTGTGCAACCTAAGTACTTTTGTCTCCAGTGACTTCAATAGAAAAAGACGTTTGTAAACTGGTTTATTGTTTCTCCAACCTCATTGTGAAATGCTAACCTCTCATATACTTGAGAGTTTTGGCAACATGTTCAACTGTTTTATGTGGCGTCTGATTTTCAACCACAAACTAGACAACACTCCCAACAAATAAAAGAGTGCAAGGACGAGGACTAATTAAAGCCCCAAAAAGATTCTGCAAACTCACTCTCTCCACGACAGAGAGGAAGCACCGCCACAAAAAGAAGAAGCTTAAGAAGCAAGACATTGATTTTTTCTATTCCTCCTCACACGTCTTTCAACATTCTTATAAAAAAGCTCCTTTTAGACTTTTTGGTTTCATTTGTTGATTAGTGGCAAGTCTCTGTGGCATCAATAAAATCAAATAGCTTTTTCTTTCCAGGTAAGCTCTCTCACGCATTCACATTACTCTTCTTCTCCTCTCGATCAAATCAATTAGGGATTTTGCTCTGTTTTGGAACTCTGTTTTTGCAGGTAAATTTCTGAAGAATCTGGTGGATTGATTCCTTTGCGATCTGACCCCCTTCTCATGATTAGTTTTCGATCTTCGAATAGACCAACTGCGAAATTCTCATCAAAAACTCCCTTCTCCTATTCGATCTCCTATCTCTTCCTACCATCCAACGTCTTCTTCATACGCTACTTCAACTGCTCTAGATTTCGTCTCAAAATCTGACCCCTTTGTAATCTCCTTAAAGTCTCAACCTTTCGTTTCCTTAGCTTCAATTCCTCTCATAAAGTCTCGTCCTTTACGTTTGATTTGAAACTATGGCTGGCGGAAACTGGTTGGTTTCGTTTGAGGATCTTCCTTCTCATTTGATCTTGGAGGTGTTGACCTCTGGAAGGCTTAACGCGTTTGATCTGCTCAGCTTGGAACTGACCTCGAAGGTTTTCGGAGGGAGCTTTGGATTGTACCCTTTGAAGTTCAGGTCGCTAGCTGATTACGCGGCGTCTCAGCTCTGCTCTGTGCATCCCGTCTATGTGGGAATGGGTTTGGCTACGCAGAAGGAGCTTTTCGCGAATTGTGAGGGGAACTGGAAGCGGCTTTTGAGGTTCTTGCAGTCTGTTGAGCAATCTTCTGATATGGTTGAAACCTCTGCAGGCAATGTATGTTTCATTTTCTTTGGTGAACTTTTGATTTACTAGAGTAGTAATCTTAGCCTCTTATGTAGGTTAGTGATGATAGTTGAGAAACTGGTATATAGGATAGGAGTATAGCTTGGTAATAGAGAACTCCGGGTTTGATTTGGTTTATTAGAATTAGAGGTCGCAAATGCATTTCTTTCATGCTTTGTGCAGATGCAAGTTACAACAGGGAGATATCACACTTTGCTAATCAACAACTCAAAGGTGTACTCTTGTGGGTCAAGTTTGTCCGGTGTTCTTGCTCATGGCTCAGAAACTACTCAATGCGTAGCGTTTACGCCTGTGGAGTTCCCCTTCTCTGCTCAGGTGGCTCAAGTCTCAGCCACACAGAACCATTCTGCTTTTGTATTGCAATCTGGAGAGGTTGGTTGCTTCTGTTTCTATGAAAAAAACTGTTCTGTTGAGTATGTTTTTTTTGCTTGCGATACTCACTTGAAATCCTGCACAGGTTCTCACGTGTGGGGATAACTCATCGCATTGCTGTGGTCATTTAGATATAAGCCGTCCAATATTTAGGCCTAAGCTTGTTGAGGCTTTGAAGGGAACTCCTTGTAAGCAGGTGGCTGCTGGGCTGCACTTCACTGTGTTTCTATCATGGGACGGGCGTGTGTTTACATGTGGATCAAACACACACGGACAGCTTGGTCATGGCGATACCTTGGACAGACCAGTGCCCAAACCTGTTGAGTTTCTTCAGAGCGTTGGCCCTGTGGTGCAAATCTCAACGGGACCGAGCTATGTTTTTGCTGTAACACAAGATGGCTCGGTTTACTCCTTTGGCTCTGGCTCTAGTTTCTGTCTTGGTCATGGAGAGCAACAGGACGAGCACCAGCCGCGTGTCATTCAGGCTTTTAAAAGAAAAGGTATTCATATACTCCGTGTCTCTGCAGGGGATGAACACGCCGTGGCACTTGATTCCAATGGCCGTGTAAGCTCTTTGTTTCCATCTCTCTCTGTCTCCATTTGGTTTTGATGAATCAGAAGAATCTTGTTTTGATTGTTCTTTGAACCCCCTTAGGTATACACATGGGGTAAAGGTTACTGTGGTGCTCTAGGCCATGGAGATGAAAACGACAAGATCACTCCTCAAGTTTTGGTCAGTCTCAACAACTGCCTCGCTGTCCAGGTCAGATCCTTTCCTGTAAAGCACAGCGATTGTTCCCGTGTTCTAAGAGTTCTTGAGCAGGAACTGATATGTGATCATGACTCTGCTTTGGCTTTTGCAGGTGTGTGCAAGAAAGAGGAAAACTTTTGTACTAGTGGAAGGTGGATTGTTGTATGGTTTTGGGTGGATGGGATTTGGAAGCCTTGGGTTCCCAGACAGAGGAGTTTCCGACAAAGTCCTGAGGCCAAGAGTGTTGGAGAGTCTGAAACCACACCGTGTGTGTCAAGTAAGCACAGGTTTGTATCACACCATTATAGTCACTCAAGGTGGTCGCATATTCGGGTTTGGAGATAACGAAAGAGCTCAGCTTGGTCACGACTCGCTCCGTGGATGCTTAGAACCTACGGAGATCTTTCTCCATTGTGGCCGTTCTCGTAGCCGACTTTGTTGATCCAAGTTAGGTAAAATAACACGAGCCTGTTTGTATGAACCGGATTGAGATCGAGTTAACCGGTTAGTGTATTTTGTATGATTTGTATCTGTTTGATTTTGTTTTCCTTAGTCCATACACTGTATCAAAGATATTTTCGGTTTGGTATATCGAAGATACCGATATGAATAATTTAGAGAGCAAATAGTAATTGATTAGGAATGGCGGGATCCAACTTTACCTCCTCCATACAAGAGATACATAGTGCAATAACTGAGGATGTCATAAATACGAATCCTACATTAATAAAGCTGGTTTCCTAAACAAAAGGTGTCGGTTACCAAAATCGTCGGTGCAACCACTAGGTTTTATTGGACTGAGTGTTTTTGGAAGCTCGTTACAAAGAGTTATGCTCAGCTTATGTACTAGTAACGGAATAGTTTAGTGGTTATTGTATTCTTGATGAAAGCACACACACAACAATAAGTTATAAGATGGAAGGAAGAGTGATGATCATCAGTGTCTCTCACTTGATGTTAAAAACAGAACAAAGTAGTGTGCTCTGGACCGGGATTGAACCACACTATGTTTCTCAAGTTAGCTCATGTTTGTATGATTGCGATCGCTCAACGTGGTCGCGTTTGTTGGTTTTGGAGATAACGAAAGATCTCGGCTTGATCATGACTCATTCCGTGGCTGCTTGGGAGTTGGAATGTTCGTCAATTGTGGCCGTTCTCGTAGCCGACTTTGTTGATCCAAGTTAGGTAAAATAACACGAGCCTGTTTGTATGAACCGGATTGAGATCGAGTTAACCGGTTAGTGTATTTTGTATGATTTGTATCTGTTTGATTTTGTTTTCCTTAGTCCATACACTGTATCAAAGATATTTTCGGTTTGGTATATCGAAGATACCGATATGAATAATTTAGAGAGCAAATAGTAATTGATTAGGAATGGCGGGATCCAACTTTACCTCCTCCATACAAGAGATACATAGTGCAATAACTGAGGATGTCATAAATACGAATCCTACATTAATAAAGCTGGTTTCCTAAACAAAAGGTGTCGGTTACCAAAATCGTCGGTGCAACCACTAGGTTTTATTGGACTGAGTGTTTTTGGAAGCTCGTTACAAAGAGTTATGCTCAGCTTATGTACTAGTAACGGAATAGTTTAGTGGTTATTGTATTCTTGATGAAAGCACACACACAACAATAAGTTATAAGATGGAAGGAAGAGTGATGATCATCAGTGTCTCTCACTTGATGTTAAAAACAGAACAAAGTAGTGTGCTCTGGACCGGGATTGAACCACACTATGTTTCTCAAGTTAGCTCATGTTTGTATGATTGCGATCGCTCAACGTGGTCGCGTTTGTTGGTTTTGGAGATAACGAAAGATCTCGGCTTGATCATGACTCATTCCGTGGCTGCTTGGGAGTTGGAATGTTCGTCAATTGTGGCCGTTCTCATAGTCGACAATGTTGATCCAAGGTAGGTAAATAAATTAGCTCGCTTTTATATGAACCGGATCAAAACCAGGTGATGTTTGTAGTTGAAGATCATTTCGGTTTGGTTCGTAGTTCTAGTTCGCTGTGTATCATAGATATTCCTTTTTTGGAATCATTGGATGTGTTAAAATGGAAAATTCCAAAGAGCAGAGTCAAAGAGTAATTGATGGGAATGACGTGGATCCAACCTTACATCCCCAGGAAATTGATTAACGTTGATCTAACTTTCCCTTTGTAATAAATTGTGTCGGTAAACGTTATAACGGCGAAATACATAAAAGGAAAGGGAGTTATTGAGGATGTGCAATTAGTAGAAATCACATTAAATCTTTTGTTAATGTTATCTACTTATATGTTAATTTTATCATTTTCAGTTTGTTATCAATTAGTTTGATACAGAAACATAATTTCTTACAACACAATTAAAACTAGCTACTATAAAAGGGATGATTTGAAACATAAAATAATGCTAGTTGCCAATACCAAAAACAATATACTGATATGTTTGCTATAAAGAAAATTAAAAATATATCAATCTGCGACTACAGTAACAACAATGTCTAACAGAAATATATTATATCAAAACATGCTACTCTTTTCTTCTCTAACGTTAACGAAAAAAAAAAGAATTAGTACTTTTTCTAACGTGGCACGTCATTACAAAGATAGGTTCGAATCAATAAGTGGTAGGCCTGACACTTTTATCTGGGATCCGGATTCGATCTGAGATTTGATCCGGATCCGCTCCAAAAATTTGGATATCCGGAGAGGTCGGATCTAAATCCGGATAATAAAATATTGGATCTGTCAAACACGAATCCGGATCCGGATATCTTGTTTTTTCAGTCTGGATATTCGGATCCGTAATTTTTATTAATAATTATTTTTAAAATGGTAATATCTATATATAAAAATTAATTTTTATTTATTATATTTTCATTTTATAAATAATATATATAACTTTTATATAAAATTTGTAATAGCATACATAAAAATAATTATAAACATTATAAATTTCTTAAAAATATCTTTAAATTTGTTTTAAATATAAATTTGTAATTTTTTTAAAACTTATAAATAGACCTAAACGGACACCAATTTATTTAACGGATATGTCCATTAACAAAACGGGCCTAAAAGGCCAACCCGTATAAACTCGGTTATTGACTTATTTCTACATGATGATAAACGGGTCACGGGTCGGCCCGTTTATATTAAGCCCGTTAAAGCCCGTGGGCTTCAGACCCATTTTAACATCTCTAGATTGAACCACACTATGTTTCTCAGGCTAGCTCATGTTTGTATAAATGTGATCACTCAATGGTCGAGCATTCTTCGGTTTGGAGATAACGAAAGATCTCAGCTTGATCATGACTCACTCCGTGGCTGCTTGGGAGTTAGAGTGTTTCTCAATTATGGCCGTTCTCGTAGTTGACATTGTTGATCCAAGATAGGTAAATAAATTAGCTCGCTTTTGTATGAACCGGATCAAAACCGGTTGATGTTTGATGTTTGTAGTCGAAGATCATTTCGGTTTGGTTCGTAGCCCTAATCGCTGTGCATCATAGACATTCCTTGTTTGGAATATTTGGATGTGTTAAAAGGGAAAATTCCAAAGAGCATAGTCAAAGAGTAATTGATGGGAATGACGAGGATCCAACCTTACATCCACAAGAAATTGATTAACGTTGATCTAACTTTCCTTCGTAGTTAATTCTGTCGGTAACGTTACAACGGCGAAATACATAAAAGGAAAGGGAGTTATCGAGGATGCAATTACTAGAAATCTCACGTTTTATCATAATGTTATCTACTTATTTTATAATGGGGCAATTCTATTATTTTGAGTTTGTTTTCTTTTTCATCGTGACATCAGTAGGGGTTCGGGTTCGACTGGTCATCATTCTGAAAACAAGAGAAACGAATAAAAATGAACGTAAAAATAAAATGCGGGAATAAAAAGAATGGTTGTTCTTCTCAAATTTAACAGAAATACTTTGTTCTTTATTTCTCTACAAAAAGCGAAAAAGAATGAGAAGAAAATTTTTAGAAGCGTTTGAAAATGCATTATTCCTCGCCGCTCTTTTGGTCACCATTCATACTCTTAGTTTTAGATTTTTATTTTTGACAGTTTTTTACATCAGTTTTAGATAGAAACATCTTATTATATAAAAGAGTTTGCTCTCTCCTAGAGACACATCAGCATCTATGTCACAAATTTAGTTCACCACGTCCGGACACGCCTCCCCATATACTAAACACACCGTTTTATTAAGTCTGATGGCATAATGGGCTTTGTTCGATTGGCGTTGTATATTAAGTAGAAGTTGAAATCTTTGAAACAAAATTGAAAACGTAATATTGCTATTATAGACTTCTTCTCTACTTCCTCAAATTTGATAAATCGATACAAAGAACCACGAGAATATGAACAGCTCTTCTTATGCGTTTTTTCATTATCCTGAAACAATCTTCGATCTTCACGAACCTAAAAGTCTTTTTCCTGTGGGCATCCATGATGAAGCTACAGGCGCCCTCAGCGGTTTCATCCTTACCTTTTGCCTCCGTATTCGCTTCTACGCCTCTCCTTCATCATCACTCTGGGCTAACCTGTAAGAGATATAAACCTGTGGTTTTACATATTCTTAAAGTTCATATATTTCCAGATTTGTTTTTTATTGAACAGCGACTATTCTCTATTTACAAGAGAGGGCTAGAGACAAGAATTGATTGTTTTAGGGTTTGTGAAGTCTCCACTTCCATGAATCAGATTCAGATAGATAAAGTAATTAGAGGATTCGCTTTTATTATATTTCAGAGCAATTCTCAGAATTCCATTAGTCAAATTCATAGTGTGGAGATCCTACCAGCCAAATAGACCATCGAGTTATATGAACTATATGTATTTCATTTCTTAATTTCAGGTAATTTCAAGTTTGTTTTCAAAATTATACAATCAGTCATCCTCGACTTAGCTATTATGTTCTCATCATCTTTGTATTTTTCATAACTCAAGACTCATATCGTTTTAAATCTTTTAAAATTCTCATTGATTCAGGTGCATAACGCATAGTCAATATGAGAGAGTTGAAAAAGTGTACTTGCAAATGCAATATAGGAAGCCGGACATAGGAAGTTGTTGAGCTTGGACATGAGGCAAAATGACCAAGAGAGAGGTGCAGCGGTGGGTCACACATAAGTAGAAGCAGAAGGATGAGAAAATAAAGGCAGTAAGGATGGGAGGGATCACAATCCAAGAACAACGAAGCAATAGTTTACTGCAATCTACAAGAATGCCAGTAAGTATGAGAAAATAAAGGCAGTAAGTATGTGAGCAAGTTTAGGAAGTCAACGAGCAGCACAATTTTGTGAGAAGGATGAGATGAAGCGGAAATTTTTTCAGAGGATCAACGTAAACAACATCGTGTAGTTTATCCTAAAAAAAATCACGAAAAGGTACAGACCTATGCCATGGACTTTATAATTCAGACATACATTTACATTTTTCTCTTTTCATTCTAAGTAGAAGACCAAGAGCAAAACAAAACATAGCTTTGTGCTCAGTTAGCTGACACTATATGAATGTTAAACATCTGAAAGTTATTGCATTGTTTTTACTGGTTAGAGGCGGCTTATATAACAATGCTGGAACAAATAAAAACAAACTATCAACCAGACCAAAGTCGCTGTCACACTATTCTCCAGAAATCTCAAGTTATTAAAGCAATAAGAGTTGCTCTCAGAGTTCAACGATACCATTAAGTTGTCTCGAGCGTGTTTGAGACCCAGAGACGCCGTGAGGTGGACGTCGATTAGGAAGAAGAAGAAGATTATGCTGTACTTTGTATATCCATGGAGATCTCGTGTTGAGTTGGTGAGTTCACTAATATGTGCTTAGCTGTTACTGTGACATATGTTTATTGTGAGTGAATTTTAATGATCTTGGCATGGTTGGAATGAGATAAAGAGTGATCAAAAACTGAAATTCCCCTTTATATTTTTTGGCATCTCCTTTGTCATCCATCTTCATTTTTTCTCATGATTTTCTCTCAGGTCCTTTGCTTGCTATTGACTTTTTGCTAATTAATACTACATTCTCTAATTATTCATACAAATAAATATTTGTAATTCTTTTTTTGGCAGTGAAGGATTGATGGTACCCCATCAAACGAAATTCTAAATCTATTATCTGTAAAGACTAGAAGCCATCGGTCAACATTTTAGCAAACATATTCATACAGTTTCTTAAAATTGAATTATAGCCTTTACAAAACTATGTAATTACCAAAAATATAATGATCTTTGACACTCAAAGCCGTTAGTTGTTATAGTTGAAGAAAAGGAGGGATATTGTAACCAACATAGATAATTAAGTCTGCAAATGTTAGCGGCTCTCTATCAACATTATATAATAAGATATATATGGTCCAAAAAATAATATATATATATATATATATATATATATTCTTTAACTCTAAATAATTAAGTTTACATAAAATTAATTTAAAGAAATATAAAATATTATTTGCCATTTTATGTTATAAACAAATTGGTTGTAAGAATATATTTAGCTTTCATATTTTCAAGGTTAGTTTTTTTGCATGATAACTAATTTTGTTGAATAAATATTGTTAATCTAAAGTTATAGTAAAAAAATAGTTTAACATGTTATATATATAAAGAAATTTATCTAAAATAAATAATAAAATCTAATAAATAAAACAAAAAGGTTTTCAATGAAAATATACAATAAACTTCATTAATATACAATATCTTTATTATATATAACAACTTAATGTTAAATTTAAAAAGTAATATTTATTTTGTGATTCTTATCTGTTATATGAAGAATATGTGTTATTTAATCTTTATATATAACTATATCACAACTAAATTATATACCGCCGCCCGTCCTCCGACCCTATCCACGGTTCTTTGTGATCTATGTACTAACCTAATATTTAAAATGAGACAAAGCAACTGGTATGTTACATACACGGATAAATATAGTAGCAATTTTTCCTGAACAGAACACTAAACAGTACACACATAATATTGATAGATACATAGATCATTAAACAATTCATTCCAACGAAACAATTAAAATTAGATTATTTCATCCGGAGGAGAAAAAAACACATAGTATATGTTCCTTAGTTATTACCATTGAAACACTATTTAATTTGTACACCTGAAGCAATAGTTGCTATTATTGTCCAGGCATCCATAATCCTAAATTTAATATATCTACCAATTACTTAACAACGTATAACAAAAATCAAACAAACCATCAAACTCTCATGCATTCCTCCCTCCAAACACAAAAAAACCATGAGACATATGAACAACCAAGGTTAAATACATTAATACTTTAGCTTCAAGATCATTTTATAATTCACACTCGGGCGGATCCTAGTAATTTCGTACAACAAAATTGAAAAGAGCTACAACAAAACAGTGTTGCACAAAAAAAAGCTACGACAAAAGAAAAGAGATGATTTAAAACTTAAAATAATGCTAGTTGCCAATAAAAACACATTATACTAAAAGAAAACATTATACTAAATATCTCAATGTACCACTACAAGAACCACAAGATTTGACAGAAATATATTATATCAAAAGATGCTATTAACATATTACAGAAACCATAAAAATGCTACAATTATATAACGTTAGCGAAAAAGAAATTAGTACTTTTCTAACGTGGCACGTTAAAAGATCGTATCATTACAAAGATAGACAATCTTACAAGTTATTGGATTTAATCAAGTTGTTAATTGACTAGCTTTTGACAAAATGGTAAAATAGAATCATTAAAAAAAATAAACGGATAAGAACACGTCGGACATGTCGGAAGATGGTCTTATCTAAAATCTAATAATCCTAGTCACCATCACGTGGAATCACCCCGTATAAATACTCTCCTACACCAACACTTTCTCCTCACAACAACAACAACGAAACAAAGAACAAAAGATTCAAACTTTGCTCAAACCAAAACTCAAAGATGTTGGCAATATTTCAGAAAGCATTTGCTCACCCACCGGAAGAGCTCAACAGCCCGGCGTCTCACTCCTCCGGCAAATACCCAAAACTCCCCGGAGAAACCCTCTCCGACTTTCTCTCTCTCCACAAAGACACCGCTTTCTCCATGACCTTCGGCGACTCCGCCGTCTTAGCCTACTCCCGTCCCATCACCCCTCTTCGCCAGAGGCTGTTCTGCGGTGTAGACGGCATCTACTGTACCTTTCTCGGCGCGTTAACCAATCTCTGCACGTTGAACCGCCAGTACGGACTCGCGGGGAAGAACACGAGCGAAGCCATGTTCGTGATCGAAGCTTACCGAACACTGCGTGACCGCGGTCCTTACCCTGCTGATCAAGTCCTCAGGGGGTTAGAAGGAAGCTTCGCCTTCGTTGTCTACGATACTCAGACCTCCTCTGTTTTCTCTGCTCTGAGCTCTGATGGAGGAGAGAGTCTTTACTGGGGGATCTCTGGCGATGGATCTGTTGTGATGTCTGATGATGTGAAGATTATAAAGCAAGGATGTGCTAAATCGTTTGCTCCTTTCCCTACTGGTAAGTCGAAAGGCACACAAGCTTTTTCGTGTAAAGAAATAACATTTGTGAGTTAGATCTGAAGTGTTTGTTTGATGTTTTGTGTTTCTTGCAGGGTGTATGTTTCACAGTGAGACGGGGCTTAAGAGCTTTGAACATCCGATGAACGAGATGAAGGCGATGCCGAGGATTGATAGTGAAGGTGTGTTATGTGGAGCTAATTTCAAAGTGGATGCTTGTTCTAAGGTTAATGGCATTCCTAGGAGAGGAAGTGAAGCTAACTGGGCTCTTGCTAATTCTCGTTAATTTCTTTTATTTTAAACTCTTTGAGTTGTTACTTCTTCTGCTGTCTTGTTGCATTATCCGTTTACTTACTTTCTTTTATGTAATTAGAGGGCCTTTGATGCCATATCAATAAAGAAACTAAATTGCATCTTAGATGAACTTGTCAGATTGCAAGGAAAATAGATGAAGAAACAAACAAAACGATTTCAATTTTTGAGCCACAAGAGAGACAGAAGAAAACAACAGTAGAAAGACAATGTGTTGATGATTCTGTGAATTTGACTTTGATGCAATATGAACAAAGAAACTAATTTTTTTTTTGGCATCTTACACTGCAAAGAGCTACAGATGAACTAGTCAATTTGCAACAAAAATAGAAAAGAAACACAAAAAGTCACCTTTTGATATAATAAGAGAGAGTTGCTAAATATATATATATATATATATATATATATATATATATAAGAGAGAAGAAAACAGAGTTAAAGAACAGTGAATACATGAAAAGTTCGTATGATTTAATAGAGATGGCCTTGTAATGTTCTTCTAGAGATAGCGTTGTAATGTTGTTCGTATGATCTAATATAATTCAACAGATGTCAAAAACAAAAAAGAACAGTGAAGACATGAAAAGAACTGTTTCTGTGAATTTTGGAAAAGAGTTTTAGATGGACTCTTTACTTGTTAAACTCTTTAAATTGTAAGAAAATATCACCTTTTGATCCATAAGAGGGAGAGATAAAAACAGAGTCGAGAACAGTAGAAAGACAAAAATGTGATGGTTGTGTGAATATGGAAGTTTACAACAAGAAAAACATGATGGAACTTTTGATCATTCATCATCCTTCCACATGTCTGCAAACTCATCAGGCTCCAATGGGTTTGAAAGCTCATGCATCTTTTTCCTCGTTTTTGCTTTGATCTTCTTTGCAAATTTCCCTGCTTTATTTCTTTTCTCCAAGGCTCGGATCTGACGAGCAAAATTGAAAAAAAAAAAAGATTAAGACTTTGACACAGAAAACCATATCATTTACAGGTACATCAGTAAATGTCTTCTCATCAAGTTGCATATAGAAACAGTACCTGGTTTGGAGATACGTAGAATGGGTTCTCGTAAAGGGTTGGACCTCCAAAGCTGCCTCCAAAGATCTTAATCGGGTTTAAACAAAACCTTGGACCAACCTGTCATCATATTTTCATTTCAATCAACACTAACGAATCACAACTACGCAAATTATTGTTACTAATAGGTAAAGCCAGACCACCTCGACAAGGGTCATTTTATCAAGACCACCTCGCGCAACCTTGTCTGCCTCATTATGAGGTACTGATATCTGCAACAGAACATAAAAAAACAGACATTCACTAAGGATTAGGATATATAGTCTGCAAGTCTTGATCTCTAAGATTCGCTAACTTTCAACCAACCTGGTAATTACGGAACCAGATATGGTCATCGACAATGGAGAAAGCAAACACATGGTCATGGTAAGGTTTGGACTTTCTGTGTTCCTTTGGGATTCCAAAAACCTGCAAGAGAAAACTAATTAGCATGAGGAAGTACAAACCATAACCAACCAGGAACACAAGGGAATGAAAATGGGAGAATGACCTGTGTTAACATCTCTTTCAAGAGTTTCCAGTGCACGTCTTTATCAAAATTGGACGAGAACGTCAAGAGAGGGCGTGACCCTTTCAGATGATTTCCAGTGAGTTTCAGCTCCTCCATCGTGTGAACTTCACCATAACAGAAACATAAGAGACGAACAAGAACATATAAACAGAATACGAGGGGGTTGGAGAAATTACCAGCATTAACCAAGAACTTAACAGAGGGTCCACTAGGGGACTTGACCATCCACATGTAAAGATCTTTATGCTTCCTGCACTGAAGTCCATAACAAAATTAACACAAACCGTCAGTTCACAGTTTACTACTACTCTATACAAGCAAATTAAGACACAAATGAACCGCATTTGAACCACACAAGAGTTCCATCAGTTCAGTGATTTGTTCCATCTTCTATGCATCAAACCCTAGAGGTACCAACAAAAGATGGAAACTTTACCTCGAAGAACAAGCAGGAAGAAGAGCCCTTAAGCTCAACAAGCTCATTAAGAGTGGCGCCTTTACTGCTCTTAGCTTCCACCTTATTATCTTTCTTACAATGAGGCAGAAGTGACACTATGTTCAACATCAGATGCCGGTACCTTTACAAACAGATACTTGATTTATTATTATTATCCTTACCGTCTTCATCATCATTCGTTTTCGTTGATGCGTTGTTGTTATCAGAATCCTCCACGTTCTGTCTTCTCATAAGCTCCTGAACGATGGGAGAGTGTCCCACAGACATCTCGAACTCCTCCATCGTCATCTGCGTGTCGGTCCCCACTTCCTTCACCTGTTTCCATGTACTACCACCGTCTTCTTGAATCTCATTCACCACAAACTGTTTCCCGTTGTCTAGATTCTTAATCGTACACACTTCCACCTCCTCATTCTCACTAGAGCCTCTCAACACACAATCAGAACTTTCTTGTAACCGCAAGGGATCAGTTAGATCAGTTCCCGCATTGCAACTCGCTAAACCGATCTCTGAATGCGAAAGCTTAGAGTCTTCTAGACAAGAACATGAATTACCCGGAGGATAAAGACGGTCACGATCGCCACATTGGCTAGTGGAAACGTCTGACTTCGATCTCACGACGAAGGAAGAAGCGCTGCTGCCGCCGACAGTCTCTGAGCAGTAGTCTCCGTGATCTCGCCGAACCAACTGATTACACGAGATGGATCGAGAAATGTCGGTTTCTTTCGAACCGGGCTTTAACCGGGAGTGAGGAGCCGGTTCGCGGGCGAGGCCCATTTCGGTCAGAAGGTTAGAACGCCTCTCGGAGACGGGAGCGGGCTCGGAGATCCAAAGGTCGAACCTTGAAGCGCCCATCGGGAAGCGAGGGACGGGGAATGGGTGCCGACGGCGGTTGGGTTCTTCATGGGAGGAGGAGGAGATCGGAGGGGAGGATTCGGAGTCGTCGTAATCGGAGTTAGAAGCGGAGCAGGAGGCAGAAGAGGAAGAGACTAAGCGATCGAGAGAGTCGTGGAAGCACTCCTCCTCCTCCTCTTCCTCCTCTTCTTCCTCGCGGTGGTTGCTCATGGTAGCTTTGTTGGAGCCAGCGAAGGCATTCCTTTTCTCCAAGGCTCGGATCTTGACGAACAAAGTTGAAAACAAATTAAGACTTTGACACATAAATTCAAATGTGAATCAGCAATCAAGCTGCATAGAGAACTCAGTACCTGGTTTGGAGATACGTAGAATGGGTTCTCGTAAAGGGTTGGACCTCCAAAGCTGCCTCCAAAGATCTTAATCGGGTTTAAACAAAACCTTGGACCAACCTGTCATCATATTTTCATTTCAATCAACACTAACGAATCACAACTACGCAAATTATTGTTACTAATAGGTAAAGCCAGACCACCTCGACAAGGGTCATTTTATCAAGACCACCTCGCGCAACCTTGTCTGCCTCATTATGAGGTACTGATATCTGCAACAGAACATAAAAACAGACATTCACTAAGGATTAGGATATATAGTCTGCAAGTCTTGATCTCTAAGATTCGCTAACTTTCAACCAACCTGGTAATTACGGAACCAGATATGGTCATCGACAATGGAGAAAGCAAACACATGGTCATGGTAAGGTTTGGACTTTCTGTGTTCCTTTGGGATTCCAAAAACCTGCAAGAGAAAACTAATTAGCATGAGGAAGTACAAACCATAACCAACCAGGAACACAAGGGAATGAAAATGGGAGAATGACCTGTGTTAACATCTCTTTCAAGAGTTTCCAGTGCACGTCTTTATCAAAATTGGACGAGAACGTCAAGAGAGGGCGTGACCCTTTCAGATGATTTCCAGTGAGTTTCAGCTCCTCCATCGTGTGAACTTCACCATAACAGAAACATAAGAGACGAACAAGAACATATAAACAGAATACGAGGGGGTTGGAGAAATTACCAGCATTAACCAAGAACTTAACAGAGGGTCCACTAGGGGACTTGACCATCCACATGTAAAGATCTTTATGCTTCCTGCACTGAAGTCCATAACAAAATTAACACAAACCGTCAGTTCACAGTTTACTACTACTCTATACAAGCAAATTAAGACACAAATGAACCGCATTTGAACCACACAAGAGTTCCATCAGTTCAGTGATTTGTTCCATCTTCTATGCATCAAACCCTAGAGGTACCAACAAAAGATGGAAACTTTACCTCGAAGAACAAGCAGGAAGAAGAGCCCTTAAGCTCAACAAGCTCATTAAGAGTGGCGCCTTTACTGCTCTTAGCTTCCACCTTATTATCTTTCTTACAATGAGGCAGAAGTGACACTATGTTCAACATCAGATGCCGGTACCTTTACAAACAGATACTTGATTTATTATTATTATTATTATTATTATTATTATTCTACACCATCAAACGAAATTAAAACTCAAAATCAAATCTCAACTTCACCTGAAACTAATCCGACGCGAACAAGTAACGAGAACCTTCTCTTTATTCCTAAACCCAGGCGCAGACGGAGCAGACACTTCCTTAGCTTCCTCAACATCTTCTTTCTTATCTTTCCAACCTAACAGAGTTCTCTTAGGTCTCTCCGGAGCAGAGTCATCCTTCTTCACCGGAGCCGCCGCTTCAGCCTCGCTGTGCTTTCTCTTCCTCCCCATTCTTTTTTCGTCTATTGCAGAAACAGCCCCAAACTCTTTCTAGGGTTTTAGGACAGACTCGAACCTAAAAGACAAAGCTGCCTTTAACTCACTTCACGATCACCAAAACGACAACGTTCCGCAATTACAAGATGGGCCGAAGTTTAAATGGGCCTAAGGTTCAACTACAAAGAAAAACTGTTTGCGTCTGTAAACTCTACAAAAAGATCACTATACCCTCTCTGTTCTTTGTAAACAAATCTGTTTTTTTTTTTTCTTTACCATCACTCTGTACACTCTTTTATCTTTTTTTGTTTTTATAATATCAAATCCTTATGGGCAAACCAAAGTTCTGAAACGCTCTAATCTCTCCTCTCAAACCTGCAGTGACTATCACCATCCCCCAAGAAGCCGACACGTTCCCTGAGTTAGACAAATCCGTACTCAGACGGTTCCCACTTCTGTTCCTCCCAAACATCAGCTTCTCCTCAGGCCAAGTCGCTGACATTCTATCGAAGAAGTATCCGTTCGTGGCGCTCGAAATGATCCCGTTACGTGGACTGTTGAGTCGGTCCAGAGTTGTTGTCCCTGGCTGGTCTACAGGTGTGGGTGGATGGTTAGCTGTGGAGACTTCGTCTAAGTTGTTGGCTCTGTTTTGGGTGGCTCCCCAAGACTCTGTTGAGGCCATCCCGGGCCATGAGATGGCTGCAGAGACGTCTTGGCTGTGGAAATGCTCGTAAGAGTTTGTGACTGTGACGTTCTTGTTGCTGCTGTTGTTGCTCTTGCTTGGTCGAGAAGCAGGGGATTCGTACTTCCATATGTACACGTTTGAATCCTCGCTCGCTGACACTACGTATTTGCCGTCTGCTGTTATTGAGGCGGAGATTTGGCTGCTCGTGTTTCGAAACCCTGTCAAATAGTGGAAAAAAAGATTGATTACTTTTGCTTGCGAATGAAGTAAACAGAAGACAAAGCTTGAAACTTTGTTTGTTTTTGTTTTACCTTTGAGTTTAGTAACTAGATTAGTTCCATCAACAACGCGGATCCGAGAGTCCGAAGATGTGACTAGCACTTCAGATGAGCTTCCAGGCACAAACTATGGGATGAAATGAGACACAAGCAAGCAACTTTTAGTGCCGTCTCATGAACAAAGCCCCTCAGATTTTGCTCCTGAAGAAGTGAGTGATTCTCTCATTACCTGGAAACCAGTTATCTTTTTCTGATGAGCTTTCTTCTTCTTGTTCTGTAAATTTATCTGGCTTTTCTGTTGCAGCTTGTTATCTGGGGAAAAGAAAAAACAAACCGTCACTTAATGTTAACGCATTAGGAAACGGTAAAAAATCAAAATCACATTAACAAACTTCATTCATTTACCTGATGCACTGTAAAGACGACAGCTACCTTTGTATGAACCAACCAACGCACCCTTCAAGTTTCAACACATTCTTTAGAAAATTAGAAAACTGTTTAAAGCCAAAAAGATACTGACTTCAGATAATAATGACATGGCAGATTTAGTTTACCTGACCGTCTGGAGTGTAGCAAGCAGAAGTGACCATCTCGTGAAGATCATACCAGTCAACTACTTGCCGATCCGGAATGCTCCACACGCGAACTTTTGCATCTAACGAACCGCTGATGAAGTATCTATCATCAACCGGATTAAATTGAATGCAAGTCACTGTCCCAATCAATAGAGTAAACTGTTATTTAGATAAGCACAGAAAGAAACAGATTAAATTAATATTAGCTACTAACCATAATCACTGTGGGAGAATACTTTCAAGCAAGTGTGGGTAGACAAGCTCCACAAACGAACTGTCTTATCCATTGATGCAGACAGCAAATCCTGAGACTTGGACCAAGCAAGGTCAAGAACATCATCCAGATGACCATGAAAGGAGCAAAAGGGTTTGTCCGAGAGCCCAAAAACAGAATCTGGAACATATATGTTCTCCAAACTCAACGACTTTCTACTCACAGAACTCCTCCCTCTTCTCCTCGGCGACATAGTAGTCGGTTCAGGAGATCCATTACTATTAGCCAAAAGCAACAGCTCCGGTCTATCCAGCAACAACTCTCCTCTCTTCTCAGCCTCAACCACTTGCCAAACATGAATGATGCAGTCCTCGCCGGCGCTAGCGAGATACTTACCATCCAAACTAAACTTAATGCTCCAGATAGAGCCGTTATGCGCTTGAATCTCCTGCGTCTTGTACATCGCCGTGAGCTCTTTGGAAGACTTCCCGTACTGTCTGACCCTAACTCTCTCCGGCCCGTGGAAAGAAGATTCCTGAGAGTCATCCGTAGCTGAGCTCGACCTGCGACCGCCTCTCTCCGATGACGTGTCTTTATCGTCGCTGCTTCGTCTCTCTTTGCTGTGACCAGTCACAACGCTCTTGATGCTCTTGAACCAGCTTCCTTTCTTCTTAGACTTTGATGCATTATTATTATTATTATATTTACTCTCTTCATCATCCTTTGTTGTTTTGGTTGATGCGTTGTCGTTGTTATCAGAATCCTCCACGTTCTGTCTTCTCATAAGCTCCTGAACAATGGGAGAGTGTCCCACAGACATCTCAAACTCCTCCATTGTCATCTGCGTGTCGGTCCCCACTTCCTTCACCTGTTTCCATGTACTACCCTCTTCTTGAATCTCGTTCACCACAAACTGTTTCCCGTTGTCTAGATTCTTAATAGTACACACTTCCACTTCCTCATCCACTAACACACAATCAGAACTTCCTTCTAACCGCAAGGGATCAGTTGAATCAGCACTAACTGTTATACTGATCTCTGAATGCGAGAGCTTAGAGTCAAAACAAGAACATGAATTACCCTGAGGAGGATGATGATAAAGACGGTCACGATCGCTGCATTGGCTAACGGAACAATCTGACTTCGATCTCACGACGAAGGAAGCGCTGCCGCCGACAGTTTCGGAGCAATCTCCGTGATCTCGCCGGACCAACTGATTACACGAGATCGATCGAGAAATGTCAGAACCGGAATCGGAAACGGGCTTTAACCGGGAGCGAACCGGTTCTCGGTTTAGGCCCATTTCGGTTAAAAGCTTAGAGCGTCTCTCGGAGACGGAGGCGGGCTCGGAGATCCAAAGGTCGAACCTTGAAGCGCCCATTGGGAACCGAGGGACGGGGAATGGGTGGTGACGACGGCGGGGACCACCACCACCGTCTGGCTCTTCGGGGTCATGAGAGGAGATCCGAGGGGAGGATTCGGAGTCGTAATCGGAGTTGGAAGCGGAGCAGGAGCAAGAAGAGGAAGAGACTAAGCGATCAAGAGAGTCGTGGAAGGGCTCCTCCTCCTCCTCCTCTTCCTCGCGGTGGTTGCTCATGGCAGCTTTGGTGACGCCAGCGAAGGCATTCCCATCGGAAAATTCCTCCGCCGGTGATTTCGATCAAACAGAAAGGCGCAGACTTTTTTGGGGAATTAATAACAATTTGTGAAGTCAAAGATGGAAACTTTTGTGGGGATTAAGCGTGTTTTTTTGAAGAATTCGAAGAATCAGATTGTGGGTTTTCGGGAAGAAGTCAGATCCGATGAAAGGCAAAGAGAGAGAGAGAGAGAGAGAAGTGTGTTGGAGGTTCGGTGATGGCTGTGTGTAGAAATCAATGGAGAGAGAGAGAGAACAAACTTTTATTTTATTTTGTTTTGTTTTTACCTTCTTTTTTTCTCTTCGCTCTGTTTAACTTCATTGCCTCTTTGCACTTTGTAGGCGCTGAAAACTTGTTTAATTTTTTGATTAGATTTTCAATATTTAATTACATTTTAATTTCCGACAATATAGAAGGTATATGATTTGTAAATTGACAATAATTTAAGTGGCCATATGTTTTGCTTAGGAGACCATAATAAATTGAATTTGATTTTAGAGTTTCTGTTTAATAAAAGAAAGGCGTGTAGCATACTGCTATTGTTCCAGTTATTTAATTTTCCTTGATCATCGATTTATTATTTATTAACAGAAAATTTTAATATTGTATTTTCATTACATTTTTATGTATGATACGGCAAGTGTTCTTAAAGAAAACACTTCTGATAAAATGCCGACACTAGTTTTGCTGGTTTTCTGGTTCACATAATTTATTTTGGTTTTATACAAATATTTTATTTTTAATTAATATATGTAAACAGTTAATGAAGAATAATGAATTAACAGCTTAAATCACAAAATAATTACTGTGATAGTTCGTAAAAGCAAGTTCAAGGCCAAAAACATTCTTCAGATAGTTATTATGTACGTTGCATGGAAGCTTCATCGGACGTCCGTTTCCCGCTTCGGAACCGGAATCGGAATCAGAACCTTGTGGACGCTTGCGGAATCTCGCTTCCAAAACGTTTCTAAAATATTCTCTTTAAAAACACGTTGGAAGCTTACGATTCCGTTTTGGAATCACGCTTCCGTTTTAAAAAAAATGCAATGTATATCAATAAAATATAAAACCGTAGTTTTAATCTATATAAAATAAAAATAATAATTGTAATGAATATTGAGTTATAAATATACAAAAAATAATACTATAAATTATCTTTATGCATTGAGATTTTTTATTAAAGATATAGCACATATTGAAATATATTGTGTCAATTATTTATGAAGTATTGAAAATAATTAATATAATATTTTTTGTAAACTTAATTTATGGGTATTTTTACAGTTTTAATATAAAATCATTTCAAAATTATTATAAATGAATAAATGCTTTATTTCAAATTTACATCATATAATTTTTAGTACTAATTATATATATGGATATACGCTTCCAACATGTACTCACTTCCTAATATTTTTAAAAATCTTGCTTCTGCGCTTCTTTACGCTTCCGATTCTACGTACCCGCTTCCGTTTCCATGTATAACATAGGTTATTATAGTTAAGGTTCGTGGATTATTTTTGAGCCCACGTACAGATTATATACATGAAGCATTAGGACTGTTACTTTAGAGTTTTTTAATATTGAATAAATCGGTGTAATAAAACAGTATAAAGCTCTTACAAAGTGTGAGTATCACATCACAAAACTAAACCATCAATTAACCGATTTAACCATCCAACATATCAAATCACATATACTTTCAAGAAGATGATGATTAACACAATCTATACATCTTTCGCTTCAAAGGCCCACAAAAATATATAATGGAATAACAACCATAAGCAACGCTCAAAGTTGAATTTCTTTAGTGATTATACGAGGTTTATATAACTTTATTTATTTTCATAAATTGGAAAATAATAATTTAAAATGAGAAAATAGTGAAAAACAAGAGTGAGGGAAGAGAAATGGGCCTAAGGCACACAAAGAGTAAATGCAGAGAGAAGAGGACAGCTAATCACATGCCCCTTCCCTACTCTACATTTCCCGTCCCACCGTTATTTACACCACATCCCGTTTCTTCTCTATCTCAGGACCATTTTTTTGTGTGTTTACTGATTAATACTTATTTTATAGAATGCTAATCAAAGAGATTAAACATTTAGCAAACGTTAACGAAAAGAAACCAAAAAACATATGACAACTAATGACATACCGACCACGAGCATAAACATGTTTAAGACACATAGACATGAAAATATCAAATCACGAGCTGTAATTATTATTATTTTTCTATTATGGGTTTAAACTTTAGCTGTGGACGACAAAAAAGAGAGAGAGTAGATTTGTTTGTGGAGGTTTATTGGAATCCTAGATCATACTGGCTTATTGGTTTAGTTTAGTTTTCCTTTTCTTCTTAGCAAGATGTGTCCAACAGATTTACTTTTATTTTAGATCTTGTTCAATAAACATCAAATGATTTTGTTTGTTGTGACACCAAATCATTTCATACGATCACATTAGTAACAGTATGAAGATTTGACGTGAAGCATGTGATTGTTTTATGAAATTTCACAACTTTATTTATGCTAATGACCCTAATATGTTGCATTACAGTGTTTCTGTTTGTAGTAGAGTTGCACTATAGACCCAAAAAAGTTAGTGGTGAAAAATGTGGTTACAATAAATCACAAAAAGACTCCGAGCGATCTTCTCACATTGTGTTTTTAATATATTTTTGATGTTTTGCGTTTTCATGGATTATAATAGATGGTCATTT
This sequence comes from Brassica carinata, assembly GCA_016771965.1. NCBI lineage: Eukaryota > Viridiplantae > Streptophyta > Magnoliopsida > Brassicales > Brassicaceae > Brassica > Brassica carinata. The sequence continues at coordinate 54,800,354 of CM028692.1, forward strand.
TTGAAAAAAATATTGCTAATTTTTAAATTCCTCAAACTAGTGCTCTAGGATTTCATCAATAATTTACCATCCAAATAGAATATAACTTTTCATTTTTATTTTACTTAATAAAACAAATTCAGTTTTATTCTCACTTTTGTTAAAATAACATCACTTATATGTGGTTTTTTCTTCTCCACCATTTTGTTTTCCACTTATTTTACCTTTAATTTTTATTCTGACCCTTGGTTTAACACATTTATTTACAACATTGTGTCACATTATTTAATATTTAGTAACCCACACCTTTGGATAAATTAGTTAAATAACGGGCAAATTGGATATAGGTATGTCAGAAAAATTCGAAGCTAACGAGTGACATAACATTGAGAAGATAATGTAAGAGTCAGAATGCTGTTGGGTTAATTCTGACAGTACACATTGATCGCAGTGAAATCAGCTAAAAAGGGTTATTGACTACTACAATTCTACCACTTCTACTAATTCATTACAAATTTTGTAGATATGCTGATCTACAATTTGTGCATGTCAAGAACCGATAGAAACCATCGTAAACAACATGATTAGTCCATAAATATGATTTCGTCAAAACTAAGTTCTAATCATTTGCACCTTCTCGATGCAGCATTTTTAGTCTATAGAAGGTGCAACATGTGGTTAAAAAGAAGAAGTTGCAACATTTAAATAATATCTCGAACTATCTTACTTGATACATACTATAAATTATCTTTATGCATTGAGATTTTTATTAAAGATATAGCACATATTGAAATATATTGTGTCAATTATTTATGAAGTATTGAAAATAATTAATATAATATTTTTGTAAACTTAATTTATGGGTATTTTTACAGTTTTAATATAAAATCATTTCAAAATTATTATAAATGAATAAATGCTTTATTTCAAATTTACATCATATAATTTTTAGTACTAATTATATATATGGATATCTGCCAACATGTACTCACTTCCTAATATTTTTAAAAATCTTGGCTATATTCCAGAAAGCATTCGCTCACCCACCGGAAGAACTCAACAGTCCGGCGTCTCATTCCACCGGCAAACTCCCCGGAGAAGCCCTCTCCGACTTCCTCTCCCTCCACAAAGACACCGCTTTCTCCATGACCTTCGGCGACTCCGCCGTCTTAGCCTACTCCCGTCCCGTCAACTCTCTTCGCCAGAGGCTGTTCTGCGGGATAGACGGCATCTACTGCACCTTTCTCGGCTCGTTGACCAATCTCTGCGCGTTGAACCGACAGTACGGACTCACGGGGAAGAACACGAGCGAGGCAATGTTCGTGATCGAAGCTTACCGGACGCTGCGTGACCGTGGTCCTTACCCTGCCGATCAAGTCCTCAGAGGTTTGGAAGGAAGCTTCGCCTTTGTTGTTTACGATACTCAGACCTCCTCTGTTTTCTCGGCTCTGAGCTCTGATGGAGGAGAGAGTCTTTACTGGGGGATCTCCGGTGATGGATCTGTTGTGATGTCTGATGATGTGAAGATCATAAAGCAAGGGTGTGCTAAATCGTTTGCTCCTTTCCCTACTGGTAAGTCAAAAGACACAAAGCTTTTCATGTAAAGAAACAACATTAGATCTGAAGTGTTTGATGTGTTATTGTTGTTTTGCAGGGTGTATGTTTCACAGTGAGACAGGGCTTAAGAGCTTTGAGCATCCGAGGAACGAGATGAAGGCGATGCCGAGGATTGATAGTGAAGGTGTGATATGTGGAGCTAATTTCAAAGTGGATGCTTGTGCTAAGGTCAATGGCATCCCTAGGAGAGGAAGTGAGGCTAACTGGGCTCTTGCTAACTCTCGTTAATTTTTCTTCTTTTAATTGAAACTCTCGAGTTGTTCTGCTCCTGTCTTGTTTCACTTTCTATATGTAATTAGACCTTTGATGCCATATCAATAAAGAAACTAAACTGCATCTTATATTGCAAAGAACTACAGATGAACTTGTCAGTTTTCAAGAAAAATAGATAGAGAAACAAACAAAAAGATTTCAGCTTTTGAGCCTGATATGATCTCATATAAGATGGTGACTGATCCCGTGTAGAGGAATGAGCTGGCACCTGCAAAATAAGAAGAAAAAGCAGGTACACGTGAGAGAAAGAAGACAGAGAGAATGCATCTTGTGGTGATGTATCTGTGGGAGAGATAGGGACTCTCTGTAAACCCTAGGTTCTGGAGATTGGAGATTGTAATCAGTGTTCTTGTTCTATAAAAGCTTGTGTTCTTATCAGAGCCATAAGAGGGTCAGAAGAAAACAGAGCAAGGAACAGTGAAAGACATGAAAATGTATTCTCTATGAATTTTCGGTGCTTCATATGCAGAAAAAAAAATGTATCGGTGATTTTTGGGTATGCATATACTTTTGCTACTGTTTTTGCAAAGAGCTTTTGGATGGAGTCTTTACTTGTTTTTCTTTTTTTGGACAAGGAGTATTTACTTGTTAAACTCTTTAATTTTCAAGAAAAATATCACTTTTTGATCCATTAGAGGGAGAGATAAAAACAGAGTCAAGAACAGTACAAAGACAAAAATGTGATGGTTCTGTGAATTTGAAAGTTTACAACAAGAAAAACTTGATCATTCATCATCCTTCCACATGTCTGCAAACTCATCAGGCTCCAATGGGTTTGAAAGCTCATGCATCTTTCTCCTTGTTTTTGCTTTGATCTTCTTTGCAAATTTCCCTGCTTTATTCCTTTTCTCCAAGGCTCGGATCTTGACGAACAAAGTTGAAAACAAATTAAGACTTTGACACATAAATTCAAATGTGAATCAGCAATCAAGCTGCATAGAGAACTCAGTACCTGGTTTGGAGATACGTAGAATGGGTTCTCGTAAAGGGTTGGACCTCCAAAGCTTCCTCCAAATATCTTAATCGGGTTTAAACAAAACCTTGGACCAACCTGTCATCAGATTTTACTTCAATCAACACTAATTAATCAGAACTACACAAATTCAATGTTACTAATAGTTCTAGCCAGACCTCGACAAGGGTCATTTTATCAAGACCACCTCGCGCAACCTTGTCTGCCTCATTATGAGGTACCGATATCTGCAACAGAAGATAAAAACAGACATTGACTAAGTTAAACCAAACTGACAAAGTGTAAAAACACCAGTTGATCTCTGAGATGCAACCAACCTGGTAATTACGGAACCAGATATGGTCATCGACGATAGAGAAAGCAAACACATGATCATGGTATGGTTTAGACTTCCTGTGCTCCTTGGGGACTCCAAAAACCTGCAAGAGATAGGAGAAAACTAATTAGCATGAGGTACAAACAAAATTAACCAGGAAGGAACGTAAGGGAATGAAAATAATGGGATAATAATGACCTGTGTTAACATCTCTTTCAAAAGTTTCCAGTGTACATCTTTATCAAAGTTGGATGAGAATGTCAAGAGGGGCGTGACCCTTTCAGATGGTTTCCAGTGAGTTTCAGCTCCTCCATTGTGTGAACTTCACCATATAGAAAATTATTGAAACATGAGAGACGAACAAGACACATAATAAGCTCCACCAAGAACTAATTCTGGAACAACAAAAATACGAGGGGGCTGGAGAAATTACCAGCATTAACCAAGAACTTAACAGAGGGTCCACTGGGAGACTTCACCATCCACATGTAAAGATCTTTATGCTTCCTACACTGCAGACCAAAACAAATAAAACATACAGTCAGTTCACAGTTAACTACTCTATACAGGCAAAATCAAGACACGGCGACATTAAGAGCTGAGGGACAGATGAAACCAACTTGAACCACACAAGAACTCCATCAGTTTAGTGATGAGTTCCAACTTCTATGTATCCAACTTGATCATAAAAGCCTCTTAAGAAGATCAGACTACCAAAAAGATTGAATCTTTACCTCGAAGAACAAGCAGGAAGAAGAGCCCTTAAGCTCGACAAGCTCATTTAGAGTGGCGCCTTTACTGCTCTTAGCTTCCACCTTACTGTCCTTCTTACAGTGTGGCAGAAGTGACACTATGTTCAACATCAGATGTCGGTACCTTCACAAACGAATTAACAAACAAAGAAAACATATACTCAGATTATTCTTCTACACCATCAAACGAGTAAATCAAAATCAAATCACAACTCGCTTCACCTGAAACTAATCCGACGGGAACAAGTAACGAGAACCTTCTCTTTATTCCTGAACCCAGGCGCAGACACAGACGCTGCCTTAGCTTCCTCCGCATCTTCCTTCTTATCTTTCCAACCCAAAAGAGTTCTTTTAGGTCTCTCCGGAGCAGAGTCGTCCTTCACCGGAGCCGCCGCTTCAGCCTCGCTGTGCTTTCTCTTCCTCCCCATTCTTTTTTTTCGTCTATGGCAGAAACAGCGCTAAACTCTTTCTAGGGTTTTAGCACAGAGTCAAACCTAAGGAAACAACCTGCCTTTTACTCTGCTTCACGATCACAAAACGACAACGTTTCGCTATACAAGATGGGCCGAACTTTTAATGGGCCTGAGGTTTAATCACAAAAAGAAGAAAAAGAAACAGCTGTTCGTGTCTGTAAACTCTACAAAAAGATCAGTATAATTCTTCTCCCTCTCTGTTCTCTCGTTGTTCTTGTTAACAAATCTGTTTAAAAAATCGAATGAAGAAAAAAGAGCTCGCTAGTAATATTACAAACCTCACTCGATTTTTCTTTACCACTCTGTACACTTTTATCTTTCTTTTATAATATCAAATCTTTATGGGCAAACCAAAGTTCTGAAACGCTCTAATCTCTCCTCTCAAACCTGCAGTGACTATCACCATTCCCCAAGAAGCCGACACGTTCCCTGAGTTCGACAAATCCGTGCTCAGACGGTTCCCACTTCTGTTCCTCCCAAACATAAGTTTCTCCTCAGGCCAAGTCGCCGACATTCTATCGAAGAAGTATCCGTTCGTCGCGCTTGAGATGATCCCGTTCCTTGGACTGTTGAGTCGATCCAGAGTCCCTGGCTGGTCTACAGGTGTGGGTGGATGGTTAGCTGTGGACACTTCGTCTAAGTTGTTGGTGTTTCTGTTTTGGGTTGTGGTTCCCCAAGACTCTGTTGAGGAGGCCATTCCGGGCCATGAGATGGCTGCAGAGACGTCTTGGCTGTGGAAATGCTCGTACGAGTTTGTGACCGTGACGTTCTTGTTGTTGCTGTTGCTCTTGCTCGGTCGAGAAGCAGGGGATTCGTACTTCCATATGTACACGTTTGAATCCTCGCTCGCTGACACTACGTACTTCCCATCTGCTGTGATTGAGGCAGAGATCTGGCTGCTTGTGTTTCGGAACCCTGTGTCAATAGTGGAAAAAAAAGATTGATACTTTTGCTTGCGGAAGAAGTAACAGAAGACAAAGCTTGAAATTTGTTTGTTTGTTTTACCTTTAAGTTTGGTGACTAGATCAGTTCCATCGACAACGCGGATCCGAGAGTCGGAAGATGTGACTAGAACTTCAGATGAGCTTCCAGGCACAAACTATGGTATCAAATGAAACAAAGCAAGTAACTTTTAGTGCCGTCTGGAAGTAAGTCTTTTAGTTTCATCTGATTTTGCTCCTGTAGAAGTGAGTGATTCTCTCGTTACCTGGAAACCAGTTATCTTTTTCTGATGAGCTTTCTTCTTCTTATTTTGTAAATTTATTTGGCTTTTCTGTTGCAGCTTGTTATCTGGGGACAAGTAAACAAACCGTCACTTAATATTTACGCATTAGGAAACAGCTAGAGAACAAACTCACATTAACAAACTTAATCCATTACCTGATGCACTGTAAAGACGACAGCTACCTTTGTATGAACCAACCAACGCGCCCTTCATGTTTAAACAGGTTCTTAAGAAAGTTAGGAAACTATTTTAAAGCCAACAGATACTGACTACAAATAATTACTTGGCAGATTCATTCTACCTGGCCGTCTGGAGTGTAGCAAGCAGAAGTGACCATCTCATGAAGATCATACCAGTCAACTACTTGCCGATCTGGAATGCTCCACACGCGAACTTTTGCATCTAACGAACCGCTGATGAAGTATCTATCATCAACCGGATTGAACTGAATGCAAGTCACTGTCCCAATCAATAGATCACACAAACAAACTGTTATTTTGATAAGCACCAATAGAATCAAGATAAAACTGATAGTAACTGTTGCAAACTTACTAACCGTAATCACTGTGCGAGAATACTTTCAAGCAAGTCTGACTAGACAAGTTCCACAAACGAACTGTTTTATCCATTGATGCAGACAGCAGATGCTGAGGAAAAGAGTACTTGTTTACTTATGCATACTTTCACAGAACCAACAAAAGGTAAAAATAAAGTGACTAACTAAACTAACTAACCTGAGACTTGGACCAAGCAAGGTCAAGCACATCATCCAGATGTCCATGGAAGGAACAAAAAGGTTTGTCCGAAAGCCCAAAAACAGAATCTGGAACATATATGTTCTCCAAACTCAACGACTTTCTACTTACAGAAGTCCTCCCTCTTCTCCTCGGTGACATGGTAGTTGGTTCAGGAGATCCATTACTAGCCAAAAGCAACAGCTCCGGTCTATCCAGTAACAACTCTCCTCTCTTCTCAGCCTCAACCACTTGCCAAACATGAATGATACAATCCTCGCCAGCGCTAGCAAGATACTTACCATCCAGACTAAACTTAATGCTCCAGATAGAACCGTTATGCGCTTGAATCTCCTGCGTCTTATACATCGCCGTGAGCTCTTTAGACGATTTCCCGTACTGTCTGACCCTAACTCTCTCCGGCCCGTGAAAAGAAGATTCCTGAGAATCATCCGTGGCAGAGCTCGACCTCCGACCACCTCTCTCTGAAGATGTGTCTTTATCATCACTGCTTCGTCTCTCTTTGCTATGCCCACCGGTCACAACACTCTTTATGCTCTTGAACCAGCTTCCTTTCTTCTTAGACTTTGATGCATTATTATTATTATCCTTACCGTCTTCATCATCATTCGTTTTCGTTGATGCGTTGTTGTTATCAGAATCCTCCACGTTCTGTCTTCTCATAAGCTCCTGAACGATGGGAGAGTGTCCCACAGACATCTCGAACTCCTCCATCGTCATCTGCGTGTCGGTCCCCACTTCCTTCACCTGTTTCCATGTACTACCACCGTCTTCTTGAATCTCATTCACCACAAACTGTTTCCCGTTGTCTAGATTCTTAATCGTACACACTTCCACCTCCTCATTCTCACTAGAGCCTCTCAACACACAATCAGAACTTTCTTGTAACCGCAAGGGATCAGTTAGATCAGTTCCCGCATTGCAACTCGCTAAACCGATCTCTGAATGCGAAAGCTTAGAGTCTTCTAGACAAGAACATGAATTACCCGGAGGATAAAGACGGTCACGATCGCCACATTGGCTAGTGGAAACGTCTGACTTCGATCTCACGACGAAGGAAGAAGCGCTGCTGCCGCCGACAGTCTCTGAGCAGTAGTCTCCGTGATCTCGCCGAACCAACTGATTACACGAGATGGATCGAGAAATGTCGGTTTCTTTCGAACCGGGCTTTAACCGGGAGTGAGGAGCCGGTTCGCGGGCGAGGCCCATTTCGGTCAGAAGGTTAGAACGCCTCTCGGAGACGGGAGCGGGCTCGGAGATCCAAAGGTCGAACCTTGAAGCGCCCATCGGGAAGCGAGGGACGGGGAATGGGTGCCGACGGCGGTTGGGTTCTTCATGGGAGGAGGAGGAGATCGGAGGAGGATTCGAGTCGTCGTAATCGGAGTTAGAAGCGGAGCAGGAGGCAGAAGAGGAAGAGACTAAGCGATCGAGAGAGTCGTGGAAGCACTCCTCCTCCTCCTCTTCCTCCTCTTCCTCGCGGTGGTTGCTCATGGTAGCTTTGTTGGAGCCAGCGAAGGCATTCCCATCGGAAAATTCCTCCGCCGGTGAATTCGATCAAACAGAAAAACGTGAACGAAAGAGGGAGAGTTTGATAAACAATTTGGTGGAGTCAAAGATGGAAACTTTGTGTGGGGATTAAAGCGTGTTTTGAAGAATTCGAAGAATCAGATTGTGGGTTTTCGGGAAGAAGTCAGATCCGATGAAAGGCAAAGAGAGTGTGTTGGAGGTTCGGAGATGGCTGTGTGTAGAAATCAATGGAGAGAGAGAGAGAACACAAACTTTTTTTACTTTTCTTTTTTCTCTATGTTTTAATTTCGTTGCCTCTTTGCACTTTGTAGGCGCTGAAAACTTGTTTAATTTTTTTGATTAGATTTCCAATATTTAATACATTTTAATTTCCGACAATATAGAAGGTATATGATTTGTAAATTGACAATAAGTTAGTGGCCATATGTTTTGCTTAGAGACCATAATAAATTGAATTTTGATTTTAGAGTTTCTGTATAAATAAAAGAAAGGCGTGTAGCATACTGCCATTCTTCAAGTTTATTTATTTTCCTTGATCATCAATTTGGTATATTTATTTAACAGAAAATTTAATATTGTATTTTCATTACATTTTTATGTATGATACGATACGGCAAGTGTTCTTGAAGAAAACACTTCTGATAAAATGCCGACACTAAATTTCCTGGTTTTCAGGTTCAAATAATTTATTTTGTTTTTATACAAATATTTTATTATTTTATTCATACTATATGTAAACAGATAGTGAAGAATAATGAATTAAACTTAGATCAAAAAATAGTTACTGTGATAGTTCGTAAAAAGCAAAGCTTAAGTCAAAAACATTCTTCAGAAAGTTATTATAGTTTCTTTGCCAAAAACAAAAGAAGAGAAAGTTATTATAGTTAGGTTCGTGGATTGTTTTTGAACCCACAGATCTATATAGCCATCTAGTATTACGACTATTACTTTGGAATTTTTAATATTAAATAAATCGCTGTAGTAAATAAAACAGTATAAAGCTCTTACAAAGTGTGAGTATCACATCACAAAACTAAACCATCAATTAACCGATTTAACCATCCAACATATCAAATCACATAAACTTTCAAGAAGATGATGATTAACACAATCTATACATCTTTTGCCTCAAAGGCCCACAAAATATATAATGAAATAACAACCACCCTGTCTTTTTTTGAGCAGAGTTAATAACATAAGAAACGCACAAAGTTGAATTTTTAGTGATGATCATACGAGGTTTTATAACTTTAATTATTTTCATAAATTGGAAAATAATAATTTAAAATGAGAAGATAGTGAAAAACAAGAGTGAGGGAAGAGAAATGGGCCTAAGGCACACAAAGAGTAAATGCAGAGAGAAGAGGACAGCTAATCACATGCCCCTTCCCTACTCTACATTTCCCGTCCCACCGTTATTTACACCACATCCCGTTTCTTCTCTATCTCAGGACCATTTTTGTGTGTTTACTGATTAATATTTTATAGAATGCTAATCAAAGAGATTAAACATTTAGCAAACGTTAACGAAAAAAAAATTAGTACTTTTTCTAACGTGGCACGTCATTACAAAGATAGGTTCGAATCAATAAGTGGTAGGCCTGACACTTTTATCTGGGATCCGGATTCGATCGAGATTTGATCCGATCCGCTTCCAAAAATTGGATATCCTATTGATCTAAACCGATAATAAAATATTGGATCTGTCAAACACGAATCCGGATCCGGATATCTTGTTTTTTCAGTCTGGATATTCGGATCCGTAATTTTTATTAATAATTATTTTTAAAATGGTAATATCTATATATAAAAATTAATTTTTATTTATTATATTTTCATTTTATAAATAATATATATAACTTTTATATAAAATTTGTAATAGCATACATAAAAATAATTATAAACATTATATACATTTTCTATTTTTAAATTATCGTTAATATTTTATAAATTTTAATAATATTTTTTATTTATTTAAGGTTTCAAATTCGGATCCGGATATCCGTTGGATATTATAATTTTTAGAAGGATATCTGACACCCGGATATCCGAGAACTCCAAATACAGATAAGGATAAGATAGTAAAATCATGGATCCGTCAGATAAAGATTCGGATCCGGATATCTCGAAATTCTCTGGATATCTGATCCGTCCCATCCTTAATAAGTGGTTGGATTTTATGAAGTTGTTTATTGACTATTATGAGTTGTTGGATTTTTATCAAGTTGTTTATTGACTAGCATTTGAAAAAGAAATGGTAAATACAGAATCATTAAAAAAAACGGAAGAAACGGATAAGAACACGTCGGACATGTCGGAAGATGGTCTTATCCCAAATCTAAGAAAATCCTAGTCATCATCACGTGGAATCACCTCGTATAAATATTCTCTTACATCAAACACTTTCTCCTCACAACCACAACAACAACAACAACAAAAGATTCAAACTTCGATCAAACAAAACAAAAAATGTTGGCTATATTCCAGAAAGCATTCGCTCACCCACCGGAAGAACTCAACAGTCCGGCGTCTCATTCCACCGGCAAACTCCCCGGAGAAGCCCTCTCCGACTTCCTCTCCCTCCACAAAGACACCGCTTTCTCCATGACCTTCGGCGACTCCGCCGTCTTAGCCTACTCCCGTCCCGTCAACTCTCTTCGCCAGAGGCTGTTCTGCGGGATAGACGGCATCTACTGCACCTTTCTCGGCTCGTTGACCAATCTCTGCGCGTTGAACCGACAGTACGGACTCACGGGGAAGAACACGAGCGAGGCAATGTTCGTGATCGAAGCTTACCGGACGCTGCGTGACCGTGGTCCTTACCCTGCCGATCAAGTCCTCAGAGGTTTGGAAGGAAGCTTCGCCTTTGTTGTTTACGATACTCAGACCTCCTCTGTTTTCTCGGCTCTGAGCTCTGATGGAGGAGAGAGTCTTTACTGGGGGATCTCCGGTGATGGATCTGTTGTGATGTCTGATGATGTGAAGATCATAAAGCAAGGGTGTGCTAAATCGTTTGCTCCTTTCCCTACTGGTAAGTCAAAAGACACAAAGCTTTTCATGTAAAGAAACAACATTAGATCTGAAGTGTTTGATGTGTTATTGTTGTTTTGCAGGGTGTATGTTTCACAGTGAGACAGGGCTTAAGAGCTTTGAGCATCCGAGGAACGAGATGAAGGCGATGCCGAGGATTGATAGTGAAGGTGTGATATGTGGAGCTAATTTCAAAGTGGATGCTTGTGCTAAGGTCAATGGCATCCCTAGGAGAGGAAGTGAGGCTAACTGGGCTCTTGCTAACTCTCGTTAATTTTTCTTCTTTTAATTGAAACTCTCGAGTTGTTCTGCTCCTGTCTTGTTTCACTTTCTATATGTAATTAGACCTTTGATGCCATATCAATAAAGAAACTAAACTGCATCTTATATTGCAAAGAACTACAGATGAACTTGTCAGTTTTCAAGAAAAATAGATAGAGAAACAAACAAAAAGATTTCAGCTTTTGAGCCTGATATGATCTCATATAAGATGGTGACTGATCCCGTGTAGAGGAATGAGCTGGCACCTGCAAAATAAGAAGAAAAAGCAGGTACACGTGAGAGAAAGAAGACAGAGAGAATGCATCTTGTGGTGATGTATCTGTGGGAGAGATAGGGACTCTCTGTAAACCCTAGGTTCTGGAGATTGGAGATTGTAATCAGTGTTCTTGTTCTATAAAAGCTTGTGTTCTTATCAGAGCCATAAGAGGGTCAGAAGAAAACAGAGCAAGGAACAGTGAAAGACATGAAAATGTATTCTCTATGAATTTTCGGTGCTTCATATGCAGAAAAAAAAATGTATCGGTGATTTTTGGGTATGCATATACTTTTGCTACTGTTTTTGCAAAGAGCTTTTGGATGGAGTCTTTACTTGTTTTTTCTTTTTTTTTGGACAAGGAGTATTTACTTGTTAAACTCTTTAATTTTCAAGAAAAATATCACTTTTTGATCCATTAGAGGGAGAGATAAAAACAGAGTCAAGAACAGTACAAAGACAAAAATGTGATGGTTCTGTGAATTTGAAAGTTTACAACAAGAAAAACTTGATCATTCATCATCCTTCCACATGTCTGCAAACTCATCAGGCTCCAATGGGTTTGAAAGCTCATGCATCTTTCTCCTTGTTTTTGCTTTGATCTTCTTTGCAAATTTCCCTGCTTTATTCCTTTTCTCCAAGGCTCGGATCTTGACGAACAAAGTTGAAAACAAATTAAGACTTTGACACATAAATTCAAATGTGAATCAGCAATCAAGCTGCATAGAGAACTCAGTACCTGGTTTGGAGATACGTAGAATGGGTTCTCGTAAAGGGTTGGACCTCCAAAGCTTCCTCCAAATATCTTAATCGGGTTTAAACAAAACCTTGGACCAACCTGTCATCAGATTTTACTTCAATCAACACTAATTAATCAGAACTACACAAATTCAATGTTACTAATAGTTCTAGCCAGACCTCGACAAGGGTCATTTTATCAAGACCACCTCGCAACCTTGTCTGCCTCATTATGAGGTACCGATATCTGCAACAGAAGATAAAAACAGACATTGACTAAGTTAAACCAAACTGACAAAGTGTAAAAACACCAGTTGATCTCTGAGATGCAACCAACCTGGTAATTACGGAACCAGATATGGTCATCGACGATAGAGAAAGCAAACACATGATCATGGTATGGTTTAGACTTCCTGTGCTCCTTGGGGACTCCAAAAACCTGCAAGAGATAGGAGAAAACTAATTAGCATGAGGTACAAACAAAATTAACCAGGAAGGAACGTAAGGGAATGAAAATAATGGGATAATAATGACCTGTGTTAACATCTCTTTCAAAAGTTTCCAGTGTACATCTTTATCAAAGTTGGATGAGAATGTCAAGAGAGGGCGTGACCCTTTCAGATGGTTTCCAGTGAGTTTCAGCTCCTCCATTGTGTGAACTTCACCATATAGAAAATTATTGAAACATGAGAGACGAACAAGACACATAATAAGCTCCACCAAGAACTAATTCTGGAACAACAAAAATACGAGGGGGCTGGAGAAATTACCAGCATTAACCAAGAACTTAACAGAGGGTCCACTGGGAGACTTCACCATCCACATGTAAAGATCTTTATGCTTCCTACACTGCAGACCAAAACAAATAAAAACATACAGTCAGTTCACAGTTAACTACTCTATACAGGCAAAATCAAGACACGGCGACATTAAGAGCTGAGGGACAGATGAAACCAACTTGAACCACACAAGAACTCCATCAGTTTAGTGATGAGTTCCAACTTCTATGTATCCAACTTGATCATAAAAGCCTCTTAAGAAGATCAGACTACCAAAAAGATTGAATCTTTACCTCGAAGAACAAGCAGGAAGAAGAGCCCTTAAGCTCGACAAGCTCATTTAGAGTGGCGCCTTTACTGCTCTTAGCTTCCACCTTACTGTCCTTCTTACAGTGTGGCAGAAGTGACACTATGTTCAACATCAGATGTCGGTACCTTCACAAACGAATTAACAAACAAAGAAAACATATACTCAGATTATTCTTCTACACCATCAAACGAGTAAATCAAAATCAAATCACAACTCGCTTCACCTGAAACTAATCCGACGGGAACAAGTAACGAGAACCTTCTCTTTATTCCTGAACCCAGGCGCAGACACAGACGCTGCCTTAGCTTCCTCCGCATCTTCCTTCTTATCTTTCCAACCCAAAAGAGTTCTTTTAGGTCTCTCCGGAGCAGAGTCGTCCTTCACCGGAGCCGCCGCTTCAGCCTCGCTGTGCTTTCTCTTCCTCCCCATTCTTTTTTTTCGTCTATGGCAGAAACAGCGCTAAACTCTTTCTAGGGTTTTAGCACAGAGTCAAACCTAAGGAAACAACCTGCCTTTTACTCTGCTTCACGATCACAAAAACGACAACGTTTCGCTATACAAGATGGGCCGAACTTTTTAATGGGCCTGAGGTTTAATCACAAAAAGAAGAAAAAAGAAACAGCTGTTCGTGTCTGTAAACTCTACAAAAAAGATCAGTATAATTCTTCTCCCTCTCTGTTCTCTCGTTGTTCTTGTTAACAAATCTGTTTAAAAAAAAAATCGAATGAAGAAAAAAAAGAGCTCGCTAGTAATATTACAAACCTCACTCGATTTTTCTTTACCACTCTGTACACTTTTTATCTTTCTTTTATAATATCAAATCTTTATGGGCAAACCAAAGTTCTGAAACGCTCTAATCTCTCCTCTCAAACCTGCAGTGACTATCACCATTCCCCAAGAAGCCGACACGTTCCCTGAGTTCGACAAATCCGTGCTCAGACGGTTCCCACTTCTGTTCCTCCCAAACATAAGTTTCTCCTCAGGCCAAGTCGCCGACATTCTATCGAAGAAGTATCCGTTCGTCGCGCTTGAGATGATCCCGTTCCTTGGACTGTTGAGTCGATCCAGAGTCCCTGGCTGGTCTACAGGTGTGGGTGGATGGTTAGCTGTGGACACTTCGTCTAAGTTGTTGGTGTTTCTGTTTTGGGTTGTGGTTCCCCAAGACTCTGTTGAGGAGGCCATTCCGGGCCATGAGATGGCTGCAGAGACGTCTTGGCTGTGGAAATGCTCGTACGAGTTTGTGACCGTGACGTTCTTGTTGTTGCTGTTGCTCTTGCTCGGTCGAGAAGCAGGGGATTCGTACTTCCATATGTACACGTTTGAATCCTCGCTCGCTGACACTACGTACTTCCCATCTGCTGTGATTGAGGCAGAGATCTGGCTGCTTGTGTTTCGGAACCCTGTGTCAATAGTGGAAAAAAGATTGATACTTTTGCTTGCGGAAGAAGTAACAGAAGACAAAGCTTGAAATTTGTTTGTTTGTTTTACCTTTAAGTTTGGTGACTAGATCAGTTCCATCGACAACGCGGATCCGAGAGTCGGAAGATGTGACTAGAACTTCAGATGAGCTTCCAGGCACAAACTATGGTATCAAATGAAACAAAGCAAGTAACTTTTAGTGCCGTCTGGAAGTAAGTCTTTTAGTTTCATCTGATTTTGCTCCTGTAGAAGTGAGTGATTCTCTCGTTACCTGGAAACCAGTTATCTTTTTCTGATGAGCTTTCTTCTTCTTATTTTGTAAATTTATTTGGCTTTTCTGTTGCAGCTTGTTATCTGGGGACAAGTAAACAAACCGTCACTTAATATTTACGCATTAGGAAACAGCTAGAGAACAAACTCACATTAACAAACTTAATCCATTACCTGATGCACTGTAAAGACGACAGCTACCTTTGTATGAACCAACCAACGCGCCCTTCATGTTTAAACAGGTTCTTAAGAAAGTTAGGAAACTATTTTAAAGCCAACAGATACTGACTACAAATAATTACTTGGCAGATTCATTCTACCTGGCCGTCTGGAGTGTAGCAAGCAGAAGTGACCATCTCATGAAGATCATACCAGTCAACTACTTGCCGATCTGGAATGCTCCACACGCGAACTTTTGCATCTAACGAACCGCTGATGAAGTATCTATCATCAACGGATTGAACTGAATGCAAGTCACTGTCCCAATCAATAGATCACACAAACAAACTGTTATTTTGATAAGCACCAATAGAATCAAGATAAAACTGATAGTAACTGTTGCAAACTTACTAACCGTAATCACTGTGCGAGAATACTTTCAAGCAAGTCTGACTAGACAAGTTCCACAAACGAACTGTTTTATCCATTGATGCAGACAGCAGATGCTGAGGAAAAGAGTACTTGTTTACTTATGCATACTTTCACAGAACCAACAAAGGTAAAAATAAAGTGACTAACTAAACTAACTAACCTGAGACTTGGACCAAGCAAGGTCAAGCACATCATCCAGATGTCCATGGAAGGAACAAAAGGTTTGTCCGAAAGCCCAAAACAGAATCTGGAACATATATGTTCTCCAAACTCAACGACTTTCTACTTACAGAAGTCCTCCCTCTTCTCCTCGGTGACATGGTAGTTGGTTCAGGAGATCCATTACTAGCCAAAAGCAACAGCTCCGGTCTATCCAGTAACAACTCTCCTCTCTTCTCAGCCTCAACCACTTGCCAAACATGAATGATACAATCCTCGCCAGCGCTAGCAAGATACTTACCATCCAGACTAAACTTAATGCTCCAGATAGAACCGTTATGCGCTTGAATCTCCTGCGTCTTATACATCGCCGTGAGCTCTTTAGACGATTTCCCGTACTGTCTGACCCTAACTCTCTCCGGCCCGTGAAAGAAGATTCCTGAGAATCATCCGTGGCAGAGCTCGACCTCCGACCACCTCTCTCTGAAGATGTGTCTTTATCATCACTGCTTCGTCTCTCTTTGCTATGCCCACCGGTCACAACACTCTTTATGCTCTTGAACCAGCTTCCTTTCTTCTTAGACTTTGATGCATTATTATTATTATCCTTACCGTCTTCATCATCATTCGTTTTCGTTGATGCGTTGTTGTTATCAGAATCCTCCACGTTCTGTCTTCTCATAAGCTCCTGAACGATGGGAGAGTGTCCCACAGACATCTCGAACTCCTCCATCGTCATCTGCGTGTCGGTCCCCACTTCCTTCACCTGTTTCCATGTACTACCACCGTCTTCTTGAATCTCATTCACCACAAACTGTTTCCCGTTGTCTAGATTCTTAATCGTACACACTTCCACCTCCTCATTCTCACTAGAGCCTCTCAACACACAATCAGAACTTTCTTGTAACCGCAAGGGATCAGTTAGATCAGTTCCCGCATTGCAACTCGCTAAACCGATCTCTGAATGCGAAAGCTTAGAGTCTTCTAGACAAGAACATGAATTACCCGGAGGATAAAGACGGTCACGATCGCCACATTGGCTAGTGGAAACGTCTGACTTCGATCTCACGACGAAGGAAGAAGCGCTGCTGCCGCCGACAGTCTCTGAGCAGTAGTCTCCGTGATCTCGCCGAACCAACTGATTACACGAGATGGATCGAGAAATGTCGGTTTCTTTCGAACCGGGCTTTAACCGGGAGTGAGGAGCCGGTTCGCGGGCGAGGCCCATTTCGGTCAGAAGGTTAGAACGCCTCTCGGAGACGGGAGCGGGCTCGGAGATCCAAAGGTCGAACCTTGAAGCGCCCATCGGGAAGCGAGGGACGGGGAATGGGTGCCGACGGCGGTTGGGTTCTTCATGGGAGGAGGAGGAGATCGGAGGGGAGGATTCGGAGTCGTCGTAATCGGAGTTAGAAGCGGAGCAGGAGGCAGAAGAGGAAGAGACTAAGCGATCGAGAGAGTCGTGGAAGCACTCCTCCTCCTCCTCTTCCTCCTCTTCTTCCTCGCGGTGGTTGCTCATGGTAGCTTTGTTGGAGCCAGCGAAGGCATTCCCATCGGAAAATTCCTCCGCCGGTGAATTCGATCAAACAGAAAAACGTGAACGAAAGAGGGAGAGTTTGATAAACAATTTGGTGGAGTCAAAGATGGAAACTTTGTGTGGGGGATTAAAGCGTGTTTTTGAAGAATTCGAAGAATCAGATTGTGGGTTTTCGGGAAGAAGTCAGATCCGATGAAAGGCAAAGAGAGAAAGAGAGAGAAAGAGAGAGGTGTGTTGGAGGTTCGGAGATGGCTGTGTGTAGAAATCAATGGAGAGAGAGAGAGAGAGAGAACACAAACTTTTTTTTTTTTTTACTTTTCTTTTTTTCTCTATGTTTTAATTTCGTTGCCTCTTTGCACTTTGTAGGCGCTGAAAACTTGTTTAATTTTTTTGATTAGATTTCCAATATTTAATACATTTTAATTTCCGACAATATAGAAGGTATATGATTTGTAAATTGACAATAAGTTAGTGGCCATATGTTTTGCTTAGAGACCATAATAAATTGAATTTTGATTTTAGAGTTTCTGTATAAATAAAAGAAAGGCGTGTAGCATACTGCCATTCTTCAAGTTTATTTATTTTCCTTGATCATCAATTTGGTATATTTATTTAACAGAAAATTTAATATTGTATTTTCATTACATTTTTATGTATGATACGATACGGCAAGTGTTCTTGAAGAAAACACTTCTGATAAAATGCCGACACTAAATTTCCTGGTTTTCAGGTTCAAATAATTTATTTTGTTTTTATACAAATATTTTATTATTTTATTCATACTATATGTAAACAGATAGTGAAGAATAATGAATTAAACTTAGATCAAAAAATAGTTACTGTGATAGTTCGTAAAAAGCAAAGCTTAAGTCAAAAACATTCTTCAGAAAGTTATTATAGTTTCTTTGCCAAAAACAAAAGAAGAGAAAGTTATTATAGTTAGGTTCGTGGATTGTTTTTGAACCCACAGATCTATATAGCCATCTAGTATTACGACTATTACTTTGGAATTTTTAATATTAAATAAATCGCTGTAGTAAATAAAACAGTATAAAGCTCTTACAAAGTGTGAGTATCACATCACAAAACTAAACCATCAATTAACCGATTTAACCATCCAACATATCAAATCACATAAACTTTCAAGAAGATGATGATTAACACAATCTATACATCTTTTGCCTCAAAGGCCCACAAAAATATATAATGAAATAACAACCACCCTGTCTTTTTTTGAGCAGAGTTAATAACATAAGAAACGCACAAAGTTGAATTTTTTAGTGATGATCATACGAGGTTTTATAACTTTAATTATTTTCATAAATTGGAAAATTATAATTTAAAATGAGAAGATAGTGAAAAACAAGAGTGAGGGAAGAGAAATGGGCTTAAGGCCCACAAAGAGTAAATGCAGAGAGAAGAGGACAGCTAATCACATGCCCCTTCCCTACTCTACATTTCCCGTCCCACCGTTTTACAATTACATCCCGTTTCTTCTCTCTCGGGACCATTTTTGTGTGTTTACTGATTAATATTTTATAGAATGCTAATCAAAGAGATTAAACATTTAGCAAAAGTTAACAAAAAGAAACCAAAAAACATATGACAACTAATGATATACCGACCACGAGTATAAACATGTTTAAGACACATAGACATGAAAATATCAAATCACGAGCTGTAATTATTATTATTTTTCTATTATGGGTTTAAACTTTAGCTGTGGACGACAAAAAAGAGAGAGAGAGTAGATTTGTTTGTGGAAGTTTATTGGAATCCTAGATCAAACTGGCTTATTAAGTTTAGTTTAGTTTAGTTTAGTTTAGTTTTCCTTTTCTTCTTAGCATTATGTGTCCAACAGATTTACTTTTATTTTAGATCTTGTTCTATAAACATCAAATGATTTTGTTTGTTGTGACACAAATCATTTCATACAATCACATTAGTAACAGTATGAAGATTTGACGTGAAGCATGTGATTGTTTTATGAAATTTCACTTTATTTATGCTAATGACCATAATATGTTGCATTACAGTGTTTCTGTTTGTAGTAGAGTTGCACTATACACCAAAAAAGTTAGTGGTGAAGAATGTAGTTACAATAATCACAAAAAAGACTCCGAGCGATCTTATCACCATTGTGTTTTAAAAAAAAATAAAAAATTTTGATGTTTTGCGTTTTTCATGTATTATAATGGATGGTCATCTTAGAATAACTAATTACTAATTTTAAAATGACTCAAACTAGTGCTCTAGGATTTCATCAATAATTTACCATCCAAGTAGAATATAACTTTTTCATTTTTATGCTAGTTACTAAAACATATTCAGTTTTATTCTCAGTTTTGTTAAAATAACATCACTTTTATTTTTCTCTTCTCTACCATTTTGTTTTCCACTTATTTTACCGTTAATTTTTATTTTGATTTACCCTCAAGGCCAATAAGACCTTTGGGTTAACAAAGAAGGAAAACAAAAAAAACGACCCTTGGTTTAACATGTTTACTTACAACATTGTTTCACATTATTCATTTACAAAAAAAAAAAACATTGTTTCACATTATTAATATTTAGTAATCGCACTCCTTCAATAAATTAGTTAAATAACGGGCAAATTGGATATAGGTGTGTCAGAAAAATTCGAGGCTAACGAGTGACGTAACATTGAGAAGATAATGTAAGAATCAGAATGCTGTTGGGTTAATTCTGATAGTACGCATTGATCGCAGTGAAATCAGCTAAATTACTACAATTCTACCACTTCCTACTAAACAGTAAACCCTTCGTTACATATATATATATTTTTATTATTTTTTTGTTTGAACAAAACCCTTCGTTACATATATTTTTGACTAATTCATTACAAAGTTTGTAGATATGCTGATCTGTAATCTGTGCTGGTAAAGAACCTGATTGAAACCATCGTAAACAGCATTTTGGTCCATAAAATATGATTTCATCAAAACTAAGGTTCTAATCATTTTGCACCTTCTTGGTGCAGCATTTTTAATCTATAGAAGGTGCAACATTTAAATAATATCTCGAACTACCTTCCTTGGTATATAAATTAGTTGTAATTATGACTGATACATCCCGGCAGCCATTCAAATCATAGCATTTCATACTTCAAATCAGTCACAAAGTACCTTCTCGGCCATACATCATATTATGGGAACATTATCACCTTTTTATATAAAATTAGAAGAGAAAAACAAAGTAAAAGGAAAAAGCGATATTTTAAGGGTGATAAAGAGAACTAAAACTATTCTTGTTTGTTCGTATAGATGTGGTTAACGTGAAACATTTCTTTGGGTCAAATTCAAAAGCTGAAACTGGTATGACAGTATATAAAAATTATTTGAATAAATAAATAATTAGGGTGATATTATAAAGATATAAGAAATTAGTAACTAAAACATTTGTCCACAAAAGAAAGAGAGTAATGTCTCCAGATCAGCCACGTCCGGACGTCCCTATTCTTTTGCTCTTCCACTGAGTAATACTTGTATCGTAGCCGAGAGTTGTTTCAAAGAACCCAAAACATATGATCATTCATAGTCGAAGAGAACCCAAACCTCGAGCATAACATCACAGTAGTACTACTTTTGAAACAAAAAATAAACTTGAAATCACATATGATTGATTGCCTTTGATCCTCACTTATAATACTTTTAGCTATTAAAACTTAATTAGTAAAACATATTCATTTTCTTATAGTGCACAAGATTACCTTATGATAACGTTATAAACGACTGTTTTCCGGCAGATAAGACCTTCATTATTGGACGTCCATAGTACAAGATCCTTAAAATATATATATATATATATATATATATATATATATATATATATATGTATATACTATATATACGTATATATTTGTGGGTTAAGGACTTCACGGAAATTCAAACCGAAAATTCTTTATTTAAAGAACTTTCGGTTTGGGTTTCTGTGAAGTCCTTAACTCGCAATTATATACGCATATATAATATATACATACACATATTTATATTCTAAGGACCCAATACTAGGACTCCCCAATAATAAGAAATTTTCGATTTGGGTTTTCGTAAAGTCATTAACTCGTAATTATATACGCATATATAATATATACATACACATATTTATATTCTCAGGACCAAATGCTAGGACTCCCCAATAATTTTGCCATAAGATTATAAACAATTACTTATATATCTGGGTAAGTTTGTTCCTTAAAGTTGTTCGAATTTAAACGGAAACTTATACATATATACATATATATGGCTATTTGTCAAAAAAAAACCTTATATAATATGGCTACTTTAAAATTGAATGAGAATCAAACTATGTTCTTTTCTGAACTTAACACGTTCAAATATTCTCGTAAAAGGAAAAGAAACAGGCTCAACTATCCAAGTAGCTTCGGAGGATAAAAACTACACATAGGTTATAGGTTTACAGGCACATCTTATCAAAGAAAAGGAAAAGACGATAATAAAGTCAACAACTATTATTATCTTTTGTAATCTGTAAATAGGTGTCTAACTAATTTATATTAAAATAATAAAATAAAATTATTATCAGTAAAGATACGCAAAACCGTTAGGAATTAAATGGTCTGAATCATTCTCACCCACCAACCTCTATTTAGAGCTCGTCCAACTCGTTGGCATAACTTTATTCATTCGTTGTCGTAAGATGAAACATATGTAGTATAATAAATCAACATTTAAAATTGCTTTATTTCAAACATGTTCATTTTTTTATTTGTAAACTAAAACATGTTCATTTTCCCCACGTAACAATATAGAGACTGATCGATAATAGCCAGCTTGTGGGTTCTCTATAGAATTCTCGAGGCCGTTCGCAAAGATTGTCAAATATGTGTCTATATTTGTAAAAGCTAAGCCCTTCACAAATACATTGTTGAGGTCACTCGACTCTATTAACAAACGAGAAGACAAATCATGGCCAACCAAAAATTATCGTACTTTCTTTTTGCTTCTTTTTATGCAAATGTCCGAAATTTTCAATGACTTTTTGTGTTCTTACCGGCTACAAATGTAAACTGCGTAGATAAATTCCCTTTATGGTATGATTTGTTGTGTTGGGGCAAAAATAGGGTTTGACCATATATTTCTTGTTTGGATTAAAATAGACGTCTAATTTTCTTGTATAGAACATGCTATTATGATATAGTGGTTTTGATTTTCTTACATTTATAAGATAAAACTTCATGTAATTTCTTGTCTCAAAAAAGTTATCTTATCTCAACATCTATATATTACTTAGCTTTACCTTGGTATAAGAAAAACTACTAGAATCGGATAAAATAGAGTTGTATTAGGATTTAGGTGTCGTTTTCTAGTTTGACCAAAAAAAAAAGTTATTATCGTATTTTTCTTTTGTAGGATCATTCTCAAGTCTCCACAAATTTATCTAGGTGGCTAGGCATTTTATCCGTTAAATTTGATTCGATTCGTTATTCGGTTCGATTCGATCCGAAAATTCCGAATATCCGTAAACTTTCGAAGCAAAACAAATACTAAAAATCAATATCTGTTAAAATCGAAGCAAATCGCAAATATTAAAATTTTAGAAAGCGAATATCTGATCCGATCCGGCAATATATAAATACATGTATATCTTGATTATATTTTAAAGTTTTAAATGTATAAAAGTATATAATTATTATTCTAAAGTATGATTTGACAAATTATATTCACATTATTACTTATATAAAAGTATTATATAAAAGAAAGAGAGAAAATTTATGATAATTATAATTTTCCTCTTAAATATTTATATATTTTCCGAATATCCATTTTTCCGAATAACCGTATTTTTCCGAAGCAAAGCAAATCGAAAAATTAGATATTCGTGACATTCGAAACAAATCACAAATACCTTCAACTACCCGGATATCCGATCCGTGTCTAGGCCTACATTTATCTCTCACACACACACATACACAGAGCCGAGACTGATGCCAAGCTAGTCAAACATTAGCTTCTGAGCCAATGAGGTTAAAGCTTTTTTAGGGGCCAATTGCTCGTAAATCTGGTTGATTCAAATGGCTAAAGGATTTATACTTTAGCTATCAACCTGAGTTTTAGGAGGCAAACTTCATCTTTTTTTTTCAATTTTGTTTATTAATCATACTATAAATCCATGAGTGGAATATTAAATTCTAGAACCGTTTCTATTCATACAGCTTTTATAATCATCAGTGTACAAATTTTAGTCTTTTATTTTCTTTAATGTTAAAATTAACATTTTTAAATTAAATATCAATTTATAAAAAATAAGGACCAAACATTTTTTCGCTTTTAACTTCAAAATCTCAAAGACCCTGCAAACTATATATATATATTTGGTCAAAAAAATATAATTTTATCGATGCAACGTGAATCATACTTTCCTATTTCGATTTTTACTTTATTTTCCTTTTTACATATTACTTTCGATAAACACTAGTTTTCCTTTTTTTCCTCTAAAGATAAGGGTTAGGTCATAAACCCTAAGCACTTAGATCTTTTATCATTAGCTATATATAGTCATCTTTTGGTTTTGTAAGAGACATTATTATTGGATTTATAAAACTGAGCTTTTGCTTTAACCCTTGATTACGGCTAGTTCATAGGTTGATCTCAACGTATTCAAGTTCATAGGTTCGTTTGCGCATTCTCAGATTAAACAATTGTTCCTATTCTGTCGGTTACTCTATCAGTTGGTATCAGAAGACAGGCGTTTTAGATTCTCATCTAAAACACGTTCCATGGCACCAAGGAAGTTAACGGACGAGCAACTCGAAGAAATTCGACATATACTTAAGACGTTTACTATAGGATTACAAACGGCGTTACAAACTTCGGTGGAAACCG
This sequence comes from Brassica carinata, assembly GCA_016771965.1. NCBI lineage: Eukaryota > Viridiplantae > Streptophyta > Magnoliopsida > Brassicales > Brassicaceae > Brassica > Brassica carinata. Next base: position 54,824,475 of record CM028692.1, read on the forward strand.
CCCCAACTACTGTTTTCCAAGCACAACGTAATCAACATGACGCTCCGAGAAACCAGGACCAGCACCAAGCTAGGCCACACAACGCCCAGCTTGATGAATCAGACGAAGAAGATATGGTTGACAACTTGTTTGCTGCTCATGACCATCATCAACACGTGCATCGCATTCAACATGAGGAGCGCCGTGACGAACACGATCAACGACCAAATCCTCATAACCGATGGGAGTCTAGTTTCGGACCAATATTCGAGTTCGCTAGAACATTAAACCTTGAAGACTTTATTGATTGGTTGAATATGATATAAATACCATTACCTATAAGGTTCAAATTCTAAAAGTCCATATGCTTGGGGACACCATGAGTTATAAAAGAATGAACCTGCATCAGACCATAGTAATTATATCAGGCCATATAAGTGATCATAGATATTCCCACCTCGGTGATAGGGTCATGAGTCGAAATATATCTTCTTAAGATATTATGAAAGAATCCACCACAAATATATGTGCCATCTAAGATCATGTGATCTAAGAATCTCATAAAGAGGATTGGAAATATATGTTGGATATATATTATGAATATACTTTCTCCATAAGTTTAAAAGAAACCTTGAGCCTAAATGGGTGATCTAATTATAGGCCAATGAACAAGGATTACATAAGGTTTATGAATCCGAATATCCAACAATGAAAGGAGAAAAGTAATAAGCTGGTATAAAGAATGATAAAGAATGGTATCTACCATCTGGTATCAACCATCAATGTCTTGCCAAAGATCCTCGGACTAGAAAATAATTTATAGACGTCCATATGCTACAATGATAGCAAAATAAAATGCCAGACACATTGACCCGAGAGAAAGAATGACTATGTCATCCCAGCTTAGCACCACACGGTTTTGATGTCTTAAAGACACAACCAAGTTGCTACAAAGTATATATAAGATAGACCAAATAAATGTTCCAAATAAAGTTCCATAAATTCTAAGGAACCTCGGAAAGAAATAAAGGTGCATGAGATAAAATCCGAGTTTTATTAAAGGAAATCATTCCAGACATTGAGATATAAGGCTGGCCAGCTGAACAACTAGGTACCATACCATATAGCTTGGGACACCAAGTTATAAGATTATTAAGGTTCTAGATAATGAAATCTCAAATTGATTTATACCATGTCTGGAACTAAAAGAAACTATATATATATATTTGGTCAAAAAATATAATTTTATCGATGCAACGTGAATCATACTTTCCTATTTCGATTTTTACTTTATTTTCCTTTTTACATATTACTTTCGATAAACACTAGTTTTCCTTTTTTCCTCTAAAGATAAGGGTTAGGTCATAAACCCTAAGCACTTAGATCTTTTATCATTAGCTATATATAGTCATCTTTTGGTTTTGTAGAGACATTATTATTGATTTATAAAACTGAGCTTTTGCTTTAACCCTTGATTCGGCTAGTTCATAGGTTGATCTCAACGTATTCAAGTTCATAGGTTCGTTTAGCATTCTCAGATTAAACAATTGTTCCTATTCTGCGGTTACTCTATCGGTTGGTATCGAAGACAGCGCTTTTAGATTCTCATCTAAAACCGTTCCATGGCACCAAGGAAGTTAGCGGACGAAGCAACTCGAAGAAATTGACATATACTTAAGACGTTTACTATAGGATTACAAACGGCGTTACAAACTTCGGTGGAAACCGCCCAACTACTGTTTTCCAAGCACAACGTAATCAACATGGCGCTCAGAAACCAGGACCAGCACCAAGCTAAGCCACACAACGCCAACTTGATGAATCGACGAAGAAGATATGGTTGACAACTTGTTTGCTGCTCATGACCATCATCAACCGTGCATCGCATTCAACATGAGGAGCCGTGGCGAACGATCAACGACCAAATCCTCATAACCGATGGGAGTCTAGTTTCGGACCAATATTCGAGTTCGCTAGAACATTAAACCTGAAGACTTTATTGATTGGTTGAATATGATATAAATACCATTACCTATAAGGTTCAAATTCTAAAAGTCCATATGCTTGGGGACACCATGAGTTATAAAAGAATGAACCTGCATCAGACCATAGTAATTATATCAGGCCATATAAGTGATCATAGATATTCCCACCTCGGTGATAGGGTCATGAGTCGAAATATATCTTCTTAAGATATTATGAAAGAATCCACCACAAATATATGTGCCATCTAAGATCATGTGATCTAAGAATCTCATAAAGAGGATTGGAAATATATGTTGGATATATATTATGAATATACTTTCTCCATAAGTTTAAAAGAAACCTTGAGCCTAAATGGGTGATCTAATTATAGGCCAATGAACAAGGATTACATAAGGTTTATGAATCCGAATATCCAACAATGAAAGGAGAAAAGTAATAAGCTGGTATAAAGAATGATAAAGAATGGTATCTACCATCTGGTATCAACCATCAATGTCTTGCCAAAGATCCTCGGACTAGAAAATAATTTATAGGCGTCCATATGCTACAATGATAGCAAAATAAAATGCCGACACATTGACCGAGAGAAAGAATGACTATGTCATCCCAGCTTAGCACCACACGGTTTTGATGTCTTAAAGACACAACCAAGTTGCTACAAAGTATATATAAGATAGACCAAATAAATGTTCCAAATAAAGTTCCATAAATTCTAAGGAACCTCGGAAAGAAATAAAGGTGCATGAGATAAAATCCGAGTTTTATTAAAGGAAATCATTCCGACATTGAGATATAAGGCTGGCCAGCTGAACAACTAGGTACCATACCATATAGCTTGGGACACCAAGTTATAAGATTATTAAGGTTCTAGATAATGAAATCTCAAATTGATTTATACCATGTCGGAACTAAAAGAAACTATATATATATATTTGGTCAAAAAATATAATTTTATCGATGCAACGTGAATCATACTTTCCTATTTGATTTTTACTTTATTTTCCTTTTTACATATTACTTTCGATAAACACTAGTTTTCCTTTTTTCCTCTAAAGATAAGGGTTAGGTCATAAACCCTAAGCACTTAGATCTTTTATCATTAGCTATATATAGTCATCTTTTGGTTTTGTAGAGACATTATTATTGATTTATAAAACTGAGCTTTTGCTTTAACCCTTGATTACGCTAGTTCATAGGTTGATCTCAAGCGTATTCAAGTTCATAGGTTCGTTTCGCATTCTCAGATTAAACAATTGTTCCTATTCTGCGGTTACTCTATCGGTTGGTATCGAAGACAGCGCTTTTAGATTCTCATCTAAAACCGTTCCATGGCACCAAGGAAGTTAACGGACGAGCAACTTCGAAGAAATTGACATATACTTAAGACGCTTACTATAGGATTACAAACGGCGTTACAAACTTCGGTGGAAACCGCCCAACTACTGTTTTCCAAGCACAACGTAATCAACATGACGCCCAGAAACCAGGACCAGCACCAAGCTAAGCCACACAACGCCAACTTGATGAATCGACGAAGAAGATATGGTTGACAACTTGTTTGCTGCTCATGACCATCATCAACACGTGCATCGCATTCAACATGAGGAGCCGTGGCGAACGATCAACGACCAAATCCTCATAACCGATGGGAGTCTAGTTTCGGACCAATATTCGAGTTCGCTAGAACATTAAACCTGAAGACTTTATTGATTGGTTGAATATGATATAAATACCATTACCTATAAGGTTCAAATTCTAAAAGTCCATATGCTTGGGGACACCATGAGTTATAAAAGAATGAACCTGCATCAGACCATAGTAATTATATCAGGCCATATAAGTGATCATAGATATTCCCACCTCGGTGTCACGGTCATGAGTCGAAATATATCTTCTTAAGATATTATGAAAGAATCCACCACAAATATATGTGCCATCTAAGATCATGTGATCTAAGAATCTCATAAAGAGGATTGGAAATATATGTTGGATATATATTATGAATATACTTTCTCCATAAGTTTAAAAGAAACCTTGAGCCTAAATGGGTGATCTAATTATAGGCCAATGAACAAGGATTACATAAGGTTTATGAATCGAATATCCAACAATGAAAGGAGAAAAGTAATAAGCTGGTATAAAGAATGATAAAGAATGGTATCTACCATCTGGTATCAACCATCAATGTCTTGCCAAAGATCCTCGGACTAGAAAATAATTTATAGGCGTCCATATGCTACAATGATAGCATTGACATTGAAAGGCATAGAGCTATAACGATTATTCGTTATCATCTCACCGAGGAATTAAGAGACCGTATCTCCATGTTGAGGATCCTTGTGACCTTTGGTTACAGTTAAGGAAAAGGTTCAAACCGGTATCATGGCAAAAGGCCAACCATGAATGGGAGATCCTCAGATTCCGGGATTTTGAATCCGTGGACAAATATAATTCTGCTCTGATGGATATTGCTTATAGTCTTGAACTATGTGGTGAAAGGATAACACATTATTCTTTATTATATAAGACCTACTCCATATTCCATCCAAAAGATGTGTTGTTGCTACACACGGCTAAGAAGTTCACCACTTATAATGACCTTTTGTCATATCTTTGGCTTCGAACAAAGAAAGGAAAATCAAAGATACCATCAACAGATTTGACAAGCTTCAGAAAAGATACATTGAGCTAAAGAATAATGAGATGAGGCCTCCTATAGCTGATGAAGCTGAAGTTGAGCGCCATATGGCAACACATGCATTGTGAAGGCCATATTATATAATTGTCTTTTGACATTCTCATTTTCATGTTTCTTGAGTTTATGTTTCATGAATTGCTTTGATACTTTGCTTTATACACGACTTCATTAATAAAATGAATTACTTTGAGTTCATCATTATCTTATTCAAACTCTTGTTTGATAAGAAACTATATCTATATGCCTTTATTGTGCCAAAATAAATATGATTGAGGATTAATACCCCAACTCACTTTTCCAAAGAGTTCAAAGAAGCCTTTGACAAATGGCACGACATGCTCTGCCATCCAGACTCAGTTATAAAATACTCTTGAACTCAACTGGACATTCCTTGAAAGAAAGAAAGAAAAAGAAGCTTGACCAAGGCTTTGCCTAAATGGCATTATATTCACTTATAAGGTCCATTGAATTAAGAAGAAAAATGGTTTCCAACAATGGACAAAAGGGAATAAGAGTGCCTAAATTAAAATCGCCTAAGTGGTCGAGACTGCATTCTCTATTGATCTAGTGATCAATATGATATTAGGCAAATAGCCAGGGCAATCATGTTTGATTAACCCACGAAATTTATCACTTACCATACTTAGCCATTCGGATTATGATGCAAATATTTAAAAGGGCACAAATGTTATCCCATAAGATCACGTGTATGCAATATATCTATGCACAAGGAATTTATTGTCCAGCACCACGAATTTGAATATGTTCATGAGGGGAGTGAAGACAAATCCCATGATACATGACCATACTAAAATCCGTGAAACATGGTCCACAACCATATTACATATTGGTTGAATATTGTCGAAGAGATTCTTGAGTTTCGCCAGTACCGATGACGACGAGTTCCACGGGTCGCAACACGATTCAAGGGACGAAGCTATGGCTTGGTGGCAACAACTCAAAGAAACACGCGAAAAGAGAACAAACCTCGTATCAACTCATGGCATCTAACCAAACATATCGCATGAGTTTTCTTCGTACAAATGCCTTAAAGTGTTATTCGTGTGGGGAACGTGGACACATTCAAACCGCGTGTCCTCATAAGACGAAGCGTGGTCTAATTGTTCAAGAACAAGAGGATAGTGAACCACGATACGACGACTATGATGCTCCTGATGATGATAATGAGTTGATAGAAGGCGATATTGGTCTCAGCCTAGTATTCCGACGTAACAGCCTCCTTACGAAAGCATCGCAAGAGTCGTGGCTCCGCACCAACTTGTTCCGGTCAACTTGCACCATCAACGGACGTGCTTGCAAGCTCATTATCGACTCTGGTAGTTGTACTAATGTCATGTCCCATGGCGCTGCACAGAAACTTGGGCTTACCGTCACACCGCACCATCACCTTACCCGCTTGCTTGGCTTAACAATGGAACTGAAATCAACGTGTCAAAGCAAGTTCTTGTCTCTTTCTCCATCGGTAATTACAAAGACTCAGTCACGTGTGATGTGATCCTTATGGATGCTTGTCACTTACTCCTTGGACGGCCTTGGCAATATGATCGAGATGCTGTTCATCATGGAAAGGCAAATGCCTACAGTTTCTTATTTGAAAATCGCATGATTACTCTGTTACCGTCCAAGGAGCAAACAGAACAAAGTACTCATTCGGTTGAGGTTTCACCTAAGGACCAGACATCGTCAGCTAAAACTATCTTAACACTTCCCAAAAGCGACTTTGAGAAGCAACTCCATAACGTGGACGTTCTTTGGGCTATTGTCGCAACACCAGCAACATCGTTGGCAACTTCTAAAACATCTCTGGCGTTTACCCCATTGCTTAAGGAATTCAGTGATGTTTTTCCTTCTGAACTCCCAGGCGACTTACCACCCCTCAGGGATATCCAACACCATATTGACTTGGTTCCAAATGCAGTTCTTCCCAACAGGCCGCACTACCGAATGAGCCCACAAGAGCATGACGAACTACGCTGTCAAGTCGAGGAGCTCCTTCTTAAAGGTCATGTTCGTGAAAGTCTCAGCCCTGCTGCCATGTCTGCCTTGGTCTTTCCCAAGAAAGACGGCTCGTGGCGAATGTGTGTTGATAGCCTTGCGATCAACAAAATTACAGTTCGTTAACGATTCCCTATTCCACGCCTAGATAATCTTCTTTATCAAATCGACAGAGCAACAATATTCACCAAGCTCGACTTAAAAAGTGGCTATCATTAGATTCATATCCGTCCTGGAGATAAGTGGAAGACCGCTTTCAAAACACGTGAAGGTCTCTTTGAGTGGACAGTAATGCGGTTTGGCCTCTTGAATGCACACATCACCTTTATGAGAGTCATGAATCAAGCTCAGCGTACTTTCATCAGCAAGTACGTTGTTGTCTATTTTGACGATATTTTGATCTTTAGCAATGATTTGTCAAGCCACTTATCGCACTTGAAGAACGTACTCGAGGTCCTGCGCCGTGAGAAACTTTATGCTGCTCACCACAAGTGTGTCTTTGGAGTGGATCACGTCCTTTTCTTGGGTTATATCATCTCCAACAAGGGTCTACAGGTTGATCCAAGCAAAGTGGAAGCTATTAAGTCATGGCCGACTCCGCGTTCTATCAGCGAAGTACGAAGCTTTCATGGCCTTGTGTCTTTTTATCGTCGTTTCATCCACCACTTTAACAATATTGCGGCCCCTCTTCCGGATTGTATGAAAGGCTCCCCGTTTCTCTGGACTGCCGAAGCTAATACAACCTTTGAAGAACTAAAGAAGTACTTGCTGTCTGTTCGGATATTGGCGTTACCAGATTTTTCTCAAGTATTTGAACTACACTGTGATGCGTGTAAGTTCGGGATCGGAGCGGTGCTTAGCCAATTGGGGCGTCCTATTGCGTTCTTCAGTGAGAAGATTGCTGGTTCTCGCGCTCGCTATAGTACACACGGCGTGGAATTTTATGCAATTGTGCAGGCTATTAAACATTGGAGGCATTATCTTTTCCATCAAGAATTCATCCTCTATACTGATCATGTCGCTTTAAAACACTTGGGGAGTCAAGATAAAATTTCTTCTCCTCATGCATCTTGGATTGCATTCCTTTAGCAGTTTACGTTTGTAATCAAGCACATGTCGGGCAAGTCCAACAAAGTTGCCGATGCATTGAGTGTAAGGCATTCTTTGATGGCTATGATGCAAGTTTCTGTGCCTGGCTTTGCTCTCTTACCAGACCTCTATGCCTCTGATCCATATTTTGGGTCGATTTGATCTTCTCTCCAGGTGCGTGCCCATGACGAGTTTGTCTTACAGGATGGTTTCATCTTTCGCGGCACGCGTCTATGTGTTCTATAAGGTATTCTACGCCTTAAGATCATTAAGGAGTTACATGAAGAAGGGCACGTGGGAAGGGATCGAACTCTGCAGCTTGTTATGGATGCTTATTTTTGGCCTTCCTTACGCAGGGATGTCTATCGTTTGGTAGAGCGATGTGTGGTGTGTCAGCATTCTAAAGGTCATGCGTCTAACTCTGGCCTCTACTTGCCTCTCCCTATTCCAACCCAACCATGGTCTGATATAAGTATGGACTTCGTTTTGGGTCTTCCCCGAACTCAGCGAGGACATGATTCGATCTTTGTTGTGGTTGATCGTTTTTCCAAGATGGCGCATTTTATTCCTTGTAAGAAGACTACAGATGCGGTGCAAGTGGCTGGACTCTTCTTCCGCGAGATCTATCGCCTTCATGGATTACCTCATTTTTAGCGAGTCCCTCTTTGCAATTGCATCATTCTTGGTTTCCATAAAAGGTGCTGCGGTTTGGGGAGCATTTAGGAGGCGGTTTATTCCAAATGCATTGCCTCCATTTGAAATCATTCTGTTTGTTTGGGCGTTGAGCTTTGCCACGGCATAGCCCGTCTTAAGTAGTACTATATGTTCTCAAGAACCACACCTCTCATCTTTCATTGAGCAGGAACTAGGAACTAGTTTCAAGATGAGGTCTTCGTCGAGGCAATAAGCTTCTAATCTTCCGTGCGTCCCAGTACAGAGTTAGGAAGCATCAGCTCATTCACTGCGTGCTGTTGGGAGAGAGCGTGGTAGGCCTATTGACGAGAGATGTTCGGCGTCGAGCCATTTGTCGTGCGAATCTGCTAGATTTGCCATCTCCACAGCTCATCCTAGCCCTTTCTTTATTACTTCTCGGCCAGCCAAAATGCGCCACCCGTGAGGCGAGTTTGGGGAAGAACATTCCATAATCACTTCATCTCGACATATTTGTTGAGTAAAGTCCGGCTTTAGCGAGTGGATTTTGAGCAATCTCCATGTATGCTTAGCTGAGGCAGCATTAAAGACTTCAATTTCCTTAAAGCCAAGTCCTCCAGCTCTTCGGTAATGTGAGTTTATCCCATGAGACCAGTTCATTTTTCGAGATCCGGCTTCACATCTCACAGGCAGAGTGAAGACGGACTGAATTCTTACACAAGGATACCGGTAGCGAAGCATGACATCGCATAGGTGGGCATCGCGTAATACTGACTTTAGCAGCACCATTTTCTCCGCTCCGGACAGGAATCTCGGCGTCATCCATGCGCCCTTTGTCTGATCGTCCACTATGCTCGCAAAGATGTCTCATTTTTCGTCGAAATGCTCGGTAGTCCAAGATACTTCCCAATTCCACCTTCATTAGGAATATTCAGCTCGTTTGACCCTTCTTCTTACTTCGGAAGTTTTCGAGGAAAGGTGATGGTCGACTTCTCATGGTTGATACACTGCCGGATGCAAGTTCAGTATCTGCGGAGGATAGAAAGGAGTGTTGCACAATGCTGTAGATTTCCCAAAAACATCGTGTGATCCGCCAAACAAAAGATGGTTGATCGGAGGACAGTTCCGTGCTATTTTTATACCAGGAGCGCACCCACCAACCTCTATTTAGAGCTCGTTGGCATAACTTTATTCATTCGTTGTCGTCAGTTGAAACATATGGAGTATAATAAATCAACATTATATACATTATTCATTTTAAATCACTTTATTTCAAACATGTTCATTTTTCCCACGTAACAGTATATAGCAGCTTGTGTTCTCTATGGAATTCTCGAGGCCGTTCGCAAATATTGTCAACATGTGTCTATATTTGTGAAAGCTAAGCGAGCACATATTGTTGAGGTCACTCGTAACTATTAACAAACGGGAAGACAAATCATGACCAAGCAAAATTATCGTGCTTTCTTTTTACTTATCTTTATGCAAATGTCGGAAATTTCATTGACCTTTTGTGTTCTTATCGGCTACGAATGTAAAACTGCGTAGATAATTCCTTCCATTTATGGTAGAATTTTCTGTGTTGGGGCAAAAATAGGGGTTGACCATATATTTCTTGTTTGGATAGAAATAGACGCACACATGTAACTTTCTTGTATAGAGACATGCTATTATGATATAGTTGTTTTGAGTTTCTTACATTTATAAGATAAATCTTCATAGTATTTTCTTATCTCAACATCTATATATTAATTAGCTTAGTTTGATACAAGAAAAACTATTAGGATCGGATAAGATAGAATTGTATTAGGATTTAGGTGTCGAATTGTAGTCATTATCGCATTATTTCTTTAGTAGGATATATATCATTCTCTATTCAACATCTATATATATATATATATGTGTGTGTGTGAATCTGATGAATCCAGCAATTTAACTATGCTAATCATAAGTACATAACATTTTAATTTCTGAAACGACCGAGTGTGATCTTATAATCATATCTAGAATCGTGCTTGGCCTCTGCAACGACTGAAATTTGTACCCAAGTGGAAATCAGTAGACATAGAGAAGCATATATAATGTATATAATTGGCAATAAAATTGTGAACTTTACGTGAATTTTAAAGCATTAAGACTCTTGCAATCTTACGTACCGTAATATAGAATCACTTACAGTTTTTAGAGAATATAAAAGAGATTCAAGCCTTGTATATAAAAGGCAGGATATACGACATATACTTTAATTTGTTTATTAAGACAATCCAGAGAAAAAACATATACCGACATGCAGCTTACACCTCCTCATCAAAGTGGCCTTTTGGTGGCTATATTGTTTATAATATATATTTTCTTAATCTATAGCATTACATTAAATTAACAAGCCACGGTAATGCATTGTCGTTTTAAAAATTTCTTGGAGGTGACTACTCAAGTATACGAGAAGACACTTAAGTCGGTTTTTAAGATGTTAAACTGACTATAAAATTAAGAGAAAGTACAGAGGAAAATGTAGCTTAAAAGTATCTGAGATCTAGCAAAGGACAAATGGGTGTGAGCAATCATTAAGTTTCTCTCTGGTGATCCTCTGAGAATTAAAATTTAACTAATAAAAAAATGCAAAACGCATATTCCCACATGACAAACATACATAACTACGTACGTGTAACGTGTGGATACAAGCGATAAATACACACAATGTATTGTATGATTAGATGTGAATATGTATGAGAACGTGCATGTATTGAGTTTGTACTTGGAGGCGTGGAGCATGTATAGATTTTGGTTATTACTTATAACCCCCCAAAGAAGGTTTTGCGCTTTGTTAACTAAAAATTTGAAATTTACTCAGTGGCCATTATAAGTTTATAACTCAGAATTTTTAACATATATAAATATTCAGCTTATATTATTGAATTAAATATACATTATTGATAATCGTTTGTAAATTGGTATCCTATATCACAATGTACTAGTGGTCATGTGCTATGATGACGCATGTGTTGGATTATAATTGTTATGCCACCAATTGTTTTTTTCTTTTAATTTTCTTTTCATAATTATACTATTTTATAAATATTTTGATATTTGATCCGGAGTCGCTGTCGAACCGATAAATGATCCATAAGTAATTTGGATCAGATTTAATAAAAAACTATTAGTTAAAAACCTGATATAACCCGATAAAAACCCATAATTTCATTATTAACCTGTGATCCAACACTGATTGATTCGATAATAATCCTAAAAAACTAATATTTAAAATATTTGATTAAACTTATGATATACATCGTACACATAAAATTAAATAAACTATTTGATTTGTAATTTTTTGAATTTGATAAAAAATTTACTAAGTGATAACTAAAATAAAATAAATATTTAATAGTTTATTTCCTAAGTGGTAACTAAAATAAAATAAATATTTAGTAGTTTATTTAATTTTTTGAATTTGATAATTTTATTTTTAGCTAAAATTCTTTTGGTATAAAATTTTTTCCTGTAATTATTTTTTCTCTTTATATATTAAAAATTATTAAATTATTGATCCGCGGTTCAATTACAATCGATCCTTAACCTAATAACGAAGAATGTAATCCGGTTCAATGTCCGAATTGGATTTAAAAACATTGACCTTAGGCTTAACGCCTTGCTGCTATTGAAAATTGTCAATCCATTATATACTTTGATATTTGGTATTTCGTATTTAGTGTTCAACAACTAAATGAAAATTGACTTTGATTTTCCAGGCTCTGTAGTCACTAGTTAGCAATTACTCTTACAAGTTGGGCCATATAGTGCATCAAACTTTGCATTCGATACCCAAAGAGATGTTGCCATGGGTATATAAGCCCAGCCCAACATGAACCTGCAATAAACCCATCTACTGGAACCTCGAATTCAAAAGAATTCCAAAGTATGAAATGGTAGCTGAAACTGAAAAAAACAAAAACTTAATGTAAATAAAAGGTGAAATTAATGAGATTTATAGAAAAATATTATAGAGATCAAACGAAACGTCCTGTTCACTTTTTCACTAATGACATCATGATAGTTCCCTCCACTAGGGAGATTCTAAATTTCTGAGTCTGCATTGATTTCACTTTGTAGATTTGACAAACAAGCTAACCAATAAATATTGCACCGGTGAAGAAAAGATATATCAAAAGCTTTTTCATGTTTTTACTGATTTTATACTGTCAGCCATATAAAAGGACTTTAATAGCTGAGAAAAATGTGTGAATTAAATAAGACGGATTAGAAGAAGAAAAAGATTAAGCATTGAGAGTTGCAGAAGATTTGACTGATGATGAATCTCATTACTTCTACCAATTGAAACATCTCAGTGCTAGTTCAATTCCTCAGAGAGTACCAAACTCCTCATTTTTTCTCTCAAAAGAAGACTTACCGGAAAATTTTCAGTGCTAGTTCAATTCCCAAACCAAGCAAACCAGAACGGTTACTCAATACCAAAAGAAAAAAACAATGATTCACAAAGCATGTTTTCTACTCCTCAGACATTACGAGACACACGACAACATACCTACGATCACAAGAAACAATCACTTCTCATTGTATCATCCTCAAGACAAACCATCAAATATTTTTAACATCACATCGGAACTTGAAACTAAACAAACTCACTGCCCACATGAACATAGTTTCCAACTCTTGAAGCCTAAACGTAGTTTGCTGTAAAAGCATGACATTGTTTAGTAGGACGGATTCTGGTAAGCATCTCTGGCACGAGTAGCAAACGTAATAGAACTGAGAGACGATGGCGGTGAAGAGGGTAAAAGCAGCACCAGCTGCGAACACTCCTTTCCTATAACTTCACAGCTCGGTGGGTTATCGATGTTCCACATCTTTCTGTATTTGGTATGGTACGCGTTTCTGATTGATGCCGCAAGCAAACATACCTCAGCGACCAGGAAGAATACCCTGCAAGAGAATAGTAATAAAATGACCAAACCACACTATCAGTGTTAAAGACTTATACATACGGGGAAGAGTTGTATGTTTGGTTTTCTTGTTACCAGCAAATGAGGAAGAGAAGGAGGGCACAAGCTCTTGAACCGCCGGGGTTTAGGGACTTGCCACAGCAGAAGCAGCGGCTAGCACTCATAATAAGGACTTGGCTTATAAAGAGGAGAAGGAAGGCACCAGCTCCATAGCTTGTAGCAATGTCCGTGCCGTACACACAGTACTCATATGTCTTCTCATTGTCCGTTACAACCTTCCCCTGTCATGTCAATGCCTATTTTTTTTTTAATAAATCGCTTAAAAGAAACATAAAGAAAACTCTGCAGAGCCAATACATTATTATACATACTATAAGAATTTTGAAGCTCTGCAGAAAACTTTAGGTTATGAATCAAAATCATGCATCTGTATCCTTTAACTTCATCTAAAACGAAATTAATTCTCTACTACTGCGTGTTCATACATGGCATTCAACGGTTTCTTGAATAGGGAACGAACAAGGCTGTGAAGTTTCAAGAACTACTTGGTCGAGAAATAATCAAGATGAGCTAAACCAAAACCTATCAACTAAGGTGAGAAGAGAGACGAGAGTATGGGACTTACGACACTTCTTCTCTGCTCGGCGGCAATGGCTAAACCAACGGCGATGAGATCGAGGATGAACACAATTATGACTACAAGCTTCGAAGCCATTGATGATGATCTCAGAGCTCACTCTCTTTCTCTCTAGGCAGCTTTCTGTTGAGTCGATCTTTCTTTTTTTCTTTCTTTCTTTCTCTTAAAGGTAGCAACCAAGATTGACAATAAATGTTGTTAGTTTAGTAAAACAATTGGAGTTATAAGAAATGATTAGAGAGTGAAAAGTCGGCAAGATTTGTTTTAGAAAAAAAAGGATTAGTTTAAAGGTCGCAGTCTTTTTCTCAAAGACAAAATTGAGTGGTTTACATTTAACCCGCCTCAGCTGGCGACTGCTGTATCATACGCGTCGGTTTTACCGGCAACTGGTACTTCCGGTTTGTCGGTTGTCTTTTCTGAAATGGTCAATAAATATAAGACCAACAAAGATTGCTGGTCAATGATGGCGCTTCCGCTTTGCAATTGAATTAGTCACTGCACGCATAATGATGATCTTTGTCTTACTTAGTACTAAGTTTTAAGCACCATTAAATATTGATGATAGCCTTTTCACGCATTAATCTCCTTTCTTTTTTTTTCTTTCTTACTTTCTGATCCTAACATTGGTTTATGATTTTTTTTTTTTGGCATCGGTTTACATTTAATAAATTCATATAAGGCCCATATTGCTACGATAAATGGGCTTGACTCTCTGATCACGAATAGAATTTCATAAGTTTTGAAAAAGAAAGAGTTATATTTGCTTTATTACCCCCAACTAAAGAAAACTTGCTATGTATATATCTAGGGCCACTAGTTTCTATAAATGTGTAATATTTAGATATACAGTCAATAAATTTAAAAGTTACAGTAATTATCTTCTCCTTTTATAATTTTGTTTGTTTTGAAAAATATATCGATTTAGTTTCCTTTTTCTATTGGATGTATATCATATGACTATGATGATTGTTTGATTTCATTAATTCGTCTAGTTAACATATTTGATATCTTGATTTCGAGAGAAAAAAAACAAACGACGATTGAATTGCCGCAGGTAGATGAAACTCATGAAATGCTTTTGAGATCCTCTTATTAGTGAAGTTACGAATGTCAATCCGTCATCTATTAAAAGTTTAAAACAGCGAACGTTAAATGCATTGGATTTTCATATTCCCGATTGGAAAACAAAACGGGTTTCCCCAGATTTTAATACCACAAGTAATCCTAATACTAATGGTTTTAATTACCACTTTTAAGGGTAATATATAAGAGATTTTCTTTTCTGGGTATTACCATCTCATTACTCAATCTTTCTTAAAGGGCTCTCTTCAGCTTCCATACCGAGGGAAAGAACGATGTTTGCCAAGAAAACAGAACCGAAGTTCGGATGCTATTGTAATGTTTTTGCTGTTTGGTCTCGTTCCTCAAGATGGCGAAAAGCTTCCAAGTGGTAAGAAACTTACCAAGTTTACTTGCATTAGAAGGTAATGATTAGGTGATTCTTGTTCAAGTTTTTAATTAATATGATGTCTTATTTGTAGCAAACTCCGTATCCAGAATCTGCTTTGTTCTGTCAAAGTACAACGAACAAGAACAGAGTGTATGGTTCGACAGTCCCGGTCCGATATTGCTCAACTCGTTCCTTACGGCCGCTTTCGTGAAGCACTTCCTAAGGTAATATTTGAGAATAAATATTTTTAGTTGCCATATAAATTTGCTTATTTCACTATATACATATGTATGAGAATAATCTCGATAATCACTACTTGCCTTATGTTAAATATCCCTTAAATCAATCTTGTTTTGAGTTTTAAAATTGAAACCGTAGGCGAAGCAGTTCTATGAAGATGAGAGAAGGCTATTAGCTTACGATCAGGTCAAGTACTTGTGCACATCTATATTGCAGAGTTTTTCTCCTCTACTTCATCAAAGGTAAGTTGTTCTTGATAACTTGCACCACACGGTTTCATTAAACACTTGAATGGTTCCAAAACCTGAGTCACTTATGTGTTCTCTCGACAGTGATGTTCATCTCTTACCTGATGAAACGAAGAAGCAATGGCCGGACTGATATTTGCCGCATCAAGAATGGGGAGCTTAAGGAGCTACAAATCATAAGGAGCTTGTTCGTTCAAAGATTTGGGCAGAAGTTTGACAAAGATTGCGTAGATTTGCGTCCAGGAACCTAGTGAACTCGGAGATAGTTAAGATTCTAGACACGACTATGCCGCAAGATGCAATTAGTCCAGAGATCATTACGGCAATTTCACAAAAGTACCAAACCGACTTCATTACTTCCGTGGATTCAATAACTGAAGATTCAGCTTCACTTGATAATCTTGGCATTGCCGATTCTAATAAGCTTGCAAGGAGAAAGAAAGTCACGAAGGAGAATCAAAGGGTCTGCATACAGATCGTGGAGAGTCTCAAAGAAGAGATCGGTCAACGTTCATGAAATAAAAGTTTGATTGAGATTGTGGTTTTGCTTTGATGTTTTCACTAAAACTCATGTACTGCTGATCGTAAAACTACTAAAAGAACAAAAATAATCTCTTCCTTTTAATTAGTTTTAGAATTTAGTATGTATTGTCTTGCTTAACTTCTCTGGCAATATCACATTGTTTATATTTCGAAATATTCATGCGAGCCATTACATACTATACATTGTAAAGTATCATTTTATATTATTTTAAACATCCATAAAATGCCAATTGTAGAGACCTGCAGTATGTAAATTCCAATAAAATGTTCTCTAAAATATATAGTTGTATTTGAAAACAGGTGATTCAAACTAAAGGGCCTGAAATTGTATTGGACTAAGTAAAATGTTCTGGTCTTCAAAACTTATAGATACCTCCTAGACCAATATCAAACACCGCATCCGAAATGTCAACGGTGTTTAGAATAAAATTTTAAGGTGGAAAATGTTTTATTCCTGGTTACTCCACAAAATTATCAATCAAGTGGAAATATTGATTTATGTTTTTCTCTGATTACTATTTGGATAAACATAGATACATAACTACTCTTTCCTACATAAGAGTGAACATATTTATTCTATCTTTTTTCTTTCTTTCTTTCTGATCCTAACATTGGTTTATGATTTTTTTTGGCATCGGTTTACATTTAATAAATTCATATAAGGCCCATATTGCTACGATAAATGGGCTTGACTCTCTGATCACGAATAGAATTTCATAAGTTTTGAAAAAGAAAGAGTTATATTTGCTTTATTACCCCCAACTAAAGAAAACTTGCTATGTATATATCTAGGGCCACTAGTTTCTATAAATGTGTAATATTTAGATATACAGTCAATAAATTTAAAAGTTACAGTAATTATCTTCTCCCTTTTATAATTTTGTTTGTTTTGAAAAATATATCGATTTAGTTTCCTTTTTTCTATTGGATGTATATCATATGACTATGATGATTGTTTGATTTCATTAATTCGTCTAGTTAACATATTTGATATCTTGATTTCGAGAGAAAAAAAAAAACAAACGACGATTGAATTGCCGCAGGTAGATGAAACTCATGAAATGCTTTTTGAGATCCTCTTATTAGTGAAGTTACGAATGTCAATCCGTCATCTATTAAAAGTTTAAAACAGCGAACGTTAAATGCATTGGATTTTCATATTCCCGATTGGAAAACAAAACGGGTTTCCCCAGATTTTAATACCACAAGTAATCCTAATACTAATGGTTTTTTAATTACCACTTTTTAAGGGTAATATATAAGAGATTTTCTTTTCTGGGTATTACCATCTCATTACTCAATCTTTCTTAAAGGGCTCTCTTCAGCTTCCATACCGAGGGAAAGAACGATGTTTGCCAAGAAAACAGAACCGAAGTTCGGATGCTATTGTAATGTTTTTGCTGTTTGGTCTCGTTCCTCAAGATGGCGAAAAGCTTCCAAGTGGTAAGAAACTTACCAAGTTTACTTGCATTAGAAGGTAATGATTAGGTGATTCTTGTTCAAGTTTTTAATTAATATGATGTCTTATTTGTAGCAAACTCCGTATCCAGAATCTGCTTTGTTCTGTCAAAGTACAACGAACAAGAACAGAGTGTATGGTTCGACAGTCCCGTCCGATATTGCTCAACTCGTTCCTTACGGCCGCTTTCGTGAAGCACTTCCTAAGGTAATATTTGAGAATAAATATTTTTAGTTGCCATATAAATTTGCTTATTTCACTATATACATATGTATGAGAATAATCTCGATAATCACTACTTGCCTTATGTTAAATATCCCTTAAATCAATCTTGTTTTGAGTTTTAAAATTGAAACCGTAGGCGAAGCAGTTCTATGAAGATGAGAGAAGGCTATTAGCTTACGATCAGGTCAAGTACTTGTGCACATCTATATTGCAGAGTTTTTCTCCTCTACTTCATCAAAGGTAAGTTGTTCTTGATAACTTGCACCACACGGTTTCATTAAACACTTGAATGGTTCCAAAACCTGAGTCACTTATGTGTTCTCTCGACAGTGATGTTCATCTCTTACCTGATGAAACGAAGAAGCAATGGCCGGACTGATATTTGCCGCATCAAGAATGGGGAGCTTAAGGAGCTACAAATCATAAGGAGCTTGTTCGTTCAAAGATTTGGGCAGAAGTTTGACAAAGATTGCGTAGATTTGCGTCCAGGAACCTAGTGAACTCGGAGATAGTTAAGATTCTAGACACGACTATGCCGCAAGATGCAATTAGTCCAGAGATCATTACGGCAATTTCACAAAAGTACCAAACCGACTTCATTACTTCCGTGGATTCAATAACTGAAGATTCAGCTTCACTTGATAATCTTGGCATTGCCGATTCTAATAAGCTTGCAAGGAGAAAGAAAGTCACGAAGGAGAATCCAAAGGGTCTGCATACAGATCGTGGAGAGTCTCAAAGAAGAGATCGGTCAACGTTCATGAAATAAAAGTTTGATTGAGATTGTGGTTTTGCTTTGATGTTTTCACTAAAACTCATGTACTGCTGATCGTAAAACTACTAAAAGAACAAAAATAATCTCTTCCTTTTAATTAGTTTTAGAATTTAGTATGTATTGTCTTGCTTAACTTCTCTGGCAATATCACATTGTTTATATTGAGATTCATCTTTTGTTCTTATAGCGAGTGGAACTATTGAACTGAAAGATTTATTTGAGTCCCGAAAAAATTGGGGCTATTGCTGATTAAACGTATAAGAGCAACTACAACGATAAGAAACCACATAAGTTTCAAGAAAAATACTCTCTCTGTTTCATAAATAAATGTCATTTTAACATTTCTTCTTCTTACACAAAAATCACTTTAGAATTAATGCAAATTATCACTTTCTTTTTGAAATTAATTTGATAATTGTTTTTGTTTGCAAATAATTTTGATAATTGTTTTTGTTTGCAAATAATTTTGATAATTGTTTTTGTTTGCAAATAATTTTGATAATTGTTGCAGTATATATACTCTCGTGTTGAATATATACAAACTGATCTGTTGTTGCAGCCTATTAAACTTAACAGTCTGGTTAATTGGACTTTTAATATTTTATTAGGAAAAAATCGAGATTATGTATTATCATCAGCTCGTGGTTGTTCCTGTCTTTTATCTCATCTGTAACGCTTTTGACAAGGAAAATGTCCCGCCTAACTTATTCCATAAACAAGGGACACGTGCCTTTTGTGATAGTTTTATCCTTCTTTTTTTTGTAAAAGGCTTGCAGTTTTATCCTTCTTTTTTTTTTTCTTTCTTTCTTTCTTTCTTTTCTCTTTTGAGAATATGAAAGACGTATAATATGCAAAAGTTGGTACTCAGCATGATAGATGTATCTCCAACTTGATGAGAATATTAATTAGCTTTATAGGGCATAGGATATTATACATGGGGAATTCATGTTCTTGTAGAATTACCTTTTCTGTATAGATCAGAAGTTTGATTAATCTTTGTTGTTTTGTTATCACATGCTAATAATTTGAATTCATGCTTACTGCACTAGTTAATTGTTTATTCTGTTTCGATGAAAAACATATAACGTTTGGTTTTGCTATGCAAGAGAAATAATATCAGATATATGGACTGAGATAGCAGTATAATATTTCGGCTCTCTTTTTCTAATGAATATAATATTTCGGCTTTTGTAACCTTATAAAGGTATTCTGTATTACAAACTTTCTTAAATCGGTCCAGCTCCAAAACATTTTCGTCAAAGCATATTTATCGTTTTAAATGATAGAAAAATATTATAGAGATCAAACGAAACGTCCTGTTCACTTTTCACTAATGACATCATGATAGTTCCCTCCACTAGGAGATTCTAAATTTCTGAGTCTGCATTGATTTCACTTTGTAGATTTGACAAACAAGCTAACCAATAAATATTGCACCGGTGAAGAAAAGATATATCAAAAGCTTTTTCATGTTTTTACTGATTTTATACTGTCAGCCATATAAAAGGACTTTAATAGTGAGAAAAAATGTGTGAACTAAAGAAGACGGATTAGAAAAAGAAAAAGATTAAGCATTGAGAGTTGCAGAAGATTTGACTGATGATGAATCTCATTACTTCTACCAATTGAAACATCTCAGTGCTAGTTCAATTCCTCAGAGAGTACCAAACTCCTCATTTTTTCTCTCAAAAGAAGACTTACCGGAAAATTTTCAGTGCTAGTTCAATTCCCAAACCAAGCAAACCAGAACGGTTACTCAATACCAAAAGAAAAAAACAATGATTCACAAAGCATGTTTTCTACTCCTCAGACATTACGAGACACACGACAACATACCTACGATCACAAGAAACAATCACTTCTCATTGTATCATCCTCAAGACAAACCATCAAATATTTTTTAACATCACATCGGAACTTGAAACTAAACAAACTCACTGCCCACATGAACATAGTTTCCAACTCTTGAAGCCTAAACGTAGTTTGCTGTAAAAGCATGACATTGTTTAGTAGGACGGATTCTGGTAAGCATCTCTGGCACGAGAGTAGCAAACGTAATAGAACTGAGAGACGATGGCGGTGAAGAGGGTAAAAGCAGCACCAGCTGCGAACACTCCTTTCCTTATAACTTCACAGCTCGGTGGGTTATCGATGTTCCACATCTTTCTGTATTTGGTATGGTACGCGTTTCTGATTGATGCCGCAAGCAAACATACCTCAGCGACCAGGAAGAATACCCTGCAAGAGAATAGTAATAAAATGACCAAACCACACTATCAGTGTTAAAGACTTATACATACGGGGAAGAGTTGTATGTTTGGTTTTCTTGTTACCAGCAAATGAGGAAGAGAAGGAGGGCACAAGCTCTTGAACCGCCGGGGTTTAGGGACTTGCCACAGCAGAAGCAGCGGCTAGCACTCATAATAAGGACTTGGCTTATAAAGAGGAGAAGGAAGGCACCAGCTCCATAGCTTGTAGCAATGTCCGTGCCGTACACACAGTACTCATATGTCTTCTCATTGTCCGTTACAACCTTCCCCTGTCATGTCAATGCCTATTTTTTTAATAAATCGCTTAAAAGAAACATAAAGAAAACTCTGCAGAGCCAATACATTATTATACATACTATAAGAATTTTGAAGCTCTGCAGAAAACTTTAGGTTATGAATCAAAATCATGCATCTGTATCCTTTAACTTCATCTAAAACGAAATTAATTCTCTACTACTGCGTGTTCATACATGGCATTCAACGGTTTCTTGAATAGGGAACGAACAAGGCTGTGAAGTTTCAAGAACTACTTGGTCGAGAAATAATCAAGATGAGCTAAACCAAAACCTATCAACTAAGGTGAGAAGAGACGAGTATGGGACTTACGACACTTCTTCTCTGCTCGGCGGCAATGGCTAAACCAACGGCGATGAGATCGAGGATGAACACAATTATGACTACAAGCTTCGAAGCCATTGATGATGATCTCAGAGCTCACTCTCTTCTCTCTAGGCAGCTTTCTGTTGAGTCGATCTTTCTTTTTTTCTTTCTTTCTTTCTCTTAAAGGTAGCAACCAAGATTGACAATAAATGTTGTTAGTTTAGTAAAACAATTGGAGTTATAAGAAATGATTAGAGAGTGAAAAGTCGGCAAGATTTGTTTTAGAAAAAAAAGGATTAGTTTAAAGGTCGCAGTCTTTTTCTCAAAGACAAAATTGAGTGGTTTACATTTAATAAATTCATATAAGGCCCATATTGCTACGATAAATGGGCTTGACTCTCTGATCACGAATAGAATTTCATAAGTTTTGAAAAAGAAAGAGTTATATTTGCTTTATTACCCCCAACTAAAGAAAACTTGCTATGTATATATCTAGGGCCACTAGTTTCTATAAATGTGTAATATTTAGATATACAGTCAATAAATTTAAAAGTTACAGTAATTATCTTCTCCCTTTTATAATTTTGTTTGTTTTGAAAAATATATCGATTTAGTTTCCTTTTTCTATTGGATGTATATCATATGACTATGATGATTGTTTGATTTCATTAATTCGTCTAGTTAACATATTTGATATCTTGATTTCGAGAGAAAAAAAACAAAAACTTAATGTAAATAAAAGGTGAAATTAATGAGATTTATAGAAAAATATTATGGCACATTTTACAGGTTGTTTTAGTTTTAATCTTATGAAATTATTTGTTTAGCTTGATTAGATAATATATACATATATATACATATATATATACATATATATATACATATATATACATATATATATACATATATATACATATATATATACATATATATATACATATATATACATATATATATACATATATATATACATATATATACATATATATATACATATATATATACATATATATATACATATATATATACATATATATACATATATATATACATATATATATACATATATATACATATATATACATATATATACATATATATATACATATATATATACATATATATATACATATATATATACATATATATACATATATATACATATATATATACATATATATATACATATATATACATATATATACATATATATATACATATATATACATATATATATACATATATATACATATATATACATATATATACATATATATACATATATATATACATATATATATACATATATATATACATATATATATACATATATATACATATATATACATATATATATACATATATATATACATATATATATACATATATATACATATATATACATATATATACATATATATATACATATATATACATATATATACATATATATATACATATATATACATATATATACATATATATATACATATATATACATATATATACATATATATACATATATATACATATATATATACATATATATATACATATATATACATATATATACATATATATATACATATATATATACATATATATATACATATATATACATATATATATACATATATATATACATATATATATACATATATATATACATATATATATACATAGCTACTTGCTATAAAAGCCATCAGATTAGGCTGATTTGATTTAAGATCGTTCATCGCTTTTACCATCAGATACAGATTTGTCATCTATTGTATAACATGGATTGCGGTTATAGATGGAGCTCATATATCATGCTCCAGATAAGCCAGCATCACAGATTCAGCTCATATTTTACTGGAACATTGTAGAAAGTATGGAATTTTTTTGTGCAATAAAAAAGTGGAATTTTGAACCAAACGTTACTAAACCCACATGTAAAGGTTGAAATCCACGTCACCAAGTTCTTTTATACAATTTTCTCTATGGGCCTAATTTTCCGAGTGTACATCATGCATGACACACGTTATGATATATGCATGACACACGTTATGATATATGCATGACTTCATCGCGAAAAGGAGAAGAACAAAGTCTAAAACAACTTTGACCAACCCATTCTATATAGATGTTTACTCGAAGAGCAACTATACAATGTAGTTAATTAACACTAGATGCCCCGTGACACGAAAGTTATTGAGTGAAAGAAACCCCAGTTTCTTAATTCTTTATTAGCCTAGAATCATTTACAGCATCATATACCTGTGAATACAAGATATCAATTAAAATAAAACTTTGATAGTTACAAGTTTATGTTTCAACTTCCACATACACATATTAAAATAACAGTGGAACTGTTTAGTGTTCTTAAACCACGTGCAAGGATATCAAGGAGAGAAGTGGGTTTGAATTATTTTATATTTTCATTCTCAACCACAAAAGCATATGATATTTTATTATGTTTGAAATTAATTTGATAATTGTTTTTGTTTGCAAATAATTTTGATAATTGTTGCAGTATATATACTCTCGTGTTGAATATATACAAACTGATCTGTTGTTGCAGCCTATTAAACTTAACAGTCTGGTTAATTGGACTTTTAATATTTTATTAGGAAAAAATCGAGATTATGTATTATCATCAGCTCGTGGTTGTTCCTGTCTTTTATCTCATCTGTAACGCTTTTGACAAGGAAAATGTCCCGCCTAACTTATTCCATAAACAAGGGACACGTGCCTTTTGTGATAGTTTTATCCTTCTTTGAAAAACGCTTTACCGTGAACTCACCCATCATTCACTCACACGTGTCATTTTCATGATAAAAATTGGCACGTACCCATTAAAACGAATAACATTTTTTTGGCAGAATATTATTTAAATGATTTTCATATATTGACATATTGATGTAACTCATTCAAAGAAATTTACCGCGTAAAATAATAGGAAAATCACGAGTCTTAGGCAATCACCTAATTTTGATTTTTGAACGTACAATAACTTGGAGTTTGTGCGAATACTGATACCCTAATAATTGGGAAACCTTTGACAAAACATTTTGAAAACTGTAAATATCAGCGGCGCTATGCAGTCACAGAAAGTATTAAAACAAGTTACCAATATTATATATCAACTTTCTTGCATAGGTTCAACGAACCCAAGTGATCCCATAAATCACGACGCCCTAATTGATCCACGTGTCATGATAAGCTCAAAAGTGGGACCCATATTGAGGCCGCACGTTAACGAAGATTGGGCGGCGATGTTGGACTCTTCTGTACCTCCTTGTATATATATACATACGCAGACACAAGTAGCAGAGGTTCAAAAGTTCAACGAAATCTCAAGAAAGTGAAGATATTTTATTTATCCTAGAGGAAGATAAATATAAAAAATGGGTATTCAAGAACTTGACCCGTTAACCCAGCTAAGCTTACCACCCGGTTTTCGGTTTTACCCGACGGACGAAGAGCTGATGGTTGATTATCTATGCAGAAAAGCTGCCGGTCACGACTCTCTCCAGCTCATCGCCGAGATTGATCTCTACAAGTTCGACGCGTGGGTTTTACCAAGTACGTTGCCTTAACCGGCCCGGTTATGTTAAAACCAGAGATATGTATCATAATTAATTAGTGTTGTTTGGTTTTGCAGGCAAAGCGTTATTCGGGGAAAAAGAATGGTATTTCTTCAGCCCAAGGGACAGGAAGTATCCGAACGGGTCGAGACCCAACCGGGTTGCTGGATCCGGTTATTGAAAGCCACCGGTACGGATAAGGTTATCTCGACCGAGGGAAGAAGAGTCGGTATCAAAGCTTTGGTGTTTTACGTTGGAAAAGCACCAAAAGGCACCAAAACTAATTGGATCATGCATGAGTACCGTCTAATCGAACCCTCTCGTAGAAATGGAAGCACCAAGGTAAATAAAAGTATATAAATTAATTGTATTTAGTATACTTTTTGTTTATTCAAATTAAAATACTTTTTAAATAATGATCATTTCTCTACAGCTTGATGATTGGGTTTTATGCCGAATATACAAGAAGCAGACAAGCGCACAAAAAGAGGCTTACGGTAATCCAATGACGAGTGCAATTGAATACAGCAACAATGGTTCGTCGACATCAACCTCATCTCACCAATACGACGACGTTCTTGAGTCCTTGCATGAGATAGACAACAGAAGTTTGGGTTACGCCGCCGGTTCATCAAACTCGGTTCCTCATTATAGTCATAGACCAAGATTAACCGAACAGAAAACCGGGTTTCTTAATTTAGCAAGGAGCCAAGTTATGGTTGGACGAATTTTGGTGGACACAACACGGTCCCGGAACTTGACAGAGCCATAACGTTCCAAGTCTCCGTTACGGCGACGGTGGTGGTCATTTTCACGGTGTGAAGACAAACGACGAAGACGACAAGACGCAGCGACAACAAGCTGATGGGATTCCTCGGTTTGATAACTCTGGCGTGTTGGCTCATGATCAAAGTTTCAGCGTTGACCCGGTTAACGGGTTCGGGTACTCGGGTCAACAACCTAGTGGTTTCGGGTTTATGTGATTGTGTAATGGTGACGTAATCACAAAAGAAACATAAAGAAAACTCTGCAGAGCCAATACATTATTATACATACTATAAGAATTTTGAAGCTCTGCAGAAAACTAGGTTATGAATCAAAATCATGCATCTGTATCCTTTAACTTCATCTAAAACGAAATTAATTCTCTACTACTGCGTGTTCATACATGGCATTCAACGGTTTCTTGAATAGGGAACGAACAAGGCTGTGAAGTTTCAAGAACTACTTGGTCGAGAAATAATCAAGATGAGCTAAACCAAAACCTATCAACTAAGGTGAGAAGAGACGAGTATGGGACTTACGACACTTCTTCTCTGCTCGGCGGCAATGGCTAAACCAACGGCGATGAGATCGAGGATGAACACAATTATGACTACAAGCTTCGAAGCCATTGATGATGATCTCAGAGCTCACTCTCTTCTCTCTAGGCAGCTTTCTGTTGAGTCGATCTTTCTTTTTTCTTTCTTTCTGATCCTAACATTGGTTTATGATTTTTTTTGGCATCGGTTTACATTTAATAAATTCATATAAGGCCCATATTGCTACGATAAATGGGCTTGACTCTCTGATCACGAATAGAATTTCATAAGTTTTGAAAAAGAAAGAGTTATATTTGCTTTATTACCCCCAACTAAAGAAAACTTGCTATGTATATATCTAGGGCCACTAGTTTCTATAAATGTGTAATATTTAGATATACAGTCAATAAATTTAAAAGTTACAGTAATTATCTTCTCCCTTTTATAATTTTGTTTGTTTTGAAAAATATATCGATTTAGTTTTTTTTCTATTGGATGTATATCATATGACTATGATGATTGTTTGATTTCATTAATTCGTCTAGTTAACATATTTGATATCTTGATTTCGAGAGAAAAAAAACAAAAACTTAATGTAAATAAAAGGTGAAATTAATGAGATTTATAGAAAAATATTATAGAGATCAAACGAAACGTCCTGTTCACTTTTTCACTAATGACATCATGATAGTTCCCTCCACTAGGAGATTCTAAATTTCTGAGTCTGCATTGATTTCACTTTGTAGATTTGACAAACAAGCTAACCAATAAATATTGCACCGGTGAAGAAAAGATATATCAAAAGCTTTTTCATGTTTTTACTGATTTTATACTGTCAGCCATATAAAAGGACTTTAATAGTGAGAAAAAATGTGTGAACTAAAGAAGACGGATTAGAAAAAGAAAAAGATTAAGCATTGAGAGTTGCAGAAGATTTGACTGATGATGAAATGAATCTCATTACTTCTACCAATTGAAACATCTCAGTGCTAGTTCAATTCCTCAGAGAGTACCAAACTCCTCATTTTTCTCTCAAAGAAGACTTACCGGAAAATTTTCAGTGCTAGTTCAATTCCTCAGAGAGTACCAAACTCCTCATTTTTCTCTCAAAGAAGACTTACCGGAAAATTTTCAGTGCTAGTTCAATTCCTCAGAGAGTACCAAACTCCTCATTTTTCTCTCAAAGAAGACTTACCGGAAAATTTTCAGTGCTAGTTCAATTCCTCAGAGAGTACCAAACTCCTCATTTTTCTCTCAAAGAAGACTTACCGGAAAATTTTCAGTGCTAGTTCAATTCCTCAGAGAGTACCAAACTCCTCATTTTTCTCTCAAAGAAGACTTACCGGAAAATTTTCAGTGCTAGTTCAATTCCTCAGAGAGTACCAAACTCCTCATTTTTCTCTCAAAGAAGACTTACCGGAAAATTTTCAGTGCTAGTTCAATTCCTCAGAGAGTACCAAACTCCTCATTTTTCTCTCAAAGAAGACTTACCGGAAAATTTTCAGTGCTAGTTCAATTCCCAAACCAAGCAAACCAGAACGGTTACTCAATACCAAAAGAAAAAACAATGATTCACAAAGCATGTTTTCTACTCCTCAGACATTACGAGACACACGACAACATACCTACGATCACAAGAAACAATCACTTCTCATTGTATCATCCTCAAGACAAACCATCAAATATTTTTAACATCACATCGGAACTTGAAACTAAACAAACTCACTGCCCACATGAACATAGTTTCCAACTCTTGAAGCCTAAACGTAGTTTGCTGTAAAAGCATGACATTGTTTAGTAGGACGGATTCTGGTAAGCATCTCTGGCACGAGTAGCAAACGTAATAGAACTGAGAGACGATGGCGGTGAAGAGGGTAAAAGCAGCACCAGCTGCGAACACTCCTTTCCTATAACTTCACAGCTCGGTGGGTTATCGATGTTCCACATCTTTCTGTATTTGGTATGGTACGCGTTTCTGATTGATGCCGCAAGCAAACATACCTCAGCGACCAGGAAGAATACCCTGCAAGAGAATAGTAATAAAATGACCAAACCACACTATCAGTGTTAAAGACTTATACATACGGGGAAGAGTTGTATGTTTGGTTTTCTTGTTACCAGCAAATGAGGAAGAGAAGGAGGGCACAAGCTCTTGAACCGCCGGGGTTTAGGGACTTGCCACAGCAGAAGCAGCGGCTAGCACTCATAATAAGGACTTGGCTTATAAAGAGGAGAAGGAAGGCACCAGCTCCATAGCTTGTAGCAATGTCCGTGCCGTACACACAGTACTCATATGTCTTCTCATTGTCCGTTACAACCTTCCCCTGTCATGTCAATGCCTATTTTTTTAATAAATCGCTTAAAAGAAACATAAAGAAAACTCTGCAGAGCCAATACATTATTATACATACTATAAGAATTTTGAAGCTCTGCAGAAAACTTTAGTTATGAATCAAAATCATGCATCTGTATCCTTTAACTTCATCTAAAACGAAATTAATTCTCTACTACTGCGTGTTCATACATGGCATTCAACGGTTTCTTGAATAGGGAACGAACAAGGCTGTGAAGTTTCAAGAACTACTTGGTCGAGAAATAATCAAGATGAGCTAAACCAAAACCTATCAACTAAGGTGAGAAGAGACGAGTATGGGACTTACGACACTTCTTCTCTGCTCGGCGGCAATGGCTAAACCAACGGCGATGAGATCGAGGATGAACACAATTATGACTACAAGCTTCGAAGCCATTGATGATGATCTCAGAGCTCACTCTCTTCTCTCTAGGCAGCTTTCTGTTGAGTCGATCTTTCTTTTTTCTTTCTTACTTTCTGATCCTAACATTGGTTTATGATTTTTTTTGGCATCGGTTTACATTTAATAAATTCATATAAGGCCCATATTGCTACGATAAATGGGCTTGACTCTCTGATCACGAATAGAATTTCATAAGTTTTGAAAAAGAAAGAGTTATATTTGCTTTATTACCCCCAACTAAAGAAAACTTGCTATGTATATATCTAGGGCCACTAGTTTCTATAAATGTGTAATATTTAGATATACAGTCAATAAATTTAAAAGTTACAGTAATTATCTTCTCCTTTTATAATTTTGTTTGTTTTGAAAAATATATCGATTTAGTTTTTTTTCTATTGGATGTATATCATATGACTATGATGATTGTTTGATTTCATTAATTCGTCTAGTTAACATATTTGATATCTTGATTTCGAGAGAAAAAAAAAAACAAACGACGATTGAATTGCCGCAGGTAGATGAAACTCATGAAATGCTTTTGAGATCCTCTTATTAGTGAAGTTACGAATGTCAATCCGTCATCTATTAAAAGTTTAAAACAGCGAACGTTAAATGCATTGGATTTTCATATTCCCGATTGGAAAACAAAACGGGTTTCCCCAGATTTTAATACCACAAGTAATCCTAATACTAATGGTTTTTTAATTACCACTTTTTAAGGGTAATATATAAGAGATTTTCTTTTCTGGGTATTACCATCTCATTACTCAATCTTTCTTAAAGGGCTCTCTTCAGCTTCCATACCGAGGGAAAGAACGATGTTTGCCAAGAAAACAGAACCGAAGTTCGGATGCTATTGTAATGTTTTTGCTGTTTGGTCTCGTTCCTCAAGATGGCGAAAAGCTTCCAAGTGGTAAGAAACTTACCAAGTTTACTTGCATTAGAAGGTAATGATTAGGTGATTCTTGTTCAAGTTTTTAATTAATATGATGTCTTATTTGTAGCAAACTCCGTATCCAGAATCTGCTTTGTTCTGTCAAAGTACAACGAACAAGAACAGAGTGTATGGTTCGACAGTCCCGGTCCGATATTGCTCAACTCGTTCCTTACGGCCGCTTTCGTGAAGCACTTCCTAAGGTAATATTTGAGAATAAATATTTTTAGTTGCCATATAAATTTGCTTATTTCACTATATACATATGTATGAGAATAATCTCGATAATCACTACTTGCCTTATGTTAAATATCCCTTAAATCAATCTTGTTTTGAGTTTTAAAATTGAAACCGTAGGCGAAGCAGTTCTATGAAGATGAGAGAAGGCTATTAGCTTACGATCAGGTCAAGTACTTGTGCACATCTATATTGCAGAGTTTTTCTCCTCTACTTCATCAAAGGTAAGTTGTTCTTGATAACTTGCACCACACGGTTTCATTAAACACTTGAATGGTTCCAAAACCTGAGTCACTTATGTGTTCTCTCGACAGTGATGTTCATCTCTTACCTGATGAAACGAAGAAGCAATGGCCGGACTGATATTTGCCGCATCAAGAATGGGGAGCTTAAGGAGCTACAAATCATAAGGAGCTTGTTCGTTCAAAGATTTGGGCAGAAGTTTGACAAAGATTGCGTAGATTTGCGTCCAGGAACCTAGTGAACTCGGAGATAGTTAAGATTCTAGACACGACTATGCCGCAAGATGCAATTAGTCCAGAGATCATTACGGCAATTTCACAAAAGTACCAAACCGACTTCATTACTTCCGTGGATTCAATAACTGAAGATTCAGCTTCACTTGATAATCTTGGCATTGCCGATTCTAATAAGCTTGCAAGGAGAAAGAAAGTCACGAAGGAGAATCCAAAGGGTCTGCATACAGATCGTGGAGAGTCTCAAAGAAGAGATCGGTCAACGTTCATGAAATAAAAGTTTGATTGAGATTGTGGTTTTGCTTTGATGTTTTCACTAAAACTCATGTACTGCTGATCGTAAAACTACTAAAAGAACAAAAATAATCTCTTCCTTTTTAATTAGTTTTAGAATTTAGTATGTATTGTCTTGCTTAACTTCTCTGGCAATATCACATTGTTTATATTTCGAAATATTCATGCGAGCCATTACATACTATACATTGTAAAGTATCATTTTATATTATTTTAAACATCCATAAAATGCCAATTGTAGAGACCTGCAGTATGTAAATTCCAATAAAATGTTCTCTAAAATATATAGTTGTATTTGAAAACAGGTGATTCAAACTAAAGGGCCTGAAATTGTATTGGACTAAGTAAAATGTTCTGGTCTTCAAAACTTATAGATACCTCCTAGACCAATATCAAACACCGCATCCGAAATGTCAACGGTGTTTAGAATAAAATTTTAAGGTGGAAAATGTTTTATTCCTGGTTACTCCACAAAATTATCAATCAAGTGGAAATATTGATTTATGTTTTTCTCTGATTACTATTTGGATAAACATAGATACATAACTACTCTTTCCTACATAAGAGTGAACATATTTATTCTATCTTTTTTCTCTTTTGAGAATATGAAAGACGTATAATATGCAAAAGTTGGTACTCAGCATGATAGATGTATCTCCAACTTGATGAGAATATTAATTAGCTTTATAGGGCATAGGATATTATACATGGGGAATTCATGTTCTTGTAGAATTACCTTTTCTGTATAGATCAGAAGTTTGATTAATCTTTGTTGTTTTGTTATCACATGCTAATAATTTGAATTCATGCTTACTGCACTAGTTAATTGTTTATTCTGTTTCGATGAAAAACATATAACGTTTGGTTTTGCTATGCAAGAGAAATAATATCAGATATATGGACTGAGATAGCAGTATAATATTTCGGCTTTTGTAACCTTATAAAGGTATTCTGTATTACAAACTTTCTTAAATCGGTCCAGCTCCAAAACATTTTCGTCAAAGCATATTTATCGTTTTAAATGATAGAAAAATATTATGGCACATTTTACAGGTTGTTTTAGTTTTAATCTTATGAAATTATTTGTTTAGCTTGATTAGATAATATATACATATATATATACATATATATATACATATATATATACATATATATACATATATATACATATATATATACATATATATATACATATATATATACATATATATACATATATATACATATATATACATATATATATACATATATATACATATATATACATATATATATACATATATATACATATATATACATATATATATACATATATATACATATATATACATATATATACATATATATACATATATATATACATATATATATACATATATATATACATATATATACATATATATATACATATATATATACATATATATATACATATATATACATATATATATACATATATATATACATATATATATACATATATATATACATATATATATACATAGCTACTTGCTATAAAAGCCATCAGATTAGGCTGATTTGATTTAAGATCGTTCATCGCTTTTACCATCAGATACAGATTTGTCATCTATTGTATAACATGGATTGCGGTTATAGATGGAGCTCATATATCATGCTCCAGATAAGCCAGCATCACAGATTCAGCTCATATTTTACTGGAACATTGTAGAAAGTATGGAATTTTTTTGTGCAATAAAAAAGTGGAATTTTGAACCAAACGTTACTAAACCCACATGTAAAGGTTGAAATCCACGTCACCAAGTTCTTTTATACAATTTTCTCTATGGGCCTAATTTTCCGAGTGTACATCATGCATGACACACGTTATGATATATGCATGACACACGTTATGATATATGCATGACTTCATCGCGAAAAGGAGAAGAACAAAGTCTAAAACAACTTTGACCAACCCATTCTATATAGATGTTTACTCGAAGAGCAACTATACAATGTAGTTAATTAACACTAGATGCCCCGTGACACGAAAGTTATTGAGTGAAAGAAACCCCAGTTTCTTAATTCTTTATTAGCCTAGAATCATTTACAGCATCATATACCTGTGAATACAAGATATCAATTAAAATAAAACTTTGATAGTTACAAGTTTATGTTTCAACTTCCACATACACATATTAAAATAACAGTGGAACTGTTTAGTGTTCTTAAACCACGTGCAAGGATATCAAGGAGAGAAGTGGGTTTGAATTATTTTATATTTTCATTCTCAACCACAAAAGCATATGATATTTTATTATGTTTGAAATTAATTTGATAATTGTTTTTGTTTGCAAATAATTTTGATAATTGTTGCAGTATATATACTCTCGTGTTGAATATATACAAACTGATCTGTTGTTGCAGCCTATTAAACTTAACAGTCTGGTTAATTGGACTTTTAATATTTTATTAGGAAAAAATCGAGATTATGTATTATCATCAGCTCGTGGTTGTTCCTGTCTTTTATCTCATCTGTAACGCTTTTGACAAGGAAAATGTCCCGCCTAACTTATTCCATAAACAAGGGACACGTGCCTTTTGTGATAGTTTTATCCTTCTTTGAAAAACGCTTTACCGTGAACTCACCCATCATTCACTCACACGTGTCATTTTCATGATAAAAATTGGCACGTACCCATTAAAACGAATAACATTTTTTTGGCAGAATATTATTTAAATGATTTTCATATATTGACATATTGATGTAACTCATTCAAAGAAATTTACCGCGTAAAATAATAGGAAAATCACGAGTCTTAGGCAATCACCTAATTTTGATTTTTGAACGTACAATAACTTGGAGTTTGTGCGAATACTGATACCCTAATAATTGGGAAACCTTTGACAAAACATTTTGAAAACTGTAAATATCAGCGGCGCTATGCAGTCACAGAAAGTATTAAAACAAGTTACCAATATTATATATCAACTTTCTTGCATAGGTTCAACGAACCCAAGTGATCCCATAAATCACGACGCCCTAATTGATCCACGTGTCATGATAAGCTCAAAAGTGGGACCCATATTGAGGCCGCACGTTAACGAAGATTGGGCGGCGATGTTGGACTCTTCTGTACCTCCTTGTATATATATACATACGCAGACACAAGTAGCAGAGGTTCAAAAGTTCAACGAAATCTCAAGAAAGTGAAGATATTTTATTTATCCTAGAGGAAGATAAATATAAAAAATGGGTATTCAAGAACTTGACCCGTTAACCCAGCTAAGCTTACCACCCGGTTTTCGGTTTTACCCGACGGACGAAGAGCTGATGGTTGATTATCTATGCAGAAAAGCTGCCGGTCACGACTCTCTCCAGCTCATCGCCGAGATTGATCTCTACAAGTTCGACGCGTGGGTTTTACCAAGTACGTTGCCTTAACCGGCCCGGTTATGTTAAAACCAGAGATATGTATCATAATTAATTAGTGTTGTTTGGTTTTGCAGGCAAAGCGTTATTCGGGGAAAAAGAATGGTATTTCTTCAGCCCAAGGGACAGGAAGTATCCGAACGGGTCGAGACCCAACCGGGTTGCTGGATCCGGTTATTGAAAGCCACCGGTACGGATAAGGTTATCTCGACCGAGGGAAGAAGAGTCGGTATCAAAGCTTTGGTGTTTTACGTTGGAAAAGCACCAAAAGGCACCAAAACTAATTGGATCATGCATGAGTACCGTCTAATCGAACCCTCTCGTAGAAATGGAAGCACCAAGGTAAATAAAAGTATATAAATTAATTGTATTTAGTATACTTTTTGTTTATTCAAATTAAAATACTTTTTAAATAATGATCATTTCTCTACAGCTTGATGATTGGGTTTTATGCCGAATATACAAGAAGCAGACAAGCGCACAAAAAGAGGCTTACGGTAATCCAATGACGAGTGCAATTGAATACAGCAACAATGGTTCGTCGACATCAACCTCATCTCACCAATACGACGACGTTCTTGAGTCCTTGCATGAGATAGACAACAGAAGTTTGGGTTACGCCGCCGGTTCATCAAACTCGGTTCCTCATTATAGTCATAGACCAAGATTAACCGAACAGAAAACCGGGTTTCTTAATTTAGCAAGGAGCCAAGTTATGGTTGGACGAATTTTGGTGGACACAACACGGTCCCGGAACTTGACAGAGCCATAACGTTCCAAGTCTCCGTTACGGCGACGGTGGTGGTCATTTTCACGGTGTGAAGACAAACGACGAAGACGACAAGACGCAGCGACAACAAGCTGATGGGATTCCTCGGTTTGATAACTCTGGCGTGTTGGCTCATGATCAAAGTTTCAGCGTTGACCCGGTTAACGGGTTCGGGTACTCGGGTCAACAACCTAGTGGTTTCGGGTTTATGTGATTGTGTAATGGTGACGTAATCACAAAAGAAACATAAAGAAAACTCTGCAGAGCCAATACATTATTATACATACTATAAGAATTTTGAAGCTCTGCAGAAAACTAGGTTATGAATCAAAATCATGCATCTGTATCCTTTAACTTCATCTAAAACGAAATTAATTCTCTACTACTGCGTGTTCATACATGGCATTCAACGGTTTCTTGAATAGGGAACGAACAAGGCTGTGAAGTTTCAAGAACTACTTGGTCGAGAAATAATCAAGATGAGCTAAACCAAAACCTATCAACTAAGGTGAGAAGAGACGAGTATGGGACTTACGACACTTCTTCTCTGCTCGGCGGCAATGGCTAAACCAACGGCGATGAGATCGAGGATGAACACAATTATGACTACAAGCTTCGAAGCCATTGATGATGATCTCAGAGCTCACTCTCTTCTCTCTAGGCAGCTTTCTGTTGAGTCGATCTTTCTTTTTCTTTCTTTCTGATCCTAACATTGGTTTATGATTTTTTTTGGCATCGGTTTACATTTAATAAATTCATATAAGGCCCATATTGCTACGATAAATGGGCTTGACTCTCTGATCACGAATAGAATTTCATAAGTTTTGAAAAAGAAAGAGTTATATTTGCTTTATTACCCCCAACTAAAGAAAACTTGCTATGTATATATCTAGGGCCACTAGTTTCTATAAATGTGTAATATTTAGATATACAGTCAATAAATTTAAAAGTTACAGTAATTATCTTCTCCTTTTATAATTTTGTTTGTTTTGAAAAATATATCGATTTAGTTTTTTTTCTATTGGATGTATATCATATGACTATGATGATTGTTTGATTTCATTAATTCGTCTAGTTAACATATTTGATATCTTGATTTCGAGAGAAAAAAAACAAAAACTTAATGTAAATAAAAGGTGAAATTAATGAGATTTATAGAAAAATATTATAGAGATCAAACGAAACGTCCTGTTCACTTTTCACTAATGACATCATGATAGTTCCCTCCACTAGGAGATTCTAAATTTCTGAGTCTGCATTGATTTCACTTTGTAGATTTGACAAACAAGCTAACCAATAAATATTGCACCGGTGAAGAAAAGATATATCAAAAGCTTTTTCATGTTTTTACTGATTTTATACTGTCAGCCATATAAAAGGACTTTAATAGTGAGAAAAATGTGTGAACTAAAGAAGACGGATTAGAAAAGAAAAAGATTAAGCATTGAGAGTTGCAGAAGATTTGACTGATGATGAATCTCATTACTTCTACCAATTGAAACATCTCAGTGCTAGTTCAATTCCTCAGAGAGTACCAAACTCCTCATTTTTCTCTCAAAGAAGACTTACCGGAAAATTTTCAGTGCTAGTTCAATTCCTCAGAGAGTACCAAACTCCTCATTTTTCTCTCAAAGAAGACTTACCGGAAAATTTTCAGTGCTAGTTCAATTCCTCAGAGAGTACCAAACTCCTCATTTTTCTCTCAAAGAAGACTTACCGGAAAATTTTCAGTGCTAGTTCAATTCCTCAGAGAGTACCAAACTCCTCATTTTTCTCTCAAAGAAGACTTACCGGAAAATTTTCAGTGCTAGTTCAATTCCTCAGAGAGTACCAAACTCCTCATTTTTCTCTCAAAGAAGACTTACCGGAAAATTTTCAGTGCTAGTTCAATTCCTCAGAGAGTACCAAACTCCTCATTTTTCTCTCAAAGAAGACTTACCGGAAAATTTTCAGTGCTAGTTCAATTCCTCAGAGAGTACCAAACTCCTCATTTTTCTCTCAAAGAAGACTTACCGGAAAATTTTCAGTGCTAGTTCAATTCCCAAACCAAGCAAACCAGAACGGTTACTCAATACCAAAAGAAAAAACAATGATTCACAAAGCATGTTTTCTACTCCTCAGACATTACGAGACACACGACAACATACCTACGATCACAAGAAACAATCACTTCTCATTGTATCATCCTCAAGACAAACCATCAAATATTTTTAACATCACATCGGAACTTGAAACTAAACAAACTCACTGCCCACATGAACATAGTTTCCAACTCTTGAAGCCTAAACGTAGTTTGCTGTAAAAGCATGACATTGTTTAGTAGGACGGATTCTGGTAAGCATCTCTGGCACGAGTAGCAAACGTAATAGAACTGAGAGACGATGGCGGTGAAGAGGGTAAAAGCAGCACCAGCTGCGAACACTCCTTTCCTATAACTTCACAGCTCGGTGGGTTATCGATGTTCCACATCTTTCTGTATTTGGTATGGTACGCGTTTCTGATTGATGCCGCAAGCAAACATACCTCAGCGACCAGGAAGAATACCCTGCAAGAGAATAGTAATAAAATGACCAAACCACACTATCAGTGTTAAAGACTTATACATACGGGGAAGAGTTGTATGTTTGGTTTTCTTGTTACCAGCAAATGAGGAAGAGAAGGAGGGCACAAGCTCTTGAACCGCCGGGGTTTAGGGACTTGCCACAGCAGAAGCAGCGGCTAGCACTCATAATAAGGACTTGGCTTATAAAGAGGAGAAGGAAGGCACCAGCTCCATAGCTTGTAGCAATGTCCGTGCCGTACACACAGTACTCATATGTCTTCTCATTGTCCGTTACAACCTTCCCCTGTCATGTCAATGCCTATTTTTTTAATAAATCGCTTAAAAGAAACATAAAGAAAACTCTGCAGAGCCAATACATTATTATACATACTATAAGAATTTTGAAGCTCTGCAGAAAACTTTAGTTATGAATCAAAATCATGCATCTGTATCCTTTAACTTCATCTAAAACGAAATTAATTCTCTACTACTGCGTGTTCATACATGGCATTCAACGGTTTCTTGAATAGGGAACGAACAAGGCTGTGAAGTTTCAAGAACTACTTGGTCGAGAAATAATCAAGATGAGCTAAACCAAAACCTATCAACTAAGGTGAGAAGAGACGAGTATGGGACTTACGACACTTCTTCTCTGCTCGGCGGCAATGGCTAAACCAACGGCGATGAGATCGAGGATGAACACAATTATGACTACAAGCTTCGAAGCCATTGATGATGATCTCAGAGCTCACTCTCTTTCTCTCTAGGCAGCTTTCTGTTGAGTCGATCTTTCTTTTTCTTTCTTTCTTTCTTTCTTTCTGATCCTAACATTGGTTTATGATTTTTTTTGGCAGAATATTATTTAAATGATTTTCATATATTGACATATTGATGTAACTCATTCAAAGAAATTTACCGCGTAAAATAATAGGAAAATCACGAGTCTTAGGCAATCACCTAATTTTGATTTTTGAACGTACAATAACTTGGAGTTTGTGCGAATACTGATACCCTAATAATTGGGAAACCTTTGACAAAACATTTTGAGAAAACTGTAAATATCAGCGGCGCTATGCAGTCACAGAAAGTATTAAAACAAGTTACCAATATTATATATCAACTTTCTTGCATAGGTTCAACGAACCCAAGTGATCCCATAAATCACGACGCCCTAATTGATCCACGTGTCATGATAAGCTCAAAAGTGGGACCCATATTGAGGCCGCACGTTAACGAAGATTGGGCGGCGATGTTGGACTCTTCTGTACCTCCTTGTATATATATACATATATATACATATATATACATATATATACATAGCTACTTGCTATAAAAAGCCATCAGATTAGGCTGATTTGATTTAAGATCGTTCATCGCTTTTACCATCAGATACAGATTTGTCATCTATTGTATAACATGGATTGCGGTTATAGATGGAGCTCATATATCATGCTCCAGATAAGCCAGCATCACAGATTCAGCTCATATTTTACTGGAACATTGTAGAAAGTATGGAATTTTTTTGTGCAATAAAAAAGTGGAATTTTGAACCAAACGTTACTAAACCCACATGTAAAGGTTGAAATCCACGTCACCAAGTTCTTTTATACAATTTTCTCTATGGGCCTAATTTTCCGAGTGTACATCATGCATGACACACGTTATGATATATGCATGACTTCATCGCGAAAAGGAGAAGAACAAAGTCTAAAACAACTTTGACCAACCCATTCTATATAGATGTTTACTCGAAGAGCAACTATACAATGTAGTTAATTAACACTAGATGCCCCGTGACACGAAAGTTATTGAGTGAAAGAAACCCCAGTTTCTTAATTCTTTATTAGCCTAGAATCATTTACAGCATCATATACCTGTGAATACAAGATATCAATTAAAATAAAACTTTGATAGTTACAAGTTTATGTTTCAACTTCCACATACACATATTAAAATAACAGTGGAACTGTTTAGTGTTCTTAAACCACGTGCAAGGATATCAAGGAGAGAAGTGGGTTTGAATTATTTTATATTTTCATTCTCAACCACAAAAGCATATGATATTTTATTATGTTTGAAATTAATTTGATAATTGTTTTTGTTTGCAAATAATTTTGATAATTGTTGCAGTATATATACTCTCGTGTTGAATATATACAAACTGATCTGTTGTTGCAGCCTATTAAACTTAACAGTCTGGTTAATTGGACTTTTAATATTTTATTAGGAAAAAATCGAGATTATGTATTATCATCAGCTCGTGGTTGTTCCTGTCTTTTATCTCATCTGTAACGCTTTTGACAAGGAAAATGTCCCGCCTAACTTATTCCATAAACAAGGGACACGTGCCTTTTGTGATAGTTTTATCCTTCTTTTTTTGTAAAAGGCTTGCAGTTTTATCCTTCTTTTTTTTGTAAAAGGCTTGCAGTTTTATCCTTCTTTTTTTTGTAAAAGGCTTGCAGTTTTATCCTTCTTTTTTTGTAAAAGGCTTGCAGTTTTATCCTTCTTTTTTTTGTAAAAGGCTTGCAGTTTTATCCTTCTTTGAAAAACGCTTTACCGTGAACTCACCCATCATTCACTCACACGTGTCATTTTCATGATAAAAATTGGCACGTACCCATTAAAACGAATAACATTTTTTTGGCATCGGTTTACATTTAATAAATTCATATAAGGCCCATATTGCTACGATAAATGGGCTTGACTCTCTGATCACGAATAGAATTTCATAAGTTTTGAAAAAGAAAGAGTTATATTTGCTTTATTACCCCCAACTAAAGAAAACTTGCTATGTATATATCTAGGGCCACTAGTTTCTATAAATGTGTAATATTTAGATATACAGTCAATAAATTTAAAAGTTACAGTAATTATCTTCTCCCTTTTATAATTTTGTTTGTTTTGAAAAATATATCGATTTAGTTTTCCTTTTTCTATTGGATGTATATCATATGACTATGATGATTGTTTGATTTCATTAATTCGTCTAGTTAACATATTTGATATCTTGATTTCGAGAGAAAAAAAACAAAAACTTAATGTAAATAAAAGGTGAAATTAATGAGATTTATAGAAAAATATTATAGAGATCAAACGAAACGTCCTGTTCACTTTTCACTAATGACATCATGATAGTTCCCTCCACTAGGAGATTCTAAATTTCTGAGTCTGCATTGATTTCACTTTGTAGATTTGACAAACAAGCTAACCAATAAATATTGCACCGGTGAAGAAAAGATATATCAAAAGCTTTTTCATGTTTTTACTGATTTTATACTGTCAGCCATATAAAAGGACTTTAATAGTGAGAAAAATGTGTGAACTAAAGAAGACGGATTAGAAAAGAAAAAGATTAAGCATTGAGAGTTGCAGAAGATTTGACTGATGATGAATCTCATTACTTCTACCAATTGAAACATCTCAGTGCTAGTTCAATTCCTCAGAGAGTACCAAACTCCTCATTTTTCTCTCAAAGAAGACTTACCGGAAAATTTTCAGTGCTAGTTCAATTCCCAAACCAAGCAAACCAGAACGGTTACTCAATACCAAAAGAAAAAAACAATGATTCACAAAGCATGTTTTCTACTCCTCAGACATTACGAGACACACGACAACATACCTACGATCACAAGAAACAATCACTTCTCATTGTATCATCCTCAAGACAAACCATCAAATATTTTTTAACATCACATCGGAACTTGAAACTAAACAAACTCACTGCCCACATGAACATAGTTTCCAACTCTTGAAGCCTAAACGTAGTTTGCTGTAAAAGCATGACATTGTTTAGTAGGACGGATTCTGGTAAGCATCTCTGGCACGAGTAGCAAACGTAATAGAACTGAGAGACGATGGCGGTGAAGAGGGTAAAAGCAGCACCAGCTGCGAACACTCCTTTCCTTATAACTTCACAGCTCGGTGGGTTATCGATGTTCCACATCTTTCTGTATTTGGTATGGTACGCGTTTCTGATTGATGCCGCAAGCAAACATACCTCAGCGACCAGGAAGAATACCCTGCAAGAGAATAGTAATAAAATGACCAAACCACACTATCAGTGTTAAAGACTTATACATACGGGGAAGAGTTGTATGTTTGGTTTTCTTGTTACCAGCAAATGAGGAAGAGAAGGAGGGCACAAGCTCTTGAACCGCCGGGGTTTAGGGACTTGCCACAGCAGAAGCAGCGGCTAGCACTCATAATAAGGACTTGGCTTATAAAGAGGAGAAGGAAGGCACCAGCTCCATAGCTTGTAGCAATGTCCGTGCCGTACACACAGTACTCATATGTCTTCTCATTGTCCGTTACAACCTTCCCCTGTCATGTCAATGCCTATTTTTTTTTTAATAAATCGCTTAAAAGAAACATAAAGAAAACTCTGCAGAGCCAATACATTATTATACATACTATAAGAATTTTGAAGCTCTGCAGAAAACTTTAGGTTATGAATCAAAATCATGCATCTGTATCCTTTAACTTCATCTAAAACGAAATTAATTCTCTACTACTGCGTGTTCATACATGGCATTCAACGGTTTCTTGAATAGGGAACGAACAAGGCTGTGAAGTTTCAAGAACTACTTGGTCGAGAAATAATCAAGATGAGCTAAACCAAAACCTATCAACTAAGGTGAGAAGAGAGACGAGAGTATGGGACTTACGACACTTCTTCTCTGCTCGGCGGCAATGGCTAAACCAACGGCGATGAGATCGAGGATGAACACAATTATGACTACAAGCTTCGAAGCCATTGATGATGATCTCAGAGCTCACTCTCTTCTCTCTAGGC
Organism: Brassica carinata; assembly: GCA_016771965.1. Lineage (NCBI taxonomy): Eukaryota > Viridiplantae > Streptophyta > Magnoliopsida > Brassicales > Brassicaceae > Brassica > Brassica carinata. The sequence continues at coordinate 54,867,363 of CM028692.1, forward strand.
AGCTTTCTGTTGAGTCGATCTTTTTTCTTTCTTTCTTTCTCTCTTAAAGGTAGCAACCAAGATTGACAATAAATGTTGTTAGTTTAGTAAAACAATTGGAGTTATAAGAAATGATTAGAGAGTGAAAAGTCGGCAAGATTTGTTTTAGAAAAAAAAAAAGGATTAGTTTAAAGGTCGCAGTCTTTTTCTCAAAGACAAAATTGAGTGGTTTACATTTAACCCGCCTCAGCTGGCGACTGCTGTATCATACGCGTCGGTTTTACCGGCAACTGGTACTTCCGGTTTGTCGGTTGTCTTTTCTGAAATGGTCAATAAATATAAGACCAACAAAGATTGCTGGTCAATGATGGCGCTTCCGCTTTGCAATTGAATTAGTCACTGCACGCATAATGATGATCTTTGTCTTACTTAGTACTAAGTTTTAAGCACCATTAAATATTGATGATAGCCTTTTCACGCATTAATCTCCTTTCTTTTTTTTTCTTTCTTACTTTCTGATCCTAACATTGGTTTATGATTTTTTTTTTTTGGCATCGGTTTACATTTAATAAATTCATATAAGGCCCATATTGCTACGATAAATGGGCTTGACTCTCTGATCACGAATAGAATTTCATAAGTTTTTGAAAAAAGAAAGAGTTATATTTGCTTTATTACCCCCAACTAAAGAAAACTTGCTATGTATATATCTAGGGCCACTAGTTTCTATAAATGTGTAATATTTAGATATACAGTCAATAAATTTAAAAGTTACAGTAATTATCTTCTCCCTTTTATAATTTTGTTTGTTTTGAAAAATATATCGATTTAGTTTCCTTTTTTCTATTGGATGTATATCATATGACTATGATGATTGTTTGATTTCATTAATTCGTCTAGTTAACATATTTGATATCTTGATTTCGAGAGAAAAAAAACAAACGACGATTGAATTGCCGCAGGTAGATGAAACTCATGAAATGCTTTTGAGATCCTCTTATTAGTGAAGTTACGAATGTCAATCCGTCATCTATTAAAAGTTTAAAACAGCGAACGTTAAATGCATTGGATTTTCATATTCCCGATTGGAAAACAAAACGGGTTTCCCCAGATTTTAATACCACAAGTAATCCTAATACTAATGGTTTTAATTACCACTTTTTAAGGGTAATATATAAGAGATTTTCTTTTCTGGGTATTACCATCTCATTACTCAATCTTTCTTAAAGGGCTCTCTTCAGCTTCCATACCGAGGGAAAGAACGATGTTTGCCAAGAAAACAGAACCGAAGTTCGGATGCTATTGTAATGTTTTTGCTGTTTGGTCTCGTTCCTCAAGATGGCGAAAAGCTTCCAAGTGGTAAGAAACTTACCAAGTTTACTTGCATTAGAAGGTAATGATTAGGTGATTCTTGTTCAAGTTTTTTTAATTAATATGATGTCTTATTTGTAGCAAACTCCGTATCCAGAATCTGCTTTGTTCTGTCAAAGTACAACGAACAAGAACAGAGTGTATGGTTCGACAGTCCCGGTCCGATATTGCTCAACTCGTTCCTTACGGCCGCTTTCGTGAAGCACTTCCTAAGGTAATATTTGAGAATAAATATTTTTAGTTGCCATATAAATTTGCTTATTTCACTATATACATATGTATGAGAATAATCTCGATAATCACTACTTGCCTTATGTTAAATATCCCTTAAATCAATCTTGTTTTTGAGTTTTAAAATTGAAACCGTAGGCGAAGCAGTTCTATGAAGATGAGAGAAGGCTATTAGCTTACGATCAGGTCAAGTACTTGTGCACATCTATATTGCAGAGTTTTTCTCCTCTACTTCATCAAAGGTAAGTTGTTCTTGATAACTTGCACCACACGGTTTCATTAAACACTTGAATGGTTCCAAAACCTGAGTCACTTATGTGTTCTCTCGACAGTGATGTTCATCTCTTACCTGATGAAACGAAGAAGCAATGGCCGGACTGATATTTGCCGCATCAAGAATGGGGAGCTTAAGGAGCTACAAATCATAAGGAGCTTGTTCGTTCAAAGATTTGGGCAGAAGTTTGACAAAGATTGCGTAGATTTGCGTCCAGGAACCTAGTGAACTCGGAGATAGTTAAGATTCTAGACACGACTATGCCGCAAGATGCAATTAGTCCAGAGATCATTACGGCAATTTCACAAAAGTACCAAACCGACTTCATTACTTCCGTGGATTCAATAACTGAAGATTCAGCTTCACTTGATAATCTTGGCATTGCCGATTCTAATAAGCTTGCAAGGAGAAAGAAAGTCACGAAGGAGAATCCAAAGGGTCTGCATACAGATCGTGGAGAGTCTCAAAGAAGAGATCGGTCAACGTTCATGAAATAAAAGTTTGATTGAGATTGTGGTTTTGCTTTGATGTTTTCACTAAAACTCATGTACTGCTGATCGTAAAACTACTAAAAGAACAAAAATAATCTCTTCCTTTTAATTAGTTTTAGAATTTAGTATGTATTGTCTTGCTTAACTTCTCTGGCAATATCACATTGTTTATATTTCGAAATATTCATGCGAGCCATTACATACTATACATTGTAAAGTATCATTTTATATTATTTTAAACATCCATAAAATGCCAATTGTAGAGACCTGCAGTATGTAAATTCCAATAAAATGTTCTCTAAAATATATAGTTGTATTTGAAAACAGGTGATTCAAACTAAAGGGCCTGAAATTGTATTGGACTAAGTAAAATGTTCTGGTCTTCAAAACTTATAGATACCTCCTAGACCAATATCAAACACCGCATCCGAAATGTCAACGGTGTTTAGAATAAAATTTTAAGGTGGAAAATGTTTTATTCCTGGTTACTCCACAAAATTATCAATCAAGTGGAAATATTGATTTATGTTTTTTCTCTGATTACTATTTGGATAAACATAGATACATAACTACTCTTTCCTACATAAGAGTGAACATATTTATTCTATCTTTTTTCTCTTTTCACATATTTGTGTTTTCTCATTTACTCTAAAAATAACTAATCACACTCTATATAATGCTAATTATTAAGTGCCCATATTTTAAAAAGTATAAACTTGAAAAATACACTAATAAAATAAAATAATAAACAAGTGACGTGTAATCTCCAACGCCCCAAAATAGGAATCTGATCAAAGCAATTGTCAAAGATCTATGTTTCGTTTTTTTCTCATCTATATTTTTTCCAGGAGTCTCCAGCTTGATTTTGATGTGTATGATAAGTTGGTAACGGATGTTATCGAACATCGTGGGCCGTCCTTTGTCAGCTCAAAGCTACTATTGTTATCACCACATGGGTTACACATATCAGTAAACATGGGATTTCATTGCTTCACAGCCTTCACTATTATTAGTGTTAACCAATAATAATATACATAATTTTATTGAAAAGACCAATCTCTTTCTTTTTGAAAGACATCGTTGCCCGACAAAACAAATTCGCATTATACAATAGGTATACTAGTTATTTTTTAAATCGCCACTACCCTACAATATTCGTCAGTGAAAACCTATAATATGTTTGCATAATTTTTTCTTACCCAAAAACTATGTTTTTAAATCAAGTTTTATATAAGATAATGTTGATACCTGATATTCATCTTCATCTTAGGATTCCTTTTTCGTTTCTTTTCTCTTTTGAGAATATGAAAGACGTATAATATGCAAAAGTTGGTACTCAGCATGATAGATGTATCTCCAACTTGATGAGAATATTAATTAGCTTTATAGGGCATAGGATATTATACATGGGGGAATTCATGTTCTTGTAGAATTACCTTTTCTGTATAGATCAGAAGTTTGATTAATCTTTGTTGTTTTGTTATCACATGCTAATAATTTGAATTCATGCTTACTGCACTAGTTAATTGTTTATTCTGTTTCGATGAAAAACATATAACGTTTGGTTTTGCTATGCAAGAGAAATAATATCAGATATATGGACTGAGATAGCAGTATAATATTTCGGCTCTCTTTTTCTAATGAATATAATATTTCGGCTTTTGTAACCTTATAAAGGTATTCTGTATTACAAACTTTCTTAAATCGGTCCAGCTCCAAAACATTTTCGTCAAAGCATATTTATCGTTTTAAATGATAGAAAAATATTATGGCACATTTTACAGGTTGTTTTAGTTTTAATCTTATGAAATTATTTGTTTAGCTTGATTAGATAATATATACATATATATACATATATATATACATATATATACATATATATACATAGCTACTTGCTATAAAAGCCATCAGATTAGGCTGATTTGATTTAAGATCGTTCATCGCTTTTACCATCAGATACAGATTTGTCATCTATTGTACAACATGGATTGTGATTAGGCACAGGCGCGGTTGGATATCCGGGTTTTGAAGGTATTTGTGATTTGCCGTATGTCGGATATCTAATTTTTCGATTTGCTTTCTTGGAAAAAATCGGATATTGAAAAAAGCGGATATCCGGAAAATAAATAGATATTGCAGATATTTATGAATACTTACGGATATCTCATCTGTTTGATTAATACAAATAATATTAAAAATTTCATACAAATTTGTTTTGTAAAATATTTTTTGCATGATATATAAGATAAAAATCAAAAGAAGTAATGAATCTACATATTTTGTAATTTTTTAAACTTAGTTAACAATTATAATAAGACAAAACTTAAGAAAAAAGTTATAATTGTCATAAAATTTTCACTTCCTTTTATGTAATACTTTTATATAAGTAATAATGTGAATAGAATTTGTCAAATCGTATGTTAAAATAATAATTATATAATTTATACATTTAAAACTTTAAATATAATCAAGATATACATGTATTTATATATTACGGATCGGATCAGATTTCCGCTTCTCAAAATTTTAATATTTGTGATTTGCTTGATTTTAACGATATTGATTTTTAGTATTTGCTTTGTTTGAAGGTTCACGGATATCAATTTTAGGATCGAATCGAAGCGAATAGCGAATCGAATCAAATTTAAGGATAAAATGTCCAGCCACTAATTGTGATTATAGAAGTAGCTCATAAATCATGTTCCAGATAAGCTAGCTAGTTCTATATGGTAGGAAAAAATCGTAAAGTAGCATCACAGATTCAGCTCATATTTTACTGGAACATTGTAGAAAGTATGGAATTTTTTTGTGCAATAAAAAAGTGGAATTTTGAACCAAACGTTACTAAACCCACATGTAAAGGTTGAAATCCACGTCACCAAGTTCTTTTATACAATTTTCTCTATGGGCCTAATTTTCCGAGTGTACATCATGCATGACACACACGTTATGATATATGCATGACTTCATCGCGAAAAGGAGAAGAACAAAGTCTAAAACAACTTTGACCAACCCATTCTATATAGATGTTTACTCGAAGAGCAACTATACAATGTAGTTAATTAACACTAGATGCCCCGTGACACGAAAGTTATTGAGTGAAAGAAACCAGTTTCTTAATTCTTTATTAGCCTAGAATCATTTACAGCATCATATACCTGTGAATACAAGATATCAATTAAAATAAAACTTTGATAGTTACAAGTTTATGTTTCAACTTCCACATACACATATTAAAATAACAGTGGAACTGTTTAGTGTTCTTAAACCACGTGCAAGGATATCAAGGAGAGAAGTGGGTTTGAATTATTTTATATTTTCATTCTCAACCACAAAAGCATATGATATTTTATTATGTTTGAAATTAATTTGATAATTGTTTTTGTTTGCAAATAATTTTGATAATTGTTGCAGTATATATACTCTCGTGTTGAATATATACAAACTGATCTGTTGTTGCAGCCTATTAAACTTAACAGTCTGGTTAATTGGACTTTTAATATTTTATTAGGAAAAAATCGAGATTATGTATTATCATCAGCTCGTGGTTGTTCCTGTCTTTTATCTCATCTGTAACGCTTTTGACAAGGAAAATGTCCCGCCTAACTTATTCCATAAACAAGGGACACGTGCCTTTTGTGATAGTTTTATCCTTCTTTTTTTTGTAAAAGGCTTGCAGTTTTATCCTTCTTTGAAAAACGCTTTACCGTGAACTCACCCATCATTCACTCACACGTGTCATTTTCATGATAAAAATTGGCACGTACCCATTAAAACGAATAACATTTTTTTGGCAGAATATTATTTAAATGATTTTCATATATTGACATATTGATGTAACTCATTCAAAGAAATTTACCGCGTAAAATAATAGGAAAATCACGAGTCTTAGGCAATCACCTAATTTTGATTTTTGAACGTACAATAACTTGGAGTTTGTGCGAATACTGATACCCTAATAATTGGGAAACCTTTGACAAAACATTTTGAGAAAACTGTAAATATCAGCGGCGCTATGCAGTCACAGAAAGTATTAAAACAAGTTACCAATATTATATATCAACTTTCTTGCATAGGTTCAACGAACCCAAGTGATCCCATAAATCACGACGCCCTAATTGATCCACGTGTCATGATAAGCTCAAAAGTGGGACCCATATTGAGGCCGCACGTTAACGAAGATTGGGCGGCGATGTTGGACTCTTCTGTACCTCCTTGTATATATATACATATATATATATATATATATATATATATATATATATATATATATATATATATATATATATATATATATATATATATATATATATATATATATATATATATATATATATATATATATATATATATATATATATATATATATATATATATATATATATATATATATATATATATATATATATATATATATATATATATATATATATATATATATATATATATATATATATATATATATATATATATATATATATATATATATATATATATATATATATATATATATATATATATATATATATATATATATATATATATATATATATATATATATATATATATATATATATATATATATATATATATATATATATATATATATATATATATATATATATATATATATATATATATATATATATATATATATATATATATATATATATATATATATATATATATATATATATATATATATATATATATATATATATATATATATATATATATATATATATATATATATATATATATATATATATATATATATATATATATATATATATATATATATATATATATATATATATATATATATATATATATATATATATATATATATATATATATATATATATATATATATATATATATATATATATATATATATATATATATATATATATATATATATATATATATATATATATATATATATATATATATATATATATATATATATATATATATATATATATATATATATATATATATATATATATATATATATATATATATATATATATATATATATATATATATATATATATATATATATATATATATATATATATATATATATATATATATATATATATATATATATATATATATATATATATATATATATATATATATATATATATATATATATATATATATATATATATATATATATATATATATATATATATATATATATATATATATATATATATATATATATATATATATATATATATATATATATATATATATATATATATATATATATATATATATATATATATATATATATATATATATATATATATATATATATATATATATATATATATATATATATATATATATATATATATATATATATATATATATATATATATATATATATATATATATATATATATATATATATATATATATATATATATATATATATATATATATATATATATATATATATATATATATATATATATATATATATATATATATATATATATATATATATATATATATATATATATATATATATATATATATATATATATATATATATATATATATATATATATATATATATATATATATATATATATATATATATATATATATATATATATATATGTTTTACGTTGGAAAAGCACCAAAAGGCACCAAAACTAATTGGATCATGCATGAGTACCGTCTAATCGAACCCTCTCGTAGAAATGGAAGCACCAAGGTAAATAAAAGTATATAAATTAATTGTATTTAGTATACTTTTTGTTTATTCCAAATTAAAATACTTTTTAAATAATGATCATTTCTCTACAGCTTGATGATTGGGTTTTATGCCGAATATACAAGAAGCAGACAAGCGCACAAAAAGAGGCTTACGGTAATCCAATGACGAGTGCAATTGAATACAGCAACAATGGTTCGTCGACATCAACCTCATCTCACCAATACGACGACGTTCTTGAGTCCTTGCATGAGATAGACAACAGAAGTTTGGGTTACGCCGCCGGTTCATCAAACTCGGTTCCTCATTATAGTCATAGACCAAGATTAACCGAACAGAAAACCGGGTTTCTTAATTTAGCAAGGGAGCCAAGTTATGGTTGGACGAATTTTGGTGGACACAACACGGTCCCGGAACTTGGACAGAGCCATAACGTTCCAAGTCTCCGTTACGGCGACGGTGGTGGTCATTTTCACGGTGTGAAGACAAACGACGAATAGAATTTCATAAGTTTTGAAAAAGAAAGAGTTATATTTGCTTTATTACCCCCAACTAAAGAAAACTTGCTATGTATATATCTAGGGCCACTAGTTTCTATAAATGTGTAATATTTAGATATACAGTCAATAAATTTAAAAGTTACAGTAATTATCTTCTCCTTTTATAATTTTGTTTGTTTTGAAAAATATATCGATTTAGTTTCCTTTTTCTATTGGATGTATATCATATGACTATGATGATTGTTTGATTTCATTAATTCGTCTAGTTAACATATTTGATATCTTGATTTCGAGAGAAAAAAAACAAACGACGATTGAATTGCCGCAGGTAGATGAAACTCATGAAATGCTTTTGAGATCCTCTTATTAGTGAAGTTACGAATGTCAATCCGTCATCTATTAAAAGTTTAAAACAGCGAACGTTAAATGCATTGGATTTTCATATTCCCGATTGGAAAACAAAACGGGTTTCCCCAGATTTTAATACCACAAGTAATCCTAATACTAATGGTTTTAATTACCACTTTTAAGGGTAATATATAAGAGATTTTCTTTTCTGGGTATTACCATCTCATTACTCAATCTTTCTTAAAGGGCTCTCTTCAGCTTCCATACCGAGGGAAAGAACGATGTTTGCCAAGAAAACAGAACCGAAGTTCGGATGCTATTGTAATGTTTTTGCTGTTTGGTCTCGTTCCTCAAGATGGCGAAAAGCTTCCAAGTGGTAAGAAACTTACCAAGTTTACTTGCATTAGAAGGTAATGATTAGGTGATTCTTGTTCAAGTTTTTAATTAATATGATGTCTTATTTGTAGCAAACTCCGTATCCAGAATCTGCTTTGTTCTGTCAAAGTACAACGAACAAGAACAGAGTGTATGGTTCGACAGTCCCGGTCCGATATTGCTCAACTCGTTCCTTACGGCCGCTTTCGTGAAGCACTTCCTAAGGTAATATTTGAGAATAAATATTTTTAGTTGCCATATAAATTTGCTTATTTCACTATATACATATGTATGAGAATAATCTCGATAATCACTACTTGCCTTATGTTAAATATCCCTTAAATCAATCTTGTTTTTGAGTTTTAAAATTGAAACCGTAGGCGAAGCAGTTCTATGAAGATGAGAGAAGGCTATTAGCTTACGATCAGGTCAAGTACTTGTGCACATCTATATTGCAGAGTTTTCTCCTCTACTTCATCAAAGGTAAGTTGTTCTTGATAACTTGCACCACACGGTTTCATTAAACACTTGAATGGTTCCAAAACCTGAGTCACTTATGTGTTCTCTCGACAGTGATGTTCATCTCTTACCTGATGAAACGAAAGAAGCAATGGCCGGACTGATATTTGCCGCATCAAGAATGGGGGAGCTTAAGGAGCTACAAATCATAAGGAGCTTGTTCGTTCAAAGATTTGGGCAGAAGTTTGACAAAGATTGCGTAGATTTGCGTCCAGGGAACCTAGTGAACTCGGAGATAGTTAAGATTCTAGACACGACTATGCCGCAAGATGCAATTAGTCCAGAGATCATTACGGCAATTTCACAAAAGTACCAAACCGACTTCATTACTTCCGTGGATTCAATAACTGAAGATTCAGCTTCACTTGATAATCTTGGCATTGCCGATTCTAATAAGCTTGCAAGGAGAAAGAAAGTCACGAAGGAGAATCCAAAGGGTCTGCATACAGATCGTGGAGAGTCTCAAAGAAGAGATCGGTCAACGTTCATGAAATAAAAGTTTGATTGAGATTGTGGTTTTGCTTTGATGTTTTCACTAAAACTCATGTACTGCTGATCGTAAAACTACTAAAAGAACAAAAATAATCTCTTCCTTTTTAATTAGTTTTAGAATTTAGTATGTATTGTCTTGCTTAACTTCTCTGGCAATATCACATTGTTTATATTTCGAAATATTCATGCGAGCCATTACATACTATACATTGTAAAGTATCATTTTATATTATTTTAAACATCCATAAAATGCCAATTGTAGAGACCTGCAGTATGTAAATTCCAATAAAATGTTCTCTAAAATATATAGTTGTATTTGAAAACAGGTGATTCAAACTAAAGGGCCTGAAATTGTATTGGACTAAGTAAAATGTTCTGGTCTTCAAAACTTATAGATACCTCCTAGACCAATATCAAACACCGCATCCGAAATGTCAACGGTGTTTAGAATAAAATTTTAAGGTGGAAAATGTTTTATTCCTGGTTACTCCACAAAATTATCAATCAAGTGGAAATATTGATTTATGTTTTTTCTCTGATTACTATTTGGATAAACATAGATACATAACTACTCTTTCCTACATAAGAGTGAACATATTTATTCTATCTTTTTTTCTCTTTTTCACATATTTGTGTTTTTCTCATTTACTCTAAAAATAACTAATCACACTCTATATAATGCTAATTATTAAGTGCCCATATTTTAAAAAGTATAAACTTGAAAAATACACTAATAAAATAAAATAATAAACAAGTGACGTGTAATCTCCAACGCCCCAAAATAGGAATCTGATCAAAGCAATTGTCAAAGATCTATGTTTCGTTTTTTTCTCATCTATATTTTTTCCAGGAGTCTCCAGCTTGATTTTGATGTGTATGATAAGTTGGTAACGGATGTTATCGAACATCGTGGGCCGTCCTTTGTCAGCTCAAAGCTACTATTGTTATCACCACATGGGTTACACATATCAGTAAACATGGGATTTCATTGCTTCACAGCCTTCACTATTATTAGTGTTAACCAATAATAATATACATAATTTTATTGAAAAGACCAATCTCTTTCTTTTTGAAAGACATCGTTGCCCGACAAAACAAATTCGCATTATACAATAGGTATACTAGTTATTTTTTAAATCGCCACTACCCTACAATATTCGTCAGTGAAAACCTATAATATGTTTGCATAATTTTTTCTTACCCAAAACTATGTTTTTAAATCAAGTTTTATATAAGATAATGTTGATACCTGATATTCATCTTCATCTTAGGATTCCTTTTCGTTTCTTTTCTCTTTTGAGAATATGAAAGACGTATAATATGCAAAAGTTGGTACTCAGCATGATAGATGTATCTCCAACTTGATGAGAATATTAATTAGCTTTATAGGGCATAGGATATTATACATGGGGGAATTCATGTTCTTGTAGAATTACCTTTTCTGTATAGATCAGAAGTTTGATTAATCTTTGTTGTTTTGTTATCACATGCTAATAATTTGAATTCATGCTTACTGCACTAGTTAATTGTTTATTCTGTTTCGATGAAAAACATATAACGTTTGGTTTTGCTATGCAAGAGAAATAATATCAGATATATGGACTGAGATAGCAGTATAATATTTCGGCTCTCTTTTTCTAATGAATATAATATTTCGGCTTTTGTAACCTTATAAAGGTATTCTGTATTACAAACTTTCTTAAATCGGTCCAGCTCCAAAACATTTTCGTCAAAGCATATTTATCGTTTTAAATGATAGAAAAATATTATGGCACATTTTACAGGTTGTTTTAGTTTTAATCTTATGAAATTATTTGTTTAGCTTGATTAGATAATATATACATATATATACATATATATATACATATATATACATATATATACATAGCTACTTGCTATAAAAAGCCATCAGATTAGGCTGATTTGATTTAAGATCGTTCATCGCTTTTACCATCAGATACAGATTTGTCATCTATTGTATAACATGGATTGCGGTTATAGATGGAGCTCATATATCATGCTCCAGATAAGCCAGCATCACAGATTCAGCTCATATTTTACTGGAACATTGTAGAAAGTATGGAATTTTTTTTTGTGCAATAAAAAAAAGTGGAATTTTTGAACCAAACGTTACTAAACCCACATGTAAAAGGTTGAAATCCACGTCACCAAGTTCTTTTATACAATTTTCTCTATGGGCCTAATTTTCCGAGTGTACATCATGCATGACACACACGTTATGATATATGCATGACTTCATCGCGAAAAGGAGAAGAACAAAGTCTAAAAACAACTTTGACCAACCCATTCTATATAGATGTTTACTCGAAGAGCAACTATACAATGTAGTTAATTAACACTAGATGCCCCGTGACACGAAAGTTATTGAGTGAAAGAAACCCCAGTTTCTTAATTCTTTATTAGCCTAGAATCATTTACAGCATCATATACCTGTGAATACAAGATATCAATTAAAATAAAACTTTGATAGTTACAAGTTTATGTTTCAACTTCCACATACACATATTAAAATAACAGTGGAACTGTTTAGTGTTCTTAAACCACGTGCAAGGATATCAAGGAGAGAAGTGGGTTTGAATTATTTTATATTTTCATTCTCAACCACAAAAGCATATGATATTTTATTATGTTTGAAATTAATTTGATAATTGTTTTTTGTTTGCAAATAATTTTGATAATTGTTGCAGTATATATACTCTCGTGTTGAATATATACAAACTGATCTGTTGTTGCAGCCTATTAAACTTAACAGTCTGGTTAATTGGACTTTTAATATTTTATTAGGAAAAAAATCGAGATTATGTATTATCATCAGCTCGTGGTTGTTCCTGTCTTTTATCTCATCTGTAACGCTTTTTGACAAGGAAAATGTCCCGCCTAACTTATTCCATAAACAAGGGACACGTGCCTTTTTGTGATAGTTTTATCCTTCTTTTTTTTTTGTAAAAGGCTTGCAGTTTTATCCTTCTTTGAAAAACGCTTTACCGTGAACTCACCCATCATTCACTCACACGTGTCATTTTCATGATAAAAAATTGGCACGTACCCATTAAAAACGAATAACATTTTTTTTTTGGCAGAATATTATTTAAATGATTTTCATATATTGACATATTGATGTAACTCATTCAAAGAAATTTACCGCGTAAAATAATAGGAAAATCACGAGTCTTAGGCAATCACCTAATTTTGATTTTTTGAACGTACAATAACTTGGAGTTTGTGCGAATACTGATACCCCTAATAATTGGGAAACCTTTGACAAAACATTTTGAGAAAACTGTAAATATCAGCGGCGCTATGCAGTCACAGAAAGTATTAAAACAAGTTACCAATATTATATATCAACTTTCTTGCATAGGTTCAACGAACCCAAGTGATCCCATAAATCACGACGCCCTAATTGATCCACGTGTCATGATAAGCTCAAAAGTGGGACCCATATTGAGGCCGCACGTTAACGAAGATTGGGCGGCGATGTTGGACTCTTCTGTACCTCCTTGTATATATATACATACGCAGACACAAGTAGCAGAGGTTCAAAAGTTCAACGAAATCTCAAGAAAGTGAAGATATTTTATTTATCCTAGAGGAAGATAAATATAAAAAAATGGGTATTCAAGAACTTGACCCGTTAACCCAGCTAAGCTTACCACCCGGTTTTCGGTTTTACCCGACGGACGAAGAGCTGATGGTTGATTATCTATGCAGAAAAGCTGCCGGTCACGACTTCTCTCTCCAGCTCATCGCCGAGATTGATCTCTACAAGTTCGACGCGTGGGTTTTACCAAGTACGTTGCCTTAACCGGCCCGGTTATGTTAAAAACCAGAGATATGTATCATAATTAATTAGTGTTGTTTGGTTTTTGCAGGCAAAGCGTTATTCGGGGAAAAAGAATGGTATTTCTTCAGCCCAAGGGACAGGAAGTATCCGAACGGGTCGAGACCCAACCGGGTTGCTGGATCCGGTTATTGGAAAGCCACCGGTACGGATAAGGTTATCTCGACCGAGGGAAGAAGAGTCGGTATCAAGAAAGCTTTGGTGTTTTACGTTGGAAAAGCACCAAAAGGCACCAAAACTAATTGGATCATGCATGAGTACCGTCTAATCGAACCCTCTCGTAGAAATGGAAGCACCAAGGTAAATAAAAGTATATAAATTAATTGTATTTAGTATACTTTTTTGTTTATTCCAAATTAAAAATACTTTTTTAAATAATGATCATTTTCTCTACAGCTTGATGATTGGGTTTTATGCCGAATATACAAGAAGCAGACAAGCGCACAAAAAGAGGCTTACGGTAATCCAATGACGAGTGCAATTGAATACAGCAACAATGGTTCGTCGACATCAACCTCATCTCACCAATACGACGACGTTCTTGAGTCCTTGCATGAGATAGACAACAGAAGTTTGGGTTACGCCGCCGGTTCATCAAACTCGGTTCCTCATTATAGTCATAGACCAAGATTAACCGAACAGAAAACCGGGTTTCTTAATTTAGCAAGGGAGCCAAGTTATGGTTGGACGAATTTTGGTGGACACAACACGGTCCCGGAACTTGGACAGAGCCATAACGTTCCAAGTCTCCGTTACGGCGACGGTGGTGGTCATTTTCACGGTGTGAAGACAAACGACGAAGACGACAAGACGCAGCGACAACAAGCTGATGGGATTCCTCGGTTTGATAACTCTGGCGTGTTGGCTCATGATCAAAGTTTCAGCGTTGACCCGGTTAACGGGTTCGGGTACTCGGGTCAACAACCTAGTGGTTTCGGGTTTATGTGATTGTGTAATGGTGACGTAATCACAAAAAGAAACATAATTATATTATTTTGGTGCGAATCAGATTAATTTTTAATAGTGTGTAATTGGAATTCTTGGGGGTTAGCTTAGGTTCCACATGTATATTCGTCGTCATTTGTCCTCAAAGATACATTTTTGCAAACTTGTTAGCTGGATTCTCATCATTTGTATTAATTAATTGATATTTTTATAATTTAAAAAATTTAGGATATTGATACATTTGATCTCTTCGCTTCGTAATCATGCACTGATGACAAACAACAACAATATTTCTCCAGGTATACTATATATTTCAGCAACAATAGCATATAACATGTATTATTGAACCAGTAACTAAAACAAACATGTGTAATTAGAACGATTCCGTTCATCGTTTACTATTAGTCTATTAACGTCGCACTACAAAACCTATAGATTTTGTAAGCTTTCGCTGACGCGATTACGCGAAATATCAAAGTACATGACCAAATCTATATGTTCATAAATGATGATGTTATTCTAGCCTAAAGTCCACTGGTATAGTTTCTGTATATAAACATATTACATATGGCAGAAGGCAATTTCGCACGAGATAGCTGTGCATATATTCAATTCGTTTATGTATGATGACATACACCATGACGCAATGCTTGAGACAGTAATGTTACAGCTGTAGCCTGTAGGTCGAAAAGATTAAAAAGTGTTCAAAATTTGTTAGATTTACTGAATAATATATAAATGGAGGTGTATTGTTCAATGGGAATAAGAAAGTGATGGTTACAGATTATTAGATGACCAAATCTTAAAAGACCAATTGGATTATGGAGATAAGATTGGAACGATTGGGGCTTCCCGAAATTGCATGTGTGGATCAACATGTGCAGCTTATTTGACCAGTCTGGGATCATTTCTTTCCTAAAATAGTAACAGTTCATACCGTACAAGTTTCAAACACAGCAACGCTTTTTACTCGTCTGAGCAGATTTCTCATTTTCATAATGATTTTTTTTTTTCCATTATGAATTATTCATTAAAACGTACTGAAATCTAGGGGATGTTTTCCTTAATATTAAAATATTTGTTTATTGTTTAAAAATAGTGGACATTTTTCATTCAAAAAAAAATAGTGGACATTTAGTGAAAGATGAAAAATACTATTCAACAAAACCACCTATGAATATCCAGTAAGTTCAATATACTATTGAATAGTTCGTGGACTTTGAATAGTCGAATACAATTAATTTTAACACTTCTCAAATCATCAATAACTATTGCATAGTAGAAACTCCATAAACTAGTACTTGATAAATTAATCAACATAATAAATTAATAAATTTCATAAATCCCAAACTGAATTATTGTGAGATATAACACAATTCAACCAATAATAAAATTATACTTTAAAAAAAATTATGTAAATATATTTTTCAATAAAAATCTAGATTAATAACTAATGTATAATAAAGTCTTTATAAATACAAAAAATATTGTATAGTTTTTCAACGGTGAAATTTCTCTTTTAATTTTATAAAACTTTCTATATATATATATTGATATTATGGAAGAATTCTAACTTTACCTCAAATTAAATAAATTTTCAAATTTACCTTCAAATGAAAAATTATTTTCATAAATACCTTAAGTTTATCATAAGAGGATAAAATAACCCTTCTAAATTATTTACAAATGTTTAAGAATTATATATAGAAGTTTATAAACATAACCCCATTCCTAAATACTAAAAGGGGAATTTCAATTTCCTACAAGTTTGATACCGTTTTTCAAATTTATTTTTAAAGGATAACTATTTTTTTGAATACCTTAAATTTATTATTAAAATGAAATTAATCCTGCTAAATTATTTATAAATATTTAAGAATAAATTATAAAACGTTTATATAACTTTATAAATTCTAACTACACCCCTATATACTAAACCCTAAACAATAGTCACTAAACCATCTATTCAAATGTTAGTGTATTTTTGACCAGTGTATTTTTGAAAGGGTAAACAAATTAGACTTTTTAAAATTTCTCAATACCTAACAGGTGAATTTTTATCATAACTTTGATACTAATTTTCAAATTTATCACATAAGGATAAGCATTTTCATAAATATCTTAAATTTGTGATTTCAAAGATTGAATTAACTCTTCTAAATCATTTAAAAATGTTTCAGAATAATTTACAAAATAATTATATAAGTTTATAAACCCAACCTCATCCCCTAAATAATAAAACTTAAACTTAAACAATAATCACTAAACCCTAAATTCAAATACTGTGGTATTTTTTTTAATTTAGTACATTTTTGAAAATTGATAGATTCTAGGGTGTTTTAAGAATTTTTTCATACTAAACTTTAAATAATAATCATTAATCCCTAAATCCAAACATTAGAAGATTTTTGATTCAATGTATTTTTGAAAGTTGGTATCTAACTCAATATATTTCAAAAGATTTCTCTTAATACTATTTAGTCCTTTTTCACCTAAAAATGTATTGACATTTTAAATACATATCTTTATACATCAAATAATTGAATAAGAACAACAGAAAATTTGTATCTACAAAATTTAATCAATACATATACCATAAAATTAAATACTTTCTCATTTTTAGATAAAAATATATTTTAAAATATGTACATCTTAAAAATTGTAAATAATCAACTTTATAAATTGATAACATAAAAATCCCAATATTATTAATTTGTAATTTTTTACTGTACATGTCTTATGAGTAAATAGGTTTAAAACTTAAAATCTTAATTCACGAACTTATTTAATTATATCCACAAATTCGTTATCAAGGCGGTAAATCAATACAATAAATAAAGTTAACATGATAATAATTACGATTGATATATAGTAGTCCTTATATATAGTTTATTTATCAATTTCATCGGAATTTGAGAATCATCGGATATCTGTTACTATTTTGGAAGTGGTTTATTTTTAGTTCTGAAAGGAAAATGATAAGAAAAAATTCATATGACTTTTATTGGCCGAAGCTCTACGCAACCCATTGGAAGAGCATATTCTATCGTATATATACCTGAAAACGAAAGTTGAGTATAATACTTTGTATCTATTTTGCTTAGAAACGACTTCTGGTCCGAATTCAAGATTTTTTCGTCCGTTCAACCAACCATTCGTTCGACCATGCCACATATAATTACTAGTTATAAAAATGTATTTAGTTGTTCACTTGTTTGATCAAAAAAATGTATGTAGTTGTTTTAAAAAGTAATTATTTGGACCAGTATTAGGCCGTGGGCCAAAACTGGGACTAGTTAGGCCAATATATTTTTCATAACCTTTATTGGACCTTATGAATTAGAGCTCTAACAAACGCAAATTCTCTTGTTTTTTTTTGTTAAAGAATACAAAATATCTTGATGGGGAATATTTTCTTACTGTCTCTACTTGAGAGACTAGAATATTTATTCTACTTATATTTTTAATTTTTAAAACATCCATATAGCAATTCTATCATTGAGATTGTTTTTGTAAAGGTATGGATGGTTGTAATGTTAACATTTAAAGTGAATGGAATATTTAGATGACAAAAAAAAGAAGAAGCAATTTTATCAGTGAGAATCACTTTAGAGAGTGATAAATCTACAAGGTTAAAAGACATGATAAAATTATTTGAGACGCCTACAGGAGTTTCAGTGTTCACTAGTTTTTACTAATTTCGTACACCAGTTTATATAATTGTAAGATAAATCTATTTATATAAGTTAGAATATATGTGCTTTTATATTTACTGAAATAGACTTATGATTCAAGTTTATGGAGTATGTATATAGATGCATCTTAAGAAACAACTTAATTATAAATTTAATATTCTCAACTTTATGGAATATTTATATACATGTTTTAAAAGTAAATATAATTTCAGACATATGCGCCATCATTTTTTAGCAAACTATATAAAGTTTTTATAAAAAAAAAAATTGGAATTATACAAGTACAGTTTTAATCTAAATATATGTTTACTTAAACTTATAATTATTTAACTAGTCAAATTCCACAAATATTTGTTCAGAATCTCACATCACTTCTGATTAATCACGCACATGCAATTTTGTAATGCAATATCTTATATATTTAACAATGACATTTGAGATAATATATATCATCAAACCTAGACAACTTTTCAGAGTGTTTCAACCGTTGATTTTGTGACCTTCCGGTGTATCGAGAAGATCATTAATCATATTTAACAAAACAGAAAATTGTGGAGGTCCTTAATCACTTTCCATATTGAGCTTACAAACAAAAACATAGAAAGAAAAAATTAAAGAAAAGTCTCATCAGATCATGTCTTAATCTACTTGATTTATCCTTTCTTTAGGCATAATTAATCATGGCCATTAATATATATATATATATCCTTTATCGCATAGTGGGAGTTGATTACATAAATTTATCCCAATGTTTAGTTAATTCTTCATTTAATCTACAATTTTTCTAGTATATTCTTCTCTCTTTTTTTAACACTTGTTACACTTTATTCTTGTGAATTTACAAATGAATAAAAATAAATGTTAAACGCTGAAATAAGAAAAGAAAACAACTTAAGAGAATATCATATCTTCTAGAAAAGCTGAAGGAACCCTAACCCGCTTTTAGAACGATACTTTTGGCACAGCTTAACAATCCCTTTGATGAACACAACAAAGTCTCGAAGTTCACTTTAATTACATGTACAAGCAGTTAAAAGATATATGTGCTTTTATATTTACTGAAATAGACTTATGATTCAAGTTTATGGAGTATGTATATAGATGCATCTTAAGAAACAACTTAATTATAAATTTAATATTCTCAACTTTATGGAATATTTATATACATGTTTTAAAAGTAAATATAATTTCAGACATATGCGCCATCATTTTTAGCAAACTATATAAAGTTTTTATAAAAAAATTGGAATTATACAAGTACAGTTTTAATCTAAATATATGTTTACTTAAACTTATAATTATTTAACTAGTCAAATTCCACAAATATTTGTTCAGAATCTCACATCACTTCTGATTAATCACGCACATGCAATTTTGTAATGCAATATCTTATATATTTAACAATGACATTTGAGATAATATATATCATCAAACCTAGACAACTTTTCAGAGTGTTTCAACCGTTGATTTTGTGACCTTCCGGTGTATCGAGAAGATCATTAATCATATTTAACAAAACAGAAAATTGTGGAGGTCCTTAATCACTTTCCATATTGAGCTTACAAACAAAAACATAGAAAGAAAAAATTAAAGAAAAGTCTCATCAGATCATGTCTTAATCTACTTGATTTATCCTTTCTTTAGGCATAATTAATCATGGCCATTAATATATATATATATATATATATATATATATATATCTTCAACCAATGTTTACGTGTGATTTACATCAGTTATACGTATTAAACGTGTGTCCTTTTCTGAGAAAATATCTATAAAAGGGATCTCATATATGAAATACAATAATAAATATATATGTTGTAAGAACATAAACAGTAATTGTGTCTGTTCAAAATTAAGTGATTTGAAATTGGTACGATTGATACCTCATAAAACTTTAAAAACGATGATTTCAACCATAAGAAATAGTGAAGAATTTTACCAAAAAAAAAAAATAGTGAAGAACTGTTTTGATTTTTACTTAAAAAATCTTAACAAATATTTTTGATATATGCTGGGAAAATGTACTTTCTATATGTTGATTATAAGAACTAGATGCATATGTTTATTACGAGAAAATGATATTATACTTATTGATAACATTTGTTATATGTATGCGTGAGACGATAAAACAGGACCGTGTTGGGATTTTGGGTGAAACCTTTTAAGGGGACGCCGGGAATCACTTTTATCTAATAAAACCATTGGGTTTACACGATATCTCTTTTGTTTTGCGTTTAATTCATATTGACTTATTTGATGATTTGATTTGTTTTTTTTGTAACTACAACTAATCAGAGATTGTTCAATATATGATCCCCTACTTCATTAGAACGTACAGTGTGGTGTGGTGTGGGTGATGAAGAACTTTAGCCTTCCCCATCGTAAGCATATATATATATATATATCTTCAACCAATGTTTACGTGTGATTTACATCAGTTATACGTATTAAACGTGTGTACATCAGTTATACGTATTAAACGTGTGTACATCAGTTATACGTATTAAACGTGTGTCCTTTTCTGAGAAAATATCTATAAAAGGGATCTCATATATGAAATACAATAATAAATATATATGTTGTAAGAACATAAACAGTAATTGTGTCTGTTCAAAATTAAGTGATTTGAAATTGGTACGATTGATACCTCATAAAACTTTAAAAACGATGATTTCAACCATAAGAAATAGTGAAGAACTGTTTTGATTTTTACTTAAAAAATCTTAACAAATATTTTTGATATATGCTGGGAAAATGTACTTTCTATATGTTGATTATAAGAACTAGATGCATATGTTTATTACGAGAAAATGATATTATACTTATTGATAACATTTGTTATATGTATGCGTGAGACGATAAAACAGGACCGTGTTGGGATTTTGGGTGAAACCTTTTAAGGGGACGCCGGGAATCACTTTTATCTAATAAAACCATTGGGTTTACACGATATCTCTTTTGTTTTGCGTTTAATTCATATTGACTTATTTGATGATTTGATTTGTTTTTTTTGTAACTACAACTAATCAGAGATTGTTCAATATATGATCCCCCTACTTCATTAGAACGTACAGTGTGGTGTGGTGTGGGTGATGAAGAACTTTAGCCTTCCCCATCGTAAGCATATATATATATATATCTCCTTTATCGCATAGTGGGAGTTGATTACATAAATTTATCCCAATGTTTAGTTAATTCTTCATTTAATCTACAATTTTTCTAGTATATTCTTCTCTCTTTTTTTTTAACACTTGTTACACTTTATTCTTGTGAATTTACAAATGAATAAAAATAAATGTTAAACGCTGAAATAAGAAAAGAAAACAACTTAAGAGAATATCATATCTTCTAGAAAAGCTGAAGGAACCCTAACCCGCTTTTAGAACGATACTTTTGGCACAGCTTAACAATCCCTTTGATGAACACAACAAAGTCTCGAAGTTCACTTTAATTACATGTACAAGCAGTTAAAAGATATATATATACCAGAAAACTATATATGATATATGCCTCGTTATAAATCTTTGAAGATTCTCATATTACCAGACTAATTGTCCTCATAAATTAGTACAACAAAGATCCAAATCAGATCGAGAGTATATCCTTTCGATTTTTGAAATATGATCCAAATCAAACAACACGTTGAAAATAAAAACATCTACAGCATTCGAGTTAGGTTTTAGGAACCATGTATGTGTGTCTAAGACATATAAAGACACATTGACTAGAAAGCTAATTCGTATCTAAAAATATATTTCAAAAGGTGTAGTGAACGATTGAGAGTCTAGATATCGTCTTGGTGGCTCCGTTAGGACGGCATCATATAGATCAATCATCTATGTAACTACAGTACAAGACATCATCACATACTAGAACCTTATAGTTTGAATGAATGTGAAACAAATAGAGGACAGTAAACCCATTGCCAGAGTGCCAGATAATACTTGAAATCATATGACCTAATATATTTTTAAGCAAGGTAAAATAGTATCAAAATGTTTGATAATTGTCCGATGTTTGGGCATGTCACGTAGCATTAGGGCTGGGTATTTTATTCGTTAAATTCGATTCGATTCGTTATTCGTTTCGATTCGATCCGAAAAATCCGAATATCCGTAAGTCTTCGAAGCAAAGCAAATATTAAAAATCACTATCCGTTAAAAACGAAGCAAATCACAAATACTAAAAAAATTAGAGACGAATATCCGATCCGCTCCGACTTTTATATAAATAGTTATATATCTATAGTTATATAGAATTTTTAATATATACTCTTATGTAATTTTATTTATAAAATTACTTATAAAAATATAATATGAAGAAAAGAATTATAAGATCTTTATTAAAAACTACAATTCTTCTTAAAACATTTAATTTATAAGAATTTTTTACGAATTTTTAAGAATTTATAAATAAACAGTTTCATTAATGTTTAATTTATCTTTTATAATAACAAATTTGTATAATATTTTCAGATTTACTTGTATTAAATATAGTGGAAAAGGTATCCGTAAATATCCGTGAATATTCACAAATATCCATAAATTTTCCGGATATCCGTAAAATCGAATATCTGTATTTTTTCGAAGCAAAGCAAATCGGAAAATCAGATATCCGTAAAGTTCGAAGCAAATCACAAATACTGAAAAATACGGTAATATTCGATCCGTGTCCACCCTTACGTAGCATATGACCGTGTAGATATGGAAGTTAAGTTGGTTTAGGTAATGTTGTAACTGGTATAAAAGTATTGTATCACATGATGAACTGAAAGCTATTTTTAAAAAAGCTTACACATTGGATCATTTGAAAGTAGGTCGTTTTTCTGCATATAGTTTTTCTTAATGGGGAAAGCAGAACATATAGTATAAATTTTTCAGTTAGGTTTACCTTTATTAAATACCGATAGAAGGGTGAAATTTACCAACCTACACATGTTCTTGAAATAATCTCGTTTGTTCGAATCATCCTAACATCTCGCTTATTAAGGGGTTTGTACATGTGTTCTCGCCCT
Source organism: Brassica carinata (assembly GCA_016771965.1). NCBI lineage: Eukaryota > Viridiplantae > Streptophyta > Magnoliopsida > Brassicales > Brassicaceae > Brassica > Brassica carinata. Next base: position 54,891,196 of record CM028692.1, read on the forward strand.
ATCCATCGTTTCAGTCTATGCCTATCATGTATAGTTTTGAGTTATTGTGCTTGGATGATAAAATCGTTATAAATCGGGCATCTTTATCATTCAAATTTGTTATATGTTGATAACACTTGGAAATAGTTTCGCGTAATTATTAATGGTAAGAGACAGACATATTGCAGCTTTCTAATTACTATGGTTTCGTAGTAAATAGATCATCAGGCGGGATGTGTGTGGGTGGGTGGTTGTGTTGAGATTGTGAAAGTTAGAAGGAAAAAAGAGATGGTGTGCACCAAAGCACTAGAAATCTCTGTGAATGCAAATAGGATGTCTCTTGAATATCGATCTGAGGGAATATGTGACTAAGAAATAATGTAATTAAATTAACTAATTAGAGGCTAGTTTCAGAAGAAAAAAAAAAGCTAGTTAGGGCCAGCAAGCATTTATTTGAGTTGGTACCGTACGTGTGTAAAATATGGTCCACATTTCTCGTTTTCTTTGATGAACATTTTTTGTTTCTTTATTTTTCAGTTTTAAATCGAAGTGTATATATATCGAAGTGAACATATAATTTTTCTACGCTGAACCGTATGTAAATCCAAACAGTCAACTTTATATTTGTGATATTTTATTATGTTTAGAAAATTATATAACAATGTTTATAGAAAACATATAAACCAACCTGTTTTGAGGATTTAAAAAAACTCATGACATTATTACATTTACTTTGGGACTCTTTAAGTTCAAATTCTGGATTTTTGAAAATTATAAAATAATATTTATGATACTACTAAAGGTGGCCTCATTTGTAAATTAATTTTTCAACATGTTAATCTTCACTTGATAAATGTAAATTAGAACATAAAATTTGGGACTCTTTGTTAAATAATTTTCATTAAACATTCATTAGCAAAAACAGAGGAAGTAAATCAATTTTGATATAGATAGAAGTCTACTGTTCAAAAAAAAAAATCAATTTTGATACACCACGAGTAGGAGCACTATTAGTCTACTACTGTTACCAAAAAACTATCTAATATGTGTACTTGTGAGAATCTCAGGTCAGATGTCAAAACTGAAAAGTCATACGAAAACCCTTCCTAGGAATCTGATAAATAAATTATTGGAGTTTGAAAATTAATAAGTATGTACACACCATAAGTATTTTAGACTTTTAGTGGTCGAAAAAATATGCCTAATTATCTGTAAAAAAATTCATAGTTATAATTATTTTATGTGACGTAAGAAAATCAAGAAAATATTCAATAAAGTAACAATAAAGTAATCGAAACTAAAAATCACATGAAATGGGTCGATTTGTTTGTTTCCTAAAATTTAATTTTTATTAATTTTTTTTTCTGGTGGAGTGATTATCTCAATATCAAAAGCGTGACATATGACATCTGAAACGTAAAGCTTTTTTCCCCACACCCACCCGGCCATCTATTTCCACGTCATAAATTTGTTACCTTCTGTGGCGATAATATGGGCCCCATGTCTCGATTGCCACGTGTAAATATTTCTTCCACTAGGAATCACATGTGTCGAATTTCGATTCGAGCAATAATCAGTAACGGAGGCCACAGAAAAATAAATAATCTAACCTAATTTTATTACAGCTTACAAAACGAAATTAGAAAATTCTTCAAACTTTTCTTCATTTTTGATAATACTTTATCGTTAATAACTATTTATTACAGCAAGATATAGCGATTATTGGACTTTGATGTGTTATTGTAATTTGTCATCAACTAACGAAGAAAGCAATATATTTTGCTATTTTTTGTATATCAGATACTATAAAAAAATGAAAATAGCAACATATTTCGTTTTCGACGTTTATTACAGCTTCCTCTCCGTTGTCGTAGTTCGTCCATGTCAAGCCTATATATTAAACACAGCCAAAATATCTATGTCTAGATTAATATAATTATCCTATAGCCGAATGACTAATATGTCCTCAATATTTGGTAATCTTGTAATTACACAGATTCGACATGATTAGTCAGGCTCTGTATATGTGTCGCATTGTCGCACATTAAGATTCTTTGGTGCAACCAAAGCACACTAAAATCAGCTGAAATATGGGGGAATATTGTACTTTTTGATCATCGCTAACATGAATTATGTGACTCTAAATTATTTCAGAAACTAGTAAAAGGTAGGAAAAATTGGCTAATTGGACTATATTGGGAAATAGTTTGTTTCTTTATATTTTTGATTCCATAACTTTTGTCTCAATATACCTTTGTCTTTATAAATATGAAATTACCTTCCAATTTATAATTTAATACAAATTAACTTTCTAATCCAATTTATAAATTACATTGGTTAATTAAGAATCAATAGTTGAATATGTATATATAGTTTATCTATTTAGTTTATTAGTATAATAATTCTAAACATTTAGTATTTTTTTTCTCACGATCAACATCATCTTTTCCATTTAAATAAAAATCTTTCTCTCAACTTCTCTTCGCGATTCTGACGATGGATTACAGTGAATCTAAAAGTATGGTAATATTAAAAAGCTTTCTTCCTGCGATTGTATTAATACATTTGCTTTGATTATGTTCAATAACTAAGTTGTATTGTATATGCCTTTTTATGAAATCATTGATGATTTTTCATACTTCTTATCTACAGTAACACTTATTGTTATAGTATTTTAAATTCATGATATATCATAAAAATTTACATGACGTTTGCATTCGCTATAAATCTTTTTACTCAATCCTTTGATGAATTTTGTAACTAATAACTAAATTTAGGTGCATACATCGTACTATTATAATGCATCGTGTTAATAGTAGTAAATTTATATATATATATATATGAAGTAAATAATAGGGTTTTTAATGTGAAACTCTTTAACATAATTCAGACAAAAACTATCTGTTAATGTATCAATTGATTTTTTGGCGTTAAGTTAAAACATGCATTTTAAATGATATGATGGTATATTTTTTAAAAAAATTAAAAATAAAAATAAATCAGATATTTTGGATAAAAAAATCTTTCACCAAAGAATCAATGTCAAACTTTTCAAAATATATGTTTTCTTTGCATTTTTACCCCAATCTCCGCGGGTGTATGTAAGAAGAAACATACGATTAGAACCCACAAATTAACGTTTTATGTGGCCATTTAAGAGAATGGTAACGCTGACTCTCTCAAGCATTTTTCAGCACACTAATCTCACAACAAAAAAAAATATCTAACAGAAAAAAAAAAAGAGGAAGAATCTCAGAGTAAATATTATATGAGCTTCTCGTATCATCACAACGAAATTATCCGATCACGGTGCTAGATTATCAACGGAGAAGGAACTAATGGAGAGCAACGATTCTTCCGGTGGTCCTCCACCGCCACCCCAGCCTAACCTTCCTCCAGGATTCCGGTTTCACCCAACCGACGAAGAACTAGTCGTTCACTACCTCAAACGCAAAGCCGCCTCGGCTCCTTTACCTGTCGCCATCATCGCTGAAGTTGATCTTTACAAATTCGATCCATGGGAACTTCCAGGTACGTGTGATCATCAATTCATCACAATGAAAAAAAAAATCATCATCATCATCATCATCATCATTTATTTTGAATACCAAGAGGTTCTAGGCAATTATCTTTCATACCCGAAATCACAACATGTAATATTAGTTTATTCTAAGTTTCATCCAAGTTACTACATCTTTTTTGTTATAAAACTTTTAATGAGTTTTTTTTTTCTTATTTCTCTTTGACGTGTGATCTAACTTTTTTGTTTTGTTTTGGTTTTATTTTTTATAGCCAAGGCATCGTTTGGTGAGCAAGAATGGTACTTCTTCAGTCCTAGAGATCGGAAGTATCCGAACGGAGCTAGACCGAACAGAGCGGCAACGTCAGGGTACTGGAAAGCTACGGGTACCGACAAACCGGTGCTAGCCTCCGACGGGAACCAGAAGGTCGGCGTAAAAAAGGCACTCGTCTTCTACAGTGGCAAACCTCCTAAAGGTATTAAGAGCGATTGGATCATGCATGAGTATCGTCTCATAGACAACAAACTAAACAACAGACCACCAGGATGTGACTTCGGCAACAAGAAAAACTCCCTCCGGGTATGTAATAATAACATACTATCTCTTCTTGATATTATCTTTGATGATTTGATTATATATTAAATTAAAATTTTTGGAATATTCTTATGTCAGCTTGATGATTGGGTGCTATGTCGCATCTACAAGAAGAACAACGCAGGTCGTCATGTGGATAACGATAAGGATCATGATATGATTGATTACATCTTCAGGAAAATCCCTCCACCGTTATCTATGGTGGGACTTCACCATAATGTCTCAAGATCAGTGAACTTCTTCCCTGGCGGTTACGGGGTTAATTTCTCCGACGGCGATCACGGTTTGTACGACGGAAGTGGCATGATCAACAACAACAACATAGCAGTCTGCAGCAACGGTGCTGGCTCCGTTAATGGTGATCCTAACGCCGTCGGTAACAGTTTGAATCCTGTTTCAGCTTCCTCTGGACCTGTGATGATGGCGAATCTAAAGCGAGCTCTTCCGGTGCCGTTTTGGCCTGTAGCGGAGGAAGAGCAGGATGCATCTCCGAGCAAACGTTTTCACGGCGGAGCAGGAGGAGGAGACTGTTCGAACATGTCTTCTTCGATGATGGAAGAGACTCCACCGCTGATGCAGCAAGGTGGTGTGTTAGGGGATGGTTTATTCAGAACGACGTCGTACCAACTACCTGGTTTGAACTGGTACTCCTCTTAAATCGATCTGTGTTTCGTCGCCGGTGTGAAAAAAAATTCCGTTGTCAGTGACGAATTGCAGAGTACGGTTTTTAATGATTGGTGGGGTCATTTGCATTATGTAATTTGAGATTTGTGTATATATTTTGGGTTAATTAATTGGTCATAGGGATTAGAGAGGGGGAGATGTGAGGCAAAAATCATATACAAACATAGGATTATTGAAAGAGTATACTGTTTTCTTAATTTAAATGTTGAAATGTAAAAAATATACATAGATAAGTATTATAGGTTGTAGAGATGCAAATAGTCAGTCATCTCAAAGATTGTATTCTCTTTGTAAAAGAAAACAATAAAAAAAAAATAGTTGTGTAACTGTGTACTTTTCACGTGTGGAATGTGTTTTACAAATTTAAGAGTCCCTAAATTTAACTGATGAGAAATAGTTAACAATACCATAAGTTAAGCCATTGAATGAAGATTGATTATTAGTTACTAATCAGTATTCACAATTTAGAAATAAACTTAATTATTTATCGCTATCTGGATCGGTCACTAATTTTTTCGTCAGTTTTAATGAAACATTGGGTGATAAAGAAATAAGGATTGTATATTTATCAAGCAATATGAAAAGCTTCCCCGTATATGAATTATATGGTACTGCACTGTGGTGTAGTGGTGAAAGTTCGAAGATTTGTACATTAGGTTTGTAGTTTAATTGGCAGAGAAAGAATTTTTTTTTTTGCAGATTATATGATACAAACTTTTTGGAAGTTTCAAAGTACTGTAATCAGAGCCATATGTTGTGGTCATGTATGCAGAGAGAACATAGCCATCATGGATATCATATGTTGTGGTCATGTACTACGGAGAGAACATAGCCATCATGGATATCATAAATATAGAATCTTTCGTCGCAAATGTTATAGGAAAAATTATATTATAGAATATTAGAATTACTGTTCATGAAATTGTTCATTATGTTCGCATATGCTGTATGTAATCGATAATCATATCTTACAGAATATATATTATATGATGATATAATCAAGGAATTGATCAATGTTAAAAAAGATTGAATTGTTTTTTTTAAATAGTTTCCTTTTTCATTTCAGAGAAAGATATGATATACTTTTTAGGTTTTGAAAATTATATTTTAGTTATTATTTTAGAGAAAGATATGATATACTCTTTCAAAACTTGTTATTTTTTTAAAACTAAATATTACCCTGGTGGATTGTCTAAACTTATCTCTTATGTCAAGCCCATGACTTCCTTTATAAATTATATCCATCTCTTTTCAAACGACGCAGTGGCCATGAATGTGTATCTACATTAAAATATCAACATTTATATAGACATTATTTTAAAAATAGTGAAGACGAATCTTATTTGGAAACATCCTGAACTTGCTGAACTAAAATAAAAAGTAATGATAAGCATCAACTACATTGTGTAGATAAGGAATTTCAATAATTGCTTGTAAAGCTATAAATATAATATAGTGTATACGATGGCCATCTCACGTTGATTGTGATTTTTCTTCTTATTTTCTATATATGTTTTGTGTATCAGTAGATACCAAACCAATACTCAGTTTTGTAAGAAAGAAACTATATTGTCAACCGGCGAAAAGATGACTTTTTCTTAGGTTCACTTTCTAGGGTGAACTTTTAATTTCACCGACCAATAATATTATATTATTTTATATTGAGTATTTTGTAAAAAAGTAAATAAATGACGGTCAAGTTATATTATGTTTTTAAAATAAAATGAATAAAAATAAATAAAAATAATAGTAGTTGTCAAAATAAAAAGATTTTTTTTAAAATATTTTTAACACCATCAGCAAAATACTAAATCATAAATCCCAAATCCTAAACACTAAACTCTGAATCCTTGGATAAACCATAAATCATATGGTTTATTATTTACCCAAATGTTTAATATTTATCCAAGGGTTTAGGATTTAGGGTTTAGAATTTAACGTTTAGGATTAAAGGTTTAATGTTTAGGATTAAGGGTTTAGTGTTTTAAAATTTAGTGTTTAATGTTCATGATTTAGAGTTTAGGATTTATCTAAGGGTTTAAGGTTTATCCAAAGATTTAGGGTTTATGATTTAGGATTTAAGATTTAGGGTTTACTGTTTTTCTGACGGCTTTAAAAATCATCAAATTATTTTTAAAAATTCATTTTTCTGTCAAGTACTATTTTTATTTATCTTACATTTTATTTTAAATAAATAATGTAAATTGACAATTATTTTGTTTCCCTTTTTAAAAGATACTAAATATAAAATAACACAATACTATTGGTTGGTGAACCTAGAAGTTCACCCTAGGGGGTGAAGCCAAAAATAACTCCGAAAAGATACCGTCAATATTGCGTATGTGTTATGTTAAATCTTACTGAATCATAAATAATAATATGATTTGAACAAATAACCCCCTAGTTAAGAGTGTTTCCAGATATGTTCAGGTGCGGGTGTCACTTTTTTCTGCTCAAAACTATTTTTTATCAACCTACACTTAGATTTTTATCAACCTACACTTGGATTTTGATTAGACATCTCCAAATGTATCCCACTAGTCATGGGTCATACAAGAAAGGTCGTGACTGATCAAAGATTTTGATTTAAAGCTTTTTGTTTGTTTGTAAATGCAATTATAAACGCTAATAGGCAGTAAGTATTCTTTGGACATGATTTTTGACATCTTTATTTAGCGATTATGTTGTGAGTTTTTCTAAACCTTTTGCCCGTTAAGGAGTAAGGAAATCTACATCACTGGAAAAATATTCCAAGTTACGGCCAGGATACCGGACACATGTACAAAGGTTTTCTAAGATCTTTTGACGTTTAAGGGTTTCGAAATATTTTAATGTAATTAGTATACAAGATTATATAAGGGTTATTGCCTCTAACGATCACAAACCCCCTCTTTGAATTTGAAATGGGAATATAGGTATATGGCTTACTTTGATGATCGGATCCCGGTTTAGGTGTATCTGCCTCTTGACAATCGTGTGGAAATTTGGTTAGGGTTATAATTCAGATGTAGCTACCAAACCTAATACACACATTATGTGGCTGGTGCATACAGGTGCTAGGTTCGATATTGTTTCAGACCAGTGGTGTCTTTCTCTCATGCAACTCAAGCAATGCACCTCGTGACGCATCATGCGGTCCTTATAAGGTGTTTGGCACACGTACCTAACTACTACGGCAAAGCCACAAGCAGATAAAGAAGCCTCTCAGCATTTAGCACAAACCCAAGGCCATCTGAAGAAGATATTGTCGAAATATGTTGCCTTCATGTCGTGACCTGAGTCGTCAACATCCGTTGAACGAAATTTATTTTTGGTTATAATGAGCTAGCTACACTCACATAATCACATTAGGCAATATTTACAATTAACAAAAAATAAATTATAATTATAGCTAGTAAATAACCACAAGATGTTGGTTTACTGATAAACAGTGGATATAAAAATTACTAAAAAAAATTATACATAATAAATTAAAGATTTGTAAGATGAAAGTATATAACCAGTATTTACAAAATATAAATTCCCAATAAAACCCTCCATAGACACTTATATACATTTTTTTAGCACAAAACACTTATATACATACATTTATATAATTGTTCTAAAAATATGATAAGTTCCGGATCTTAGCTTCATAACTCAAACTCAGATCAATTTTTTTAGATATTTCGAATTAAAAAATAATAATCTCTATACCAAAAGTACTTTGAACTCGATGTTTGAGTGTAAACTGGTTCAAAGATAATATAAAGAGAGAAGCGGGGCGAACAAAGACGTTTTATAGATCTGAGATATGTGATTACAAACGGATGGAAAGAGTGACTAAACAGTCGGAGAAATACAAGGCGGCGAGTATCTATGAACTTGTCGAAACCCTAGATCTAGCCGCTCGAGTGAGTATGTAAAAGTCTGGATCCCTTTCTTACTGTTGCCTCTTTCCCTTTTATAGAGCCTGTCTTGCCGTTCGCCCTAGCGCGCTTACGCTTCGTTGGGCTTCTTTCTCTGTTGGGCCTTATTGGGAGCCCCTTTAAAGATGTGTTTGGATATTTCTCCTTTGGTCGGTCTAGCCGGTCGGCTAAAGCCGCCTAGAGTCGATGGGCCGGCGATCCTAGATAGTCTCTTTTATTTGATGGGCCTTGAGGAGTGGTATAACCCATCTCCTACAATAAGTCCCCCCCAGTTCATTTGTGAGCACCTTTGTGGTCTCAATGAATTTATGGGTCAGGTTTGATCAGATGAAGGAGTCTTATCGCGTGGATAATCGGCCTTTCGTCTTCGGACGCGCGTTTGGCCGTGCGGCTGGATGTGTCCTGGAGGTGACGTGTTTAGTCGCTCAGCCGGACATCCCTTTGGTAGTGGCGTGCTCGCCTGCCGTGAATCTCACGATCGGTCTATCTCGAGTCTTGGCCGCATCATCGTTTGTCAAGACCGACCTCCGGTTTAGACCGGTTTGGTGTGGACCGGTTTGCCGCAGCGGAGCGTTGGTTTTGTCTAACCGAACGCTGGTTCGGGCGGGAAGGCGAACCGCCGCGAGTAACTTAATGGGTTCTTAAGCCCAATTAGGCCTGTTTAGGCATAATTAATGCCACGGGGTGCGTGCCCAACTTTTTGCTATAAATAGTTAACTCTCCTCTGATTTCGTCATTCTTCTCTGCAGATCTCAGGTATTTTTCTCTTCTCTCCCTTCTCTCTTCTTTCTCTCTCTAGATCTCAAGTAGTGTTAATCCGAGTCTTTCAGCTGTTCGAGTGAGCGAGTTGGTGAGTTATGTCTTCGAAGAGTCGGTTATCTCGAGAGGAAAAGGGGAAAGCTGTCGCCGTTTCTTCAAGTCCGGCTAAGGACATCACGGCCCGTGGGAGTCCCTTGGATGAGTTTAGCTTGATCCATCGGGACGCGATGCGAGACACCGAGAACCTTGACATGTCTCAGCGCCTCTTAGTCGCCGACGCGCATAGGTTGATCCGAGAAGGCGAGTCGCTCTCCAACGAGGAGAGTGATAAGGACTGCTCTAGTCCCGTGGATAGTCGGTATGAGAGGGGAGGAGACGAAAGCACTTCTAGCGGCGCGGGTAGTCGGTCTGAGAGGGGAGGAGACGAAGGCAATTCTAGCGGCGCGGGTAGCCGGTCTGATGACGAGGGGAGCGATGATTCCGACTCTTACGTTCCGAGCCAACAAGAATTATGGGAGAGGCACAGGCGCGTTCGTTTCGACCAGATCGATTGTAGACCCACCGTCTATCATCCAGGTGGGATCTTTGAAGAACTGGCTGCTCTTCCCGCGGAGCTTCTGCGGGATCCATGGACAGAGGGTCAGCGGGGAGGCGTTAATGCGGGACATGCTCCACTCACAATTCCGTGAGGGGTCTTCTGCGGCGCTACAGGGGAGCCGGCGTGACGTACATCATTTCGTCTGCCGAGCAAAGGCCTTGGTCCCCTCCGATTGGCTACCAGTGCTTGTGCGAATCGTACTTCGAAGACGACGCTAAGTTATGGTTCCCGATTCCTCGGCTGATCACGTCATACGTCAGGAGACGCGGGATTGCGATCAGTCAACTGAAGATCGGCTCGATTCGTAATGCAGTCATGCTGCTGGTGATGGGAGCGAACGATGTCTCGATGTCGGTAAGGGTTTTGGTGGCGACTACCAAGGCCGAACGAATTGTCTATTCGGTGAAGATCGCCCGAGTTACAATGTCTTGACTGGACATCCGAGGAAGACAAAGAATTGGCAGCGTGCATATTTTTACGTCAAGGCAGACGAACATGCCTTCGCTGAATCGCTAGAAGATGATTTCCCCGTCTTGTGGACTAAGAAGATTGGTAGAGAACGACAGTCGTTGCCTAGTTGCTTTTGCCGTTTGCTGACCTCCTTTTTCTTTTGTTTGGCAGGTCGTCATCCGAATACGATCGCATACCCGGAGAACTTCTTCGGTAGCGCAGATCATAGCCCGCCGATCATCTTCGCTGGCCTGACCTGAGTCGGAGTGGATACGTCGGCAGCAGGCTCGAATTGCGAGAGGTACCCTCCTTTCTTTTACCTACCTCTTCGCGAATTTCAGAATTTATACGCACTGACAGGCTTCTGTTTGCTTCGCACGCAGTTGATTGGGAGTCGAGACAGCCACTGATAATCGGACCGAGGAAGTCCCGGTTAAATCTTTTCTGGCGAAATGAGAGGATACTCAAAAAGGCACGCGAGATGGAAGGGACCCCGGACTTGAGCGCTTTACTCAAGGGTAGGCTCCAGTTGTTGAAGAAATCGGCTACCAAAGCTTCGTCGGCTAATCCGGTCGTAGAGGACGCTTCTCAGGAAGTCGATCGTTCCTACTCGGCCGACCAGACTGTTGATACGGATCCCCCGGGTCCCGCGTCGAAGAAGAAGGTGCAGAAGAAGAAGAGCAAGAAGGTGCTTTCCGGGGAGGATGCTCCTCCCGAGGAAGAGACTGTTCCCCCTGAAAGATCCACGGATGATCCTTCTAAAAAGAAAAAGAAGAAACCGAAGAGGCCGCGCAAGGATCCTGACTGTCGCGGGAGCCTTGCTGAAGATTCGTCGAAGGAAGCGCCAGAGGAAAAACCGAAGAAAAAATCGAAGAAGAAGGTTTCTATTCAAAAGGCGCAGCGGTCTCCTGGTTCTGACGAGGCGCCCGCTACGCAGGGGTCTCCGCATGTTGGTGTAGAGGTCGCGATCCGTGACTCGCAGGAGGGGGCTCCATCCGAAGGCGTTCTCGCGAGAACTGAGTCGTCTGACGGACCGCGTGTCCTCCCCACCCAAAACCGAGGGAGTGTCCCTCCACGCGTCAGCTCATCTGAAGGCTCTCTCGGGAAGAGGCCAAGGATCGAATTCTCCGATCGAGTGGAGTTCGTATATAACGAGAAAACTCCGCTGGTGTGTAATCCCGGCCGATGTGCCGATCTCTCTCGGCAGATCCGAGGTAGTCCCAGGGAAATGCCTATCGTCGAGGATCTTTTCTTCAAGGACGACTACATCGATGCGGCGCTGGCGAGTAGACGGGTAAGCCTTCCAACGCATACTTCCTCTGACAATTTTCCTTGCTTCGTACTAATGCTGTAAGTTTGTGTGCTGACTACCAGGCCGATGGATGCATGAACGTGCTGGTCGAGAAGTACGATACCGCATTGAAGCAGACATTGACCGAGCTGGGTGCCTCCACGAAGCTCGCTAAGGTGCGGCTCGGGGTTATTGAACGGCTGAGAGCCGAGCAGAAGAAGGCCAGCGAGAAAACTCTTGAGGAGAAGGAGGTTCTCCGAGTGAGGTTCGAGGAACTAGAGGTTGCGTTGAAGACTGATCGTGCGGCAAAGAAGGAGCTTGCACACGAGAAGGCGATTCTCGAGAGCGCCAAGGCTGAGTTGGAAAAGGAGAAAGCGGAACTTCGGGCTGAACGGGACGCCGTCACTCAGAAGTTGATCCAGGAGAGAAAGCGTCTTAGAGACTCTCGAAGTCAGGAGGTTACCCATGAGAGGGTCCGGGTCCAGTCGGCAATGACGGACAAACTTAGCCGCCACCTTGGCGTTGGCTACGGCTAACGCGATCTTCCGAGAAAGAAGAATCTGGCCGGTCAGGCCTCTGGGACGAGGAAATGCCTCGAGATGATCAAGGAGGAAAAGCTGGAGATCACTCAGGAGCTTATAGAAGTATTTATCCAACAGGAGGCGGAGCATAGCGCCGAAGTCGCCAGGCTGGGGATTGGACCGCTCCCGGAGGACGAACTGACTCTTTCTCCCCTCATTCTTAGGTCCAGGTTCGTCAACGAGGAGTTCTTGGCTACACTTGACCCGTATGGGTCGAATGATGACTTAGTTGGGTCGGAGACGGCCTCGCAGCTCCGAACGCCCAGTGAGGTTCCTGGGGAAGAGTCGGTTATCCAGTCGGGCGAAAATCCAGTTGATGGGGAAAGAGATGCTCTTGTCGACGGCGCGATCGGCGAGAAAGACGATGCCCTGGCTCGGGAGGATCGTCCGCAGGTTAGTGACCCGACGAAGATTGTCGAAGTTCCCGATTCCTCTTCGGGGGAGGAAGGTGAGAATGCCGAGACGGATGAGTCGCCATCCCCTCCTCTTGTCGCACCGGAGGAGACCTCCAGGAAGCAAGATGAGTTGGATCCCGCGGGCAAGTTACCTACCGCGGCGCCCGTTGAGCAGACGACTTTGTCTGAAGAGGCTGAGGGAGCGAATCAGGCGGCTCCAGAGGGTGTCCCGGAGAGTGTCGTTCCTTTGGAGGAAGGCGAAGTCGAGCCTACTGGTGCGGACGATTCCTCCGCTTAGCTTTCTTGCTGTTGTATCGCTATTTATGTTTTCCTTTGCATTTTTTATTTACGGAGCCTTTGTTGTAAAATTAGAACACATGGTTCGTTTAACCGGTAAGCCGCCGATTTGAGCGGGCTTCTAGTTATCTCGCCGTTTTAGCACTCATTTCGAACTCAACTGAACTGAAGTGTGTCCATGAATTTATTCGAGTTGACCAAAGTTAAAAATGCGAACATATTAACGTGTTTAGTTGAGAGTAAAGTTTCCAGTCCAGCTGGCTATTGAATAGCGAGTTTACTCGGCCAAACATTCACTCGTTGTTCAGACAGTGGCTTTGAATTTTGCTCTCGAGTCGGTCAATGTACATGATTACATAGGTGACGCACGACTCATCGGTCCCTCAGCTAAGTGTCGGATCAGGACAAGGCTGATTAGTGGATGCGAGTGTCGCGTCTTCGTCTGTTGACGAGAATACGGACATCGCCCTGGTTTCTTGTTGGACCGTAACCAATTTTTGACTTTGGTGTTGTTATAGCTGGACCGGTTAGGACTGCCTACGTACCTCGGGGGAGTATCAAGCCGTTCGTAGTTCGATTTAACCGAGCAAAAGTGGCTTTGAGGGCGCATTTACTCGGGCGAGTAGAAGTGACACAAGGTGTGCATCTACTCGGCGCTTTTTTTTTTTTTTAACGGAAGTGATTGTGATCATCCGCTCCGGATTTAGTCGATCGGTTAGAAGTGACGCTTGTTCATCTACTCGATCGGTAAAGAAAGTAAAGGGTTTGGCGGTCTGCTCCCGACGAAGAGATTAAGTAAGGTGATGCTGGATCTTTTACTTAATCGGGAGAGTGCTGGGTCTTACGAATAGTAACGACGCAGGTGCATGGAGTTCCATGCCCTTGGGACGTCTTCTCCGCTGGACGTCTGAAGCCGGTAGACACTAGGCTTAACGACTTTGACTATCTTGTAGGGTCCTTCCCACCGTGCTCCGAGTTTCCCAGCGTTCAGTTCTTTGGTGTTCTCAAAAACCTTGCGCATGACTTGATCGCCCAGCTCCAGTGGTCTTGCCTGAACCCTCTTGTTGTAGTAACTCTCAATCTGGTGCTGGTAATTCGGATCACGGGCGGAGCTTGATCTGGCGTTCCTCGGTTCGTCGAAGTGCGTTAAGGAGCATGTCTTCATTGAGCTCGGCGTGTTGCGGCATTTTGGAACGGCGGAGGCTACTGACGTTGACTTCAGCTGGGGCCATAGCTTCGACTCCATAGGCGAGAGAGAAGGGTGTTGATTTGGTCGCCCCCCTTGGAGTCGTGCGATGGCTCCAGAGAACTCCGTCGAGTTCGTAGGCCCAGTGGCCTTTCTTCAAGTCCAAGCGTTTCTTGATTCCATCCATGATGAGTTTGTTAGAAGACTCAGCATGGCCGTTCTGCGGGTATCTTGGCGTGGAGGGGCTTAGCGAATGTTCCATTTTCATGAGAACTCTTTGAAGTTTCGGACATAAATTGGGAGCCGTTGTCGGTTACTATCTCGTACGGGAGACCATGGCGGCAAATGACGTTTTTCCAGACGAAACAGCGGACTTCCTTGTCGGTCACTTGAGAGAAGGCTTCTGCTTCGATCCACTTTGTGAAATAGTCGGTTAGGACTAGGATGAAGCGGCGTCCTCGAGAGCACACCATGGGACCAATGATGTCCATAGCCCAACGCATGAACGGGTAAGGAGCGGTGGACGTCTGTAGCACTTCGGTTGGACAGTGGATAATGGAAGCATGTCGCTGGCACTTGTCGCAGCGACGGGAGTATGATTCGCAGTCCGAGTTCATAGTCGGCCAGAAAAGACCGGAGTTTCTGATCTTTAAAGCTAATGCGCGTCCGCCGGAGTGGTTTCCTCCCGCACCATCGTGCGTTTCGGCCATTACGCGTCGGATCTCGTCACCGTGAATGCATTTGAGGAGGACCCCGCTTGCGTTGTATCTGTATAGTTAAATGCGTTCATGGCGTAATGGCGCTGCACCTTTTGAGCCGTCTGGCTTCCCACTTCTCGGTTGGCAAGACACCGTTCGAGAGGTAATTAATAAACTCCGAGCGCCAGTCAACAGGCTGTTGGTCGGACTGGGTCATCTCAGTGTCGTTGATAGGGGCGACGAAGGTAGTCGCCTCGGCTGAAATGCTGATACTTGGTTCGTCGATGTGGTGTATTGGGATGGTTCTCTTGACTTGATCACGGAGCCTCTGCCGAGGGCTGCTAGATGCGTCTGCGGCGTTGTCGCCCGCGAGGCACCTTAGTGAGCTCGAAGAATTCGAATTCTCTTGCTAAATCTTGGACGACACGGAGGTAAGCGTCCATTCGGTCGTTGCGAGCATCGTAGTCTCCATTGAACTGACTGGCTACCAGCTGCGAATCGCAATACGCGCTTAGACGTTTTGCTTTGACAGCCTTTGCCAAGCGAAGGCCGGCTATCAATGCTTCGTACTCGGCTTCGTTGTTTGACGCCGGGAAATCAAAGCTGAAAGATTGTCTTATCAGTTCGCCAGTCGGGGATTGGAGTTGGACACCAGCGCCTGAGCCTTTGTTTGTCGAGGAACCGCCTACATGCGTATCGGTTCTGGTTTGGTGGTTGCAAATTCTGCTCGGTTCTGGTGCCAATTCGACAAGGAAGTCGGCGAGGACTTGAGCTTTCGCGGCCGTTCGGTTCTTGTAAGTAATATCCAGCTCACCGAGCTCCACAGCCCACTTGGTGAGGCGACCAGCCCGGTTTGTGTTCTGCAGGACGGTGCGGAGCGGCTGATCGGTGAGTACCTCAACTGTGTGCGACTGGAAGTATGGGAGCAACTTCCTTGCTGCTTCTACCACGGCTAGGGCCATCTTCTCGAGGGTTGGATAACGAGTCTCCGGGCCGGTCATGCGCCTGCTTGTGTAGAAGATCGGCTTTGCTCCCTCGGTCCTCTTTAATGAGGGCGCTCTGGCATGTGGCTGGACACCGCAATGTAGAGTGACAGGGCGTCTCCTTCGTCTGCTTGGCAAGGACGGGCGGGTCGTGAGGTACTTC
The DNA here is from genome assembly GCA_016771965.1 of Brassica carinata. Classification (NCBI taxonomy): domain Eukaryota; kingdom Viridiplantae; phylum Streptophyta; class Magnoliopsida; order Brassicales; family Brassicaceae; genus Brassica; species Brassica carinata. The sequence goes on from CM028692.1 coordinate 54,907,283, forward strand.
TTCAGTTGTTGGAAAGCCTCCTCGCACCTTCGTCCCAAATGAACTTTTATTGCCGGAGAAGGTCGTAAAAGGGAGACATTTGTCGGTCGATCTAGAGATAAATCTGTTAAGGGCGGCGATGCGACCAGTTAACCGTTGAACTTCGCGGCTGTTCTTGGGGCTAGGAAGGTCGAGGACGGTGGATATTTGCTTCGGATTGGCTTCATGCCTCGTTGGGTAACGATGTAGCGAGGAACTTCGCTGAAGAGACTCGAGCGTGCATTTGGCGGATTTAACTTCATTCCGTACTTGTTGAGTACTTCAAAACAAGCGTAAATGGCTAAGATGATCTTCCGCGTGCAGTGACTTGACTAGCATATCGTCGATGTATACCTCCATAGTTTGACCCAGTTTGTCCGCGAACATGCGGTTAACGAGCCGCTGGTATGTCGCGCCGGCGTTCTTCAGGCCGAAGGGCATAACTTTATAACGGTATGTTCCTCGATCGTGATGAAGGCCGTTTTCGCTGATGCGTCGGGGTGCATCATAATCTGATTGTAACCTGAGAATCGTCCATGAAGGTAAGCATCGTTTCCTGCGGTTGACTCCACGAGGCGGTCAATGCTCGGTAGCGGATAGCTGTCCTTCGGACAAGCTTTGTTAAGGTCGGTGAAGTCGATGCAGGCCAGCGACTTCCGTTCTTTTCACTACTCTTGGGTTAGCTAGCCACTCCGGTAGCGAACCTCTGTGTCGAGCGGCCCCAAGTAGTCGTTCGACTTCTTCGTTCACTGTCTTCGATCGATCTGGTCCTAATTTGCGGTGCTTCGGCGGATGGGCTTGAACGCGGGGTCGAGATTAAGCTTCGTGGGTTGTGATAGCGGATCGATCCCTTTCATGTCCGATAGGGACCATGCGAAGGTGGATACGTTATCCCTAAGGAGCGTGGTAGTGCCTGCTGCATGTCGTCGGCTAGAAGCCGACTTCGCACCGTCTTCTTTGGGATCGAGTCGTCTATCGGCATCTCTATGATCTCGTCCTTTTGAGGATAGGTTAAGCTGGTGGGATGAAAACAGCGTTAACGAGGGATGGTGGCGCTGTAGCTTGGCGGTGGCTATCAGCGAGGTCAGCGGCTTGCTGATCTCCTCGGGACGGTTTTGACTGTCCCGTCTACCCGGGAACTTGATGCGGTGGTAGGTAGGCGGTATTGCTTGCATCGAGTGTATCCATGGTGTCCCAAGGATGACATGATAGGGTGCCTTCGTCTTGCACTGGCCGAATTTAACCGTCCTGGTAACGCCGCGCTTCCGGACGGAAGTCGGATTGTGCCAAGAATGGTTTCGAGGAACCGTTGAAACTGTCAGCGTCCTCGGCGAAGGTTTTACGCCGGCGAGATCGATTTCCATCTTTTCGGCGTTGCTCGAAAGATATGGTCGACGGAGCTGCCTCGTGTCGATCAACACTTTGGTTACATCATATTCACCGATTTCAGGGCGACTAGCAAGGGATTGTTGTGTGGGGCGTGAACTCCAGTCAGATCATCGGAAGAAAAGCTGATCGGGGTGTGGCTTGGCGGCCGTGGGCCATCGCCTCGGCGGTTGCTTGGCGCCGTAATTTTGACTGAGCGGACAGAGTCGCCACAAGGTGACGAGCCGCCCAAGATGACGTTTAACCGTGGTCGCGCGATCGTTCGTTTGATATCTAAGAACGCGCGAAGGTCCACAGAAACGCTCTGGTCGTCCGGCCGATGGCACCAGTTTTCAGATGGCGTTGGTCGCTCTGGCAGCCTCCCAAGATCTGTTGGCTTGGAGCGATTGAGCCGCCGCGTAATCGGTTTCCTTGGCGTTGAGTTGGTCGCGCAGATCGGTGACGGCGTATCGGTCGGCGAGGTAGGCTCGGCGGTTCCCAGACGTTGTGACTTGCTGGTTAGGAGCTTAAAGCGAAGGTCGGCGCAGTTGACTTCATCGCTGTCGTGGCCCTGCGGCGAGGAGGTTCCGCAAGTCGCTTGGCGTTGGCGAGCAATCATCCTCGTCGTCAGACGATAGGGGCTGCTGAGAACGTATCACTTTGATGTGTTGTCGATTCGCCGGTTGCTCCTCGTCCGCTGAAGAGGCTTCGTTGTCAGCGTCGTCTGCGGGTTTGTTATTTTTTTGGCGTTGCTCCTCGCCCTTACTGCCAGACTTTCGCTGGGCGCGCTTCTCCTTGTTCTTGGACCAACTTTTGCCGGTTTTCTGTTTCGCTTTTGGAGATTGAACTTTGAAGTCGCCACTCTCAACCTTTGAAAGGAATTGGGCGTACGCCATCCGACACTCAGACGTGTCGTGCCCTTTGACATCGTGGTATTTGCAGTGCTTGGTGAGGTCGACTCCTTTAGAGGATCCGGCACCCGTAGTAGGTGGCGCGGGTAGTGTGGGTGGAGCTGGCGGCGGGCTTGCAGAATTTTTCAGGGCTGCAGTCGCGATTGTACCGTTCCAAGGCTTCGCTGCGTGTCAGAAGCTTGTGACCGGTCGGTTGTTTTCGTCGACAACGAACAAGAGACCGTTCTTCGGATTGTTTTTATCGACAGGGGCGTGCTGGCGTGGCTCCTGCTTTGCTTCAGCGGATTTAGGCATCGGCGTTTTTGCAGCGCCATGCTTAACCAAGATTGCTTTGGTATCTTCCTCCATGCGGATGAAGTTGTGCGGCGGCGATGGCGTCCGGAGAGGCGTGGAAGGGCTTGATACAAGTCCTCTCGAACTTAATCCAGTGCGAGTGTTCATCGAGGCGTCGATGGCGATGTGGTCGGGGATGTCGATCCTGACACGACCGATTTGAAGCGCTCCATGAAGTCGCGAGGCTCGGTCTTTCGTGCGCTTGAGGTTCCATAAGCTGGAGGCTGTCGTTTCTCGCTTGGCAAACATGATGTTGGTCTTCGAGGACGCCGGCGAAAGTTCCACGAAGGCTGGCGATGGAGTTCTCGAGAGTCCCGAGAACGAGTTAAAGCTTGTTCGTGAAGTGTCTCCACGAACAGTTGGCGATGAGCAGCATCCTTCGTCATCGGTAGTCGAGCATGAGCCATCGCGATGTTGAAGGCTTTCATATGCTCCACGGGACAGCCGCCAGGTTTATCGCGTGGGGCCGCATCTTCGATTTTTGGAAGTTGGCGTCGGTCAGTAGCGCTAGTAGCGAAGTACGTTCGGTTGGCGAAGCGCTTCGATCTGTGGCGCAGCACTGGTGACCTTGTGAATGGTGGAGCTCATCTGTTGAAAGTTGAGCTTGAGCGCGGCTATCTCACGTATGGTCGTGAGATCTGGAGCTACTGGAGCTGCTTACGCGGGGGGAGTCTTGGTGGGTTCTAACTCTTCGGGGGCGTCGTCGGCGACTGGAGCCGTAGGGTTAGTGTTGAAGAGTTGTCGTCGGAAAGGTCGAGGGTTACTCGTTTGTCCGGCGGGAGCCGTTGTCAGCGCCGCAACGAGCATAGCGAGCTGAGCTTGGGTTTGCTTCTGTATCTCGTCCTGTTGAGCGAAGCGCGCCATGACTGAGCTCATGAAGTCGAGCGGAAGAGGAGTCTCGGGTTCAGAGGGTGGATTTGGCTCTTCCCTCACGTCGCCGGAGGTGTTGGTCTCGGGCATGGTTGATCTATGCTTATTTACTTTGTTCCTAGCCCACGGTGGGCCAAATTGTTGAGTGTAAACTGGTTCAAAGATAATATAAAGAGAGAAGCGGGGCGAACAAAGACGTTTTATAGATCTGAGATATGTGATTACAAACGGATGGAAAGAGTGACTAAACAGTCGGAGAAATACAAGGCGGCGAGTATCTATGAACTTGTCGAAACCCTAGATCTAGCCGCTCGAGTGAGTATGTAAAAGTCTGGATCCCTTTCTTACTGTTGCCTCTTTTCCTTTTATAGAGCATGTCTTGCCGTTCGCCCTAGCGCGCTTACGTTTCGTTGGGCTTCTTTCTCTGTTGGGCCTTATTGGAAGCCCCTTTAAAGATGTGTTTGGATATTTCTCCTTTGGTCGGGCTAGCCGGTCGGCTAAGGCCGCCTAGAGTCGATGGGCCGGCGATCCTAGATAGTCTCCTTTATTTGATGGGTCTTGAGGAGGGGTATAACCCATCTCCTACACTCGAGCACAGGGAAGTCACTTTTATAAATTGTTATTATGATATGTGCTCAAAACCAAACCAAAATCGTATTGATTAGAACTATAGAAGATAACAGTTGTTACATTTCCTTTTCATAGAACTAGTCGTCCACGAACTTTCAGAAAATGTAATTTTTAAAAAATCAAGAAATTGGGTCTTTAAGAAAAAGAGAACGAAAAGATATGGAAATAGAGCATACGCTGTATGCATAAAAGAATACTAGAGGAAAGGGCCACCGATGGACCATATGCTTCTACATCAGCAAAAGGAATCATTATCTTTAAACCAAGAAATTAAAAACGCCTTTAATTACATTCTCTTCTAGATACTAAGTACAAACCGCCTTTCAGATATTTTGACATCATCAATACTATTAAAGTTGAAGTATGCCCTATTGATATATGTTGAGTCTAATAAAAAAAAACACGGAAGCTATATAACTGCATAAAGTATAATGTATAATCTAACTGCAACAAAAAAAAGAAAACTGCATAACTTAATATATAGTCAACCGTCCATAACCTCCTATTTTTAAGGGCTACAAAATATTGCAACAACTATATAAGTATTTATTTCCTAGAACATTACTATCAATTCTTTATCATCCCATATATACATGTATTTAATTATTTATCATCCCAAAATCTTCTACTTATAATATTTAGTTCTCCGGTTCATATTTTTTATTTTATAATTAACCTAACAAATATATAATATAACATTAGCTTTAATATTTTTTATTTTTATTTTACAAGGAACAATTAAATTTAAAATTGAGATCAATATATATGTTTTAAGTAAATTTAAAAAAATCAGTTAATATAATATGGTCACAATTAATATCATTATATATATTTATAAAAATAAAATATTTAAAGTTAGTTCACATTTATAATATTTAATTTAATAGTGTGTCAGGTAATAATTTATGTTTTCATGATTGTGATTTTTACGGGTTATTAAAACAAATATACACTACAACAACATAACTTATATATCATCCAAAAATGGGATTTATTCAACCATACATTTTTATTAAATATTTTACATAGACATTAAGTTTATCAATTAACAAAGCACTTGATTAAATATAGTTTAACAGGGTTTAAGTGGAGTTTTAGTAAAATTAAATATTCATATAAACTTATTTACTTTAACGGGTTTTAAATAGGTTATTTGATAAAGTTATATTTATCAAATGTGCTTTTACTTAAAGTTAGTGAAAACCAATTAATCCATTTACATATATATATATATCAAAAATTAATTTTCTAAAAATATTTTTCAAAACATTTGTTCGGTTTTGGTCTTGGGTTTGATTTAATATTGATTTTCGGATATAACAAATTAATAACCGTTCGAGTATATAGGTCATATTTAATAGAATATGAGACTTTGATTTTCAAGTTGATTCCAAATCGGGTTTTCTGAATACGAATATTGTTGACTAATTATATTAGGTAACTACTAAAAAAATATAATATATTACAAATTTTGGAAACAAAGTTTAAAAATAATTTTTGAATTGCATATGATACAAGTGTATAGTTACGCAACTTACCAAAAGTTATATTAAAAATTTTTAATTTTAAATACAAATATGATTATAAAAGTTAAATATCTGAAGGAAAAAATTTAAAACAAAAAATATACCCGCCCTTTGAAAGGGCGGGTCAAAATCTAGTTACACTTAAATTTGGAAAACATACAGTACAATATTTATTTCAGGTAACACTTGCCATACATTTTCCATACCCTTTTGTTTTTCAAAGTATCCTTCATGAAACGTTGAAATATCTATATTTATCTCCAAGGAAAACAATGAACAATATCTTGTTGCTTTCACATCATATGGGTTCTTACAGAAAAACGATTGTGCAAGAGACTGACAAAAAGAAAGAAAGATGGAAAAGTAAGAGGCAAGAAAAATGCACAATGAAAAATCGAAGACAGCTATCCATAGAAAAGCAGAACAGCCGTTACATATGTGGAGAAGATTAACACAAATCCATAAATACATTTTGTTATAATTCGTTTACAATAGGATAAAATATTGCACCAAAAAAAAAGAAAACACAACTAAAATACTTTAAAAACATTTGCAAACAGTATAAAAAGTGAAGACAAAAGAGTACTAATCAAAGTAGCAGCATTATCTTATTAGTGTAATTGATTTCATATAACACAATTGTGATGTTCTTACAACTGCCACACACACAAAAGCACACATATATGTGTGGATTAGAAGTTTTTACGTGAATTAGTTAAATTAAACTTATACATAAAAGTAAGGATAATATATTAATGAAGGTAAATAAGGCTTTGGTTGGTGTAGATGAATGGAAGAATGAAATATAGACAGATCAGGGAATACGAACTAACGCTGTCTTCAACTCTTTATTGGATACATGGCCATCTCTTGATTACGATAGGAGTGAATTTTTAGAAACTCTCCAATATCATATTTAATAGAATCATTTATTATCGTATAATAGGATAAAGAAACACTTATATTCACAATTTCAGTTATATTTAACAAGATATTAAATACTCTTTCCGTTTCATTTTAGTTGTCGTTATAAATTTATGCACACGAATTAAGGAAATATATGATTTTATATATTTCTAAAATAAAAATACAATTACTTATACATCTAATCATATTTAAACTAATAGAAAAATGAACTAGAGAATCTTATTAATAAATTTTGCATTAAAATTGTAAAACGATATTTATTTTGAAACAAAATTTTTTTCCTACAACAACAAATAAACCGAAACGAAGGGAGTACAAAACTAAAACTATTACGTCCGAATGTAACACACGTCTTCGTTTTGTTTTATTTTTGTTTTATTTTGTATTAAAATTAGCCTTCATCAAAATTTGCAAATGATATTTACACAGTTGCATTCTTCCCTTACCACTGCCTTCAAGTGACGGATGCAAATTCCTTATATTAGAATGACCCACAAAATGGTACCATGTGGAAGAAAAACAAAATATAGATAGGTCCAAAGATCAAAGCTGTACAAAAAGCCCAATTTATATCCAGTAATGATATAAGTGACATACCAATTATCAAAAACTACATAGACCCTCTTGTGGGAGTTTGGAAACTTAATGGACCTCACAAAACTTCCAAGTGTGGTCAGAAAGTAAAATGGACTCAAAAATCAATTTGCAAAGCTTTTTGACGTTTGTGAGAGTAAGTAAGAAGTTTGTAAATAATTAAATAAGTAGAATTATTCAGCATTTGAATTTTCTCCAAGTATCTTCCGTTGACCTGTTGGTGAAATTGATTTGGTCAAACTTCAACAAATTGGGGAGCATACAGAATTTGAAAGTAGACCAACCTCTCCATCACACAAAAAAATGTAACCAAGTCAATGGTGTATAGTTTTCTCCCAACTCCACGTAAGTATATAAACACAGAAGAAACTCTTTCACACACAATTTCGTATAACAAACACACAGTTTTCTTTTCTGCATCTACTCCCCAAGTAAGACTAAGAGAGATCATAACCACTAATAACTGATGCAGTCTATGAGAAGGATCCCATCAGGAGAAGGAGCAGAGATGCGTGAAAGATCCGAGACGAACAGGGTCAGACGTAAGAGTCACGTGTCAAGTCTGAGAGTTAGACAGCCTTGCACGTGTTCTGGACGGCCTGGCTCTGCCAAGTGCGTGCGCCACGGGTTTATTGTGCCAAGCGACGAGAAGCTTATGCGGAAAGCCAGTGACGGAAGCAGAGAGGTGCTGAGGAGAGCTCTGACGCCTCCGATCCGGCGGATGAATCTCCGGTGGTTGAACTTCCGGCCAACACCTAGCCGGCTCTGTAAAATGTCTTTCCGTTGATTATAAAAATTGGATTTTTTTGTGGTTTAATTGTAATATGTAAATAAAAATGAGAACTTTTTATTACAGTAATGTTGGAACTCGAATAAGATTCAGACCCAATTGGTCAATCCGGTTGTACTCTGTTATGGGGACAAGAAAGTGTTTAGAACATCTTGTAGTGTCTTAAAGGAAGAAGAATCAAGTGGATGAACTGTTGTTGTTGTTCTGAGCAGGCAAAATAAGACGATCTTGGCCTTCGATTAGTTTTGCAGATTTGATGATATCTCCTGTCTTGATCTGACCAAGAATATCTCTTCCTGCTGTTGTGTACCTGCAGAGTTTGTACCAAACAAATCCATTCATTCAAATACATCTTGCAAGTTCTGTAAACTTCGAGTAGGAAACGTTTAGAGCATATACCCAAACACCGAGAACTGCCCTTCGTCGAATGATAAACCTCCTAAGCCAGACTGCACAAGAAAGTAAAGGATCAAAAGCTAACTCCTATAGTCTCACATGGGATTAAAGAGTGATGCGTACGTTTCTTTTATCGTATAGGTAGAAGAAGAATTGGTAAGGAGAAGAGTATTCCTCTGAGTTCTCGCTGTGGGCCATTGCAACAGCTCCATAAACTGATAAAGGAAGAACTGGTAACTCACCATCCTTCCAATGTGCAAAAGAAGCAAAGTCAGCTTTTCAGGTTTTGATTTGGGGATGGAAGTGTTTTTTTTTTGTAAATACCTGGACACTCAAGGGAGTTCTGTAGAGAGGTTCGAACTGTCCAGAAGGCATTACTTCCAATGGAACACTAACACTCTCCACCTTACCACTCCCATCTTCTGTAATAACAGCTTGGTTCACCGTATTGAGTTTGGTTCCATCATATGCACCACTAGTTACCTGAATAACAGCTCGTTTTCAAGATCTAAGAGTATAGTCTCTTAGGTTTAAAATGTGTAGCTAACTAAAGATTGAAGTTAGAGTAAACTACCTTACCAGTTTAGCGAAATTCCCTGCTGTTAATGGAGCTGAATAACCATCAATAACGACCTGAATCCATCATATAAGCATGAGCATTGCCTCGTGAAAGAACATCACATATTCTTTTATAAGATTTGAGCTTTTAATACCTGGATTGTAGCACTCTTTCTTTGATCTCCTCCAGCTTCAGCTTGAAATGTTGAACCATCAGCTTTCTCAATGGTGATTTCCACAGTTCCTCTTCCTGCTAACCTACACTTTCCACATAAGAACTGTATTACTTGCAGATCATGAGAGGGAGTTTAACACAGGGAGACAGAGAATGAGACACACCTAGGGTAGTTCAAGTATTGCTGAGGAAGCAAAAATGACAATCCAGATGCCTGCAACAACACTTTTTAACATCAGGAACTAAATCTTGTGCTAACCTACTCAGAAGAGATGAACTGGGGTAGAGAAATTGTATGTACTTGTAATAACTCCATCTCTGCAACAGTGTCTAGTGATGATGCCAGGCGAATAGACACTTTATCAGGATCTTGATACCTAATTGATTCTATTAGTGCTTGAAGTCCACCCTATCAAACAAAAGAACATACTGGTTTATACTTATTTACAGTAAAACCAAATGAAGCTAGAACATTAAGAACAGCCTATTGCAATGAGTTGCAAACTAAGAGAACGTTTTGCCTAACACCACCGGTTTACCTTGCCGTCAACCAGAGATGCATAGAGTTCTAAACCCTTGTCCCTCAAGTCTGCTGGTATACTAGCCAATATTGAATCTTTGTCGTCTATAGCCACCTGAAACAAAAATTGGTTAAGGAGTTCAATCTTGTACTTACTACTCTAGCAATTCGAAATCAAGCTCTAAGTCTCGTAACTTCAGTGGCAAACCAATCCAAGAGCTCTGAAACAGACAATAGCAAAAGAGTAACAAGTTCACCTTTAGAGCTTTCTTCACATTGCTCTCCATGGTACCGTAAGGCTTTCTTTGAGGGATTCTAAGAAGATACGATATATCTTCCAAGGAAGCCTAAGGAAACCACACATAACAGCATAACAAAATCAATAAATCACCACAAGTAACAGAATGTGAAGAGTCTAGTAGAGTGACAAGCCTGTATAGTCTTCATGTTGGGATTCGCAGGAATAGCTCTTCTTAGTGCAAGTTCCCCACTTCTTGGAACTTTCGTGTCCGGAGAGTAAAGAACCGCTTCTGCAGGTGAGATGTAAGCAGAGTCCAGACCAAACAAGGGTAATGGAGACCAGACTTGAGCAAGTATCAGGACCGTTGCAACTAGTTTCTCGAGATTCTTTGATCCAGCTTCCAGAGTGTCCAACTTCGAATCAATTGAAGAAGGTACGAGTTCCTGCACTGCTGAAAACGAGTATTCAGAAAGCAAAGTTTGGAACTTTATCACGAACCCAGAAACTCTAGATCGAGTTTTGTGATGAATGCTAGAGATTGATGAAGAATGCATCGTTATAGAGCTATGAACCCGACCTTATCGCCATAGTTCCTGGGTTGAGAATGCAAGCGCATGCGGAGATCTCTGGAAACGGTTCGGCTGGAGGGTAATTTGGTCTTTACGAAGAGTAAGCTGCGGCTGAGAGGCGGAGGGTTGAGAGATAGAATCCGGTGAGAGGCGAAGGTGGAAAGAGACAAAGGAGAAGCCATTGATGGAGAGACAGAGAAGGAAGGATAGCGAAGAAGAACGATGGGCTTTCTTTCTACTTGGCGCGCCTAATCTTCCAGACGCTTACGTGGATACATGTGAGTGGACGTACGTGGCATGATCTGAAAGTTTGTGAAACTGTGTGGTGTTCTGCTATGTAGCGTACAGACGACATTGCTTTCTTGAGTAGAGGGTTGGACAACGCGGCGTTTTTATGCATTGCACGCTTTGCCGTGATTTCAAGGAAAGTAAAAGGCTTGGCCCAAACGTGGCCCGACTGGATTTGTTGGAATTAAATGTCGAAATAATATGTAGGGGACAGATGTATCGCATCAACGTGAGATAAAAGGACAAGACATTTAATGCCCAACCATATTAACAAGACGACATTCTTGATAGTCACTCAACATTCAACATGGTCGATTTTTCTTATCTCTTTTTTTTCATTGTACATTAATTAGTTAGGTACTTCTCTTCACGGCGTTGAACTGACCACTGACCAGCGTCCGAAACGCTAACGCAGAAATTACAGCATCACAGATTCACAATACATTTGATAATAGTACTAGTATTATTTTATATAAATATACAAGATCAAAACGCAAACGTCGCGTTTAGCGTTTCTGCCTCTACAACAAGCATCTATCTGGTTCCGCTTTGCCTCCCCAGACGCTACTAGCATACATTTTGATTTTCTAGTTTAGATTCTTCCGTAATTAATAGTATAGATCACAATTATCTGTTTCGGACCTGGACTACGTGCCGTCTTCTATATAAACGAAACGACACACAGCCGTTTTTCTATATCCACGTCAGCATCTCCAATCGAGGCGGACTTCACGGGGTCCAGCGACGAGTTCGCTCGGTTTCCTGAACGTCACGATGTGGCTACCAGCCATAAACGCCGTGACTCGCTCCGAGACTCGGATATCGTCCATCTTCAGCTCCTGGAGACGCCGCACGTACTCAGGCACGTGTAAAAGATCCCAAACCACGCACAAACCTCCAGGCTTCACGACTCTCACAATCTCCCCTAGCACCCTCATCCTCTCCGCCGCCGCCTCCACCGACTTCTGGCCGTGCTCTTTCCCCACCGTGTGGACGAAAACCGACGAGACCACCACGTCGAAGTAGTTATCCCCAAACGGCAGCGTTCTGACATCTCCTTCCCTGCACGTCACATACTCTTGCACACCTACACACGCACACGATTGAAATCTATTTACACAAACGAATCGGTAAAAATCATTAATTAACTTTAGGTAAAAAAAAAAGAAGTTAATTTTTTTACCTTCGAGTTTAGCTGTGCGGAGAGTGGAGAGAGTGGTGCGTTTGGAGCGGTCTAACCCGACGACCCGACCCGAGCTACCGGTTTTCTTGAGCTGCGTCGCGACGGCATTGAGGAGGATGCCGCGTCCGCACCCGAGATCCAACGCCGTTTTGACGCAGGACCAGTCGCCGACGGAGCCGACCATGCGCTGAGCCATCTCGTACTGGAGCGGGACGTCGGAGTAGACGAAGTTAGCGGCGGCGAAGAGGAGACAGACCGCGGAGAGGGCGGTCACGGCTCCGGTGAAACCAGCGGTGAACCTAGAGGCGCCGGAGAGGAAGAAGGAGTCGAGGAAGGAGCAAATCTGGTCGAAGTAGACGAGGAAGAGGAGGGAGAGGAGGGAGAAGAAGAAGGCGTGGAAGAGGAGGAAGACGAGTGTCTGCCACTGTTGAATCCCGTAGATGGCGTAGATCTGAGTCCAGTCTCTGTTGTTACCGGCGGTTTTACCCATTTTTTGAAATGTTTCCGGATTCCGATGATCGGAAAACGATGAAAACGAGATGTTTTTTTTTCTCAAACGGAAACAAACAGATCTCAGGAGTTTGAATCTTGAATTAAAAATAAAGGAATCTTGAGATTCCTGTGGTAAATAAATGAGATCAAGGACGATGAAGATATGAGGTAGGGTAAAGTGGGAAGAGTATCGTCACAATAACATGGTGGGAGAGTGAGCTTATGTAGCAGAGGAAGAACAAAAAAAATAATAATAGAATTATGGAAAAAGGTTTTTTTTTTTTTTTGTCAACCTTTGGTCCTTTACCATCATATTCACGCGCTTTCTTTTTTACTCTGTGCTTGTCGGTTTCTGCATTTTCAAACCATGGTTCTCATTTTTAAAATTTTAACAAACCCGATAAGGTTTTTTAAAAAATTTGGATGTTGCGAACAGAAAGTCCTTGCTTGGTGGTATTTTTATACCGGTCATGGAATGCACGTAGCTCTTTCAATATTTTCGATTGTAATGTTTATTGTTTTGATCTAGTGAATGGTATCTATATCAATAGAATAGTTTTCTTTCTTATAATCATGTAAATGTCTTTTTTTATAAAATGAAAATTTTAAATTCGCAATTCATCATATAACCAAAACGATAAATTCAGTGACAGAAAAGTTAGGACTTAGTGTTCGTTGTTTTTCATCGACTCTAATTTATAATATATATTACTTACTATTGGTTTAGATTTTCTCATAAAAATCATTTTTCACTAACCCTTTTGATAATCTCTAGTTTTAGAACGTGGTTTTCATAGGATGGTTTAAGATGGTATAGCCAAATATAAAATTTTATAAAATAGATAAAAATGTTGACTGTAAAATTGTTTATAATATTTTTCATAGTTTCTGATGACATAATTATTCATCGTTAAAGAAATACCTTATAACATGTGAATGAAAATGTATCCACAGTTGTTAAATATAATTCCCATGCGAGTTGGTTCATAATTTTGTCAATAATGTATATTTATTTATATAACAAACGAAAGTTTGAATAAGAAGTTGTCATAATTTTCCGAATGGCAGTACATATTAGAATTGTAAAAATAATGAGATTGGTTTAAAATTCGTCACCATTTGATCTTCTTCTTTTTTTTTTTGTTAAAGTCACCATTTGATTTCGAAAACAATTAGATCTGTCTTTCAGAGATTTATAGGGAGAAAGATTGCAGCAGGCGATCTGGAATCTCGGAAGTCAGTGCATGCATGATAAGAAACATATCTACTATGATTCCCAGTCTCACGTCGTCTCTGATTGGTAGCTCTACTGGCTTATCAAAATCTTTTTTAATTTCTGTCAGAATTCTTAAAATTTAATAAGAGTGAGATATTTCTATAGTACAAAAAAACATTATCTTGAAGATGCATATATACATACTTTAAACTTTGTCTCTTTCCCTAATTCTCATTTTAAAGCTCGAACGCGCTTGTTCTTTACACATGGACTCTTGTTCTTTTTAAGAAATTTAATCGTTATTTTTTGATAAATGAAATTTAAATGTTCAGTCTCGGTGTTAAAAAATATGATTTAATATAGTATATAAATTTCATAGGTTAAAAGTCTATTCGCTAGTTAGTGATGTGTTAATATACCGTACCAAATGAAACTTCAAAACAACCCGACAATATGTTTTGACTTATAGTTGATGATATCCTTTACTTTATTCCATTATTGACAATATATTACAAATCAGTAAAGTTGGAAAATAACAGAATTACATGTTTTTAGGTTAATAATCGAAACTGTTATATAAATGTTTACATGGTACTATATATCTATTGAACAGATGAATATACCGACTACAGTATAAATATAGAAGGAAGAAACTCATAAGTCTAAACAGAAAATCCTAATAACAATGTTATAGACTTTTATATTTTTTAAAACAGACAAAAATGATACGTATTATCTTCGGACACTTTTTTTTTGAATATATGTTAAATTTATTCAAAAGAAAATATCCTTTTTTACAACATGAGCAACATTATTTTGAAATCAAATCATCGGACACTTTCAGTCACATGTGTTATTAGTATGATACATTTTGTGAAGTGGTGCAATAACTTTGCAAAATTGATAATACGGGAATGGGACAGTGTTAGATAGAATGTTCACCATATTACAATTTTTTTTTAGAAAACATCCATTCGTGAGATTTTGAGGATCAATGGTAAGTTTCAATCATCAAACATAGCCATACATCTGGCACTCTCATTACTTACCAGGTCAACACGTGTGATTTGTCAATATTTGATTCTCCGTTAATCGTGGCATTGTTACGTGAAAAGACCCCTTGTTACTACGATCAGACAGCAACCAGAGGTTCTTTTTCCATCTCCTATTTTTTCCACATGCCTTTTTGAGGAACACAAAACAGGAAAAATCATATGATAATATCGCTGAAATGACGGATTGATTCAGTTTCAGACCAGATCATCGTCGAATCTTGTACATTGAACCGACCTTATCTCTGTTTCAAATGTTTCAAAACCAAGATTACCCAAAGGTAAGTTTGAACCGAACTCAAAATAGACCCATCCTAAAGTATGTTTATATTTTTATCTAGGTGTAATTATCATCGACGCACTAATTGTCTTAAAAAGATACAAAGTAAAGATACAATCACTGGTGAGTGTTTTTTAAACATGCTTCCCGCTGGTTATTTACATAACATATACTACCACTCCAAAATAAATAAACTTTTAAAACTGGGGTCCAATGGTTTGACGAAAATCATTGGTGAGTATTTTTAAACATGCTACCCGCTGATTATTCACACTTAGAGAAGATATTATGCAAAAGAAGGGAGAAAATTAAACTTTAAAATATGGGGTCCAATGGTTTGACGAATAGTAAGCAAAGGTAATATGAGTATGGGAAACATAAGGGAGAAGCATTACCCCCACTGGCTTTATTGAATTCTCTTTTTGAATAACAAACACTAAAGTCTAAAGTTTACGTTCCTACTTGCTACAGCGTTACCTTTAATTTCATTAAAAATACAAATATAAATCGATAAAAAGGCAATACAATCTAAAACAATTGCGGTATGGACCTTTGTACGTACTGTTATTATCACACGTACCAGTGCCCACTATTGAAACTTTAGCTAAATATATCGTCAGCAACATGGGATGCTGCATTAGGCAGATCCGATCAGTTTACATTTACATTTACATTTACATTTGTCATTGTTTATTTAGGTGAGAACTAACGAGGGTTAAAGAGACGTTTATGTTTCTCTAGATCATTGTCGATTACCGTGATGACTAGCAAGAGTAAAACTGGTATGTTTATCTTGGCTATAGAAAACAGGTTAAAATTCTCTAGGCGATCTTCATGTGATCATAACAAACTATGCACGCAGACGTAGTAATCAAAGTATCAAACTGCCATAGAGCCAACTGAGCCAAGCTAGCGCAAGCGGCATAAACCAACTGAGTCCATGAAAGTGACTTTGGAAGAAGTTACTGTATTAGTATTATAAAAACTTTACGTCAAACTATAAATATCGTACGTAATATGTTTCATGATCCATTTTGAAAATAAGTTATATTACATGCATGATGCGTTCTTTTTCTGTATCTTCTTGTTTTCGCCAACCAGGTTGCCAGAATAGATCGAATAATTTAAGTGTTTTAACAGTTGAAATTCAAGTTAATTTTCTAAAGAGAAAATAGTTCGGCGGTGTGTGGGGGACTTGGGACTAATCCTGGAGTGCGGTGAAATACTAAGATTATTTAAATAAAAAGATTGACGATTGACGAAGTGTCGGTGTTCTGTGTTCACATATGCTGATATGCGGGATGCTTCATATCCTAGTGAAGTTATTTTCTTAAATCTTATCAAAATGTTGAAGTTATTTTCTTAAATCTTATCAAATGTCAGTGAGATCATCTTTTTATGTTTCGGGATAACAATTTCTTTTTTTCTTTTTTTTAGGGATAACAATTTCAAGAACTATAGTTTTCATATCGCACCATTTAACATCGATCTTTTTTGGGTTCAGTGTGATATTTTAGATCGAGACTAATTAAACACTATAATCTTTTGTCAAAAATTGAAACATGTCGTGACTATTTTTCTGTAATTTTAAAGCGTGGAAGATTACTAAAAATATAGTACCGGCGCTATAATATCGTAAGTGTAAAATAATATTCGTCAAACTCAAAACAACTTTAGAAATAATCTTAAAAAGTCTTCAAGAGAATAGTTAGCATTTAGCAACTTGATTAGTTGGTAGACGCACGCAGCGCGACCTAACACGTCGTTGACTTGTACCTCAACTCTCTCTCTCTCTCTCACACACACACACACACACACAACTTATTTAATTACTTTTTTTTTTTGGTAAAAATGTCAAGAAACATTATCCAATAGTCAAATACAACTATACCAGTTGATCACTTACCTGTTCATTTGTATATAATTGATTATACTTAAGTTTCTTGTCTTAACGTCAAAATTATCCAATAGTCAAATACAACTATACGAGTGACCAATCTGTTTTGATTAATCGTGCAAATAAGTACATAATTACTTGTGAGTTGTAATGATTTTGCTTCTTTTAAAAGAGGATTACGATGTTCTGTAGAGTGCAAGTGATCATTTTTATTTTCATCAATCGTGCATGTAAGTATATAATCAGGCTCCGAATTATTAGAAGAGAAAAATACCCTAGGATCCCTAATTTTTTTGTCATACAATATAGTTTTCAAAGATCAAAATGACCAAAATATTTCACTAATGGAAAATATACAACTATACCACATGGATTAATTAATATATACTTAGGCTAAGAGTTAAGGATTAATTAATAAATTTTTAAAAAATAAAAGCTAAATATTTAAAATTTGAAAATAAAATTTCAAAAATAGTTTCAAAAAATACTTTCGAATTTTAAAAAATAAAAAAATTAATTTTTTTTTAAAAAAATTTAATCAAAAAGTTTAATTTGAAAACATATAAATTGAAACTATAATTTTTAATTATTATTTTGAATTGTTATTTATTTATTTGTATTTATAAATCTAAGGTATAAGGGTTTTTACCTCTTTAATAAAACATTTTGATTATTTTTCTTTTTAGTGACTTTTTGCGACAATAATTTTTATTCTAGAAAATTGCCCTTATTATACGAAGCCTACAAAACATTGACACATTACATATTTGTTCTATCGTTCTATTATGGCTCAATCCGTTTGACTTTGAACGATCTAACCATTCAGAGCTTTGAAATTACATCTTCGGTGAAGTCTTGGAATGATGTTAAAAGTTAAATGGAGTCTTGGAAAAAACTCTTGAAAAACTAAGTCAATGTAATCTTTGGAAAAAACTCTTGAAAAACAAGTCTTTGGGCTTGCTATAAGCTAGCCCAACTTTTAAAGAATACAAGTCGAATATACTTTAGGCCCATTTATTTCTTCCTCAATCTCCAATTATATTTTTCCACGTGCCAAGAATCCACTGATTCATCAGTGACGTATACTGCTTTCACCATCACGTAACAGCAGAAATTAATCCAGTGAGGCATCATTGAAGTATGCAACTCTTTTTATTTCAAACCACACAATTCATATGTTAAAATCAAAAATTGTATATAATTCATTACAACTTGAAAATGGGAAATAAAAATAATTTGAATAAGAACATAATAAAATAAAATGATGAATTCAGTTAGGAGTTGGGGGTTGTACGTATGTACGCACGTCAAAAACTCGTTAAAATATCATACAATTCTCTATATAATATAATGTCCCGACGCCTACTCTTAATTACTAACTTCTAGGCCAAACACGTGTGCATCTCACTAAAGCAATATCACGTCGTTTTTGTTTATCTCCAACCTAACTGCATCTTCAAGAAACGCCAACAACTTTCTTAGGACCGATTAATCACAAACTGGTGTGATTACAAGATTCACTGTCTTTAATTTCTGTATTTGGAGAAGGAAAAAGAATGGTGTGTTTCTGTTTCTTGGTGGACCAGAAGAGGAAGATGAAAGCAAGCAAACCAGCGGCGGGAATGTGTTCTCGGTGCGGTCGTGGTGCAAGAATAGCTGACATGAAGACTTCGACGAGGTTTTGTCTAATACCTATTTATTGCACATCTTGGAGAGCCATCGTCTGCAGCTTTTGCGGCTCTGTTCTTAAATCCTACCGTTGATATTTAATGGACACCTTCCTTTATACCCCTCTTTTCAAGTTTTAATGTCGTGTATTGGCCTGGTTTTTTACAATGGGCTTATTCCGTCGTATAATGGTATTTTGTATTAAAAGTGAGAATTTTCAAACATATTTGATTTTCACTGGTAATTTGTAAAATTTAATTATTTTTACCAACCATAACATTTTGTTGGGAACGCTATTTTCAATGTAGGTAGCTATTTCACATTTGTGCTAGACTAGCGATCAAACAAATTGATGGCAGTCCGTCCTTAGGTGATATTGCTTAATACTGCTGTTATACTTAATCTATAGGCCTTACTGCCTTAGTGTAAATGTTGTGGAGTCTGGACTTCAATAGTTTTACAATGTTATCAGTCAACAAGAGTATGGAGGATAATTTTTGATATGGCGGATCTACAAATTATTTTGATCCGGGGTAAAAATAGAACTTATTAACAAACTATAATATATTTACAGGGGCATTCATTAAATTCTTACAAAATTCACAGTGAAATTACAAAAGCTATGGTGGGCAACTGCCCCTCCCTTACTTGGTGTGGCGATATAGATATGTAGCACATTATTAAAGTATGAACTTAATTAACTGTTTTTCTTTATCACCTCTTAGGATATATATAGCTTGAGCTGATACACGAAACTGAAGCCCCATGTATTTTGTTTTTCTATACTTTGTCAAGTTTCTTCAATTAGCTTAATACGCGGTACATTTCACACCAACCATTAATAATACATATGAAACCAACTCTCATTTATTCCCAAATGTGAGGATCTATGTAACACGGACGCTTTGTCATACGTCCGCTTCTCGCTTCAGAATCGGAATCGAAATTAGAAACTTGTGGAAGTTTTCAGAATTTTACTTCCAATACGTTTCCAAAAATACTTATTTAAAAACATGTTGGAAACTTATGTTTCTTTTTAGAAATCACGTTTTCATTTTGTAAACAAGTGTTTTGAATAAGTAAAAAATATAAAATTATGTTTTTATTTTATATAAAATGCAAACTAATAGTATTAAAATAGAGAGAATACAAAATATCAAAACTAAAACTATAATTATCTTTGTGCATAATATTTTTTTATAAGAGATCTTGTATATATATATATATATTCAAATATATTGTGTGATAAATAGTTATGAATTACTAAAAATAATGAATTTGATAGAATTTTTTATAAGTTTAATCTGTTAGTATTTTTATAACTAAAATATGAAGCCAAATAAATGGAATAAAATTTTTCAAATGAATAAGTGATTTTTTATTTTAAATTATATATTTCAATTGTAAGTTTTATGAAATCAGTTCTATGTTATATATACATATATATATATGGATATCCGCTTCCAACATGTACTCGTTTCCTAATTTTTTTTTAAAAAAATCTCGCTTCTATTTTTTATACGATTCGTTTCCACGTACCGTTTCTGTTTGCACGTAACATAGATGAGGATCATGCTTGAATTCATATATGACATAACTAAATCTATGTATAGTTTCTAACTGATTGAGCCATAAACGCATATAGTATTCTTTTTCATTTTCCTAGTCATATTAAATTTTTAACATATAAAAAATTTAAGTGACTAAGTTTCATCGTAAAATAATGTAAAAAGGCTTTTTAAACTATTAAATAGTTGACCACGACATAACATGTAATAATGATTTTGGGCTGGTGACATCGTAGTGTCGATATTTGTGTTGAACCCAACGCATTGCATATTATTGACAAAAAACGTATTGAATCATCTGTGATAAAAAAACTATTGAATGGTTTTGTAGTTTATTGTTTGTATAGATCCTCATGAAAATGAGGAAAAAAGAAACCCAACACACATTTTTATGGAACTGGTTGCATTTTTGGGCTATGGTTCCTTCTTTCCGGCCTTATTCGTCGAAAGTTTGTACATTATTTTTATTCTTTAGCACGGATTATATGCATCTTCTGCTCTTTTCTGATAAAAATATGCATCTTCTATTCTTACGTTATATATTTTTATTTATTTACTTTCTTCAAGTATAAGTTATTTATTTATATAGTCCAAGTAAAAGAAATAAGTAAAAAGAATAACAGTTTCAGTTTTTTTTTCTTTAAAAGAAAAATCTTTTCACAATTCTGATTATACAACGTCAATTCGAATGCAAATTTATCTAAGAAAACCAGTTTCATCTAAAGTCATTCATATGAGTGAAAGAAGCAATCAGTTAACTATCAGTATGCTAAAATCATTTCACTTATGCATTTATCTTTCTATGTATATCGATTCCTCTTTCTCCAACGCCATTGGTAGACCGACAAAGAAAACGCTATTGGTAGAAGTGAAAATGGGTCCGTTGGACGAAAAACTAAATATTTTTTCAACGTGGGATATAAGCAAGTCTTTGTGCATACAATAAAAGTAAGTCTTTCTATCGTGTCTTGGGGGGCAAATGTAAGGACCAAATTAGTTTTGACATGGTCGACATCATCAATAATAATGTTGTAATTAGTGAAGATGCCTATATACATCAAATCTTCTCTTCACATCTAGTCTTTACGGTTTCTGCAAGACATATCTTCAGCTAATTAATGGCTAATACACTGTTGTATTTTGTATTGATGACCGTGTTTCTATTGTTCAGTGTGTCCAAAATCTGGTGGGAAACTGCTAACAAACGGCGAGGTGAGTAACAAATTTTAACCACTAAATATATAAAACATTGATCAAAATTACCATTCACTTTTTGTGTGTGTGTGTGTACAATACAAGTCTTTAATGTGTATACCGGTACCCTTTTTTTGCTTTAGTTTACACGACAAAGGAATGGCTCGATAAAGCTTTTGAATCAGGAACTGCATTACTTCGTATTGGGTTCAATGAAAATCAAGAGTACTTTGAATCGTATTTTCTGCTATAGACGACTATTACCCCAAGTTCATTTGTATTATATATAGTTTTCTCGATGTCTATACTAAAAGATAGACCAGTTGTGTAATCAAAACTGTAACCGCAGAAACGGCACATGTGTCGGCAGATTCAACTTGGGGTTTATAAGCCCAGGCAAGTCCTCCTTTTGGTTTGGTGTCCTTTAAAATACATTTTCTGTAGACTACGCCGCTCATTTTTCCTCTTTAAATACCCTATAGTACGATACTATAATATGCATGGAAATATTCCAACATATCTTAGCAATACATAATTTTTCCTCCTTAGTATCCGACGACTATTCGTATAGTAAAATATAAGATTTGAGTTAATTAAATATCTGCTCGATTATAGAGGCTAAAGCGTCCGCTAAACACTCGTGCTTTCCTTTTATAGCATGTTGCCCAGTTGTCGGACAATGTTTATAGTTTTAAAAGGCTTTCTGATGATTTTATATTTTATAGTTTTCGAGAATTACTTCAATTTACTGAGATTTAATGATAAATATTTTTTTCTGAACTTTAGAATGATAGATATTTTTGAAGATGAACTTTTCTGTTCGTAACTCCTTTTATGGATTTTATCTAAAAATCATTTCATGGAAAAACTAAAAGTTCTATAACTTTTTAAATAAAATTCTACGGCTTACTAATGTAGCTTCAAAATTTGATAATTTGATTTAACGCTGATGAAATTGAATTAACATATCAACTTTAGCTATTACTATACCTGCCTTTTGTTCTGTCATACCATACTTAGATTAATTATTACCTAAATTTTATTATGGTGAAGGTTTTTTAAATCTCCCTTCATGCATGTTTTCCAACCAAATATCTACTGATTTGAATGTAGACATGTAATCTATATTTTGTATGCTTTAGGCCTTGATTGTACGGCGGATAATAGCGATAGCGATATCTTATAGAAGGCTGTATCTGTGAAGCGATATGCTCTCATAAATCTAGTTAATAAAGTGATTGACAGAGCAGTTAAAGCAATATATGATTTATATATAAAACTATTTTAAAATTTAGTATAAAATATATTATTTATTTATTTTTAAATTATATAGATATATTTATAATATATATTAATTTTATAATTTTATTCACAATAATAAATCATATTTATTTATATATATGTCATCTTTTGAATGTATAAATATTATTATTTTAAAATTTTAAAATATATTTTACTTTTTAATAAAAATAAATTTTCTTTTCTCAAAAATTAAAAATAATTAACAAATTAATATATTATTTTAAAATTAAAAATGTACTTTTATAAAATAAAAATATAATTTAAAAATAAAATAATGATTTATTTATTTGAATACTAAAGTTTAATTAAAATATTATTTTTACAGATTGAAACTTATTTTGAAAACAATTTTTTTAAAGTAATATTTTATAAAATAAAAATATTTTTAGAAAATAATAAAACTTATTATTATTTTTAAAAGTAAAATTATATTTTAGAAAATAAAAAATATATTATTTATTTTTAAATTATATAGATATATTTATAATATATATTAATTTTATAATTTTATTCACAATAATAAATCATATTTATTTATATATAAAACTATTTTAAAATTTAGTATAAAATATATTATTTATTTATTTTTAAATTATATAGATATATTTATAATATATATTAATTTTATAATTTTATTCACAATAATAAATCATATTTATTTATATAGTCCAAGTAAAAGAAATAAGTAAAAGAATAACAGTTTCAGTTTTTTTCTTTAAAAGAAAAATCTTTTCACAATTCTGATTATACAACGTCAATTCGAATGCAAATTTATCTAAGAAAACCAGTTTCATCTAAAGTCATTCATATGAGTGAAAGAAGCAATCAGTTAACTATCAGTATGCTAAAATCATTTCATGGAAAAACTAAAAGTTCTATAACTTTTAAATAAAATTCTACGGCTTACTAATGTAGCTTCAAAATTTGATAATTTGATTTAACGCTGATGAAATTGAATTAACATATCAACTTTAGCTATTACTATACCTGCCTTTTGTTCTGTCATACCATACTTAGATTAATTATTACCTAAATTTTATTATGGTGAAGGTTTTTAAATCTCCCTTCATGCATGTTTTCCAACCAAATATCTACTGATTTGAATGTAGACATGTAATCTATATTTTGTATGCTTTAGGCCTTGATTGTACGGCGGATAATAGCGATAGCGATATCTTATAGAAGGCTGTATCTGCAAGCGAAGCAATATATGATTTATATATAAAACTATTTTAAAATTTAGTATAAAATATATTATTTATTTATTTTTAAATTATATAGATATATTTATAATATATATTAATTTTATAATTTTATTCACAATAATAAATCATATTTATTTATATATATGTCATCTTTTGAATGTATAAATATTATTATTTTAAAATTTTAAAATATATTTTACTTTTTAATAAAAATAAATTTTCTTTTCTCAAAAATAAAAAATATATTATTTATTTTTAAATTATATAGATATATTTATAATATATATTAATTTTATAATTTTATTCACAATAATAAATCATATTTATTTATATATATGTCATCTTTTGAATGTATAAATATTATTATTTTAAAATTTTAAAATATATTTTACTTTTTAATAAAAATAAATTTTCTTTTCTCAAAAATAAAAATAATTAACAAATTAATATATTATTTTAAAATTAAAAATGTACTTTTATAAAATAAAAATATTTTTAGAAAATAATAAAACTTATTATTATTTTTAAAAGTAAAATTATATTTTAGAAAATAAAAATATAATTTAAAAATAAAATAATGATTTATTTATTTGAATACTAAAGTTTAATTAAAATATTATTTTTACAGATTGAAACTTATTTTGAAAACAATTTTTTTAAAAGTAATATTTTATAAAATAAAAATATTTTTAGAAAATAAAAATATAATTTAAAAATAAAATAATGATTTATTTATTTGAATACTAAAGTTTAATTAAAATATTATTTTTACAGATTGAAACTTATTTTGAAAACAATTTTTTTAAAAGTAATATTTTATAAAATAAAAATATAATTTAAAAATAAAATAATGATTTATTTATTTGAATACTAAAGTTTAATTAAAATATTATTTTTACAGATTGAAACTTATTTTGAAAACAATTTTTTTAAAAGTAATATTTTATAAAATAAAAATATAATTTAAAAATAAAATAATGATTTATTTATTTGAATACTAAAGTTTAATTAAAATATTATTTTTACAGATTGAAACTTATTTTGAAAACAATTTTTTTAAAAGTAATATTTTATAAAATAAAAATATATTATTTATTTTTAAATTATATAGATATATTTATAATATATATTAATTTTATAATTTTATTCACAATAATAAATCATATTTATTTATATATATGTCATCTTTTGAATGTATAAATATTATTATTTAAAAATTTTAAAATATATTTTACTTTTTAATAAAAAATAAATTTTCTTTTCTCAAAAATAAAAAATAATTAACAAATTAATATATTATTTTAAAATTAAAAATGTACTTTTATAAAATAAAAATATAATTTAAAAATAAAATAATGATTTATTTATTTGAATACTAAAGTTTAATTAAAATATTATTTTTTACAGATTGAAACTTATTTTGAAAACAATTTTTTTTAAAGTAATATTTTATAAAATAAAAAATATTTTTAGAAAATAATAAAACTTATTATTATTTTTTAAAAGTAAAAATTATATTTTAGAAAATAAAAAAATATATTTATTTATTTTTAAGAAAAAAAATTAAACATATTATTAAACAAAATAAATTAATAAACTTTTTAATTTTTAATTTTTTATATATTTTAAATGCAAATGCTCTCTCAAAAACTTCATATGAGAGCATTTGATGAAGAGCATTTAGAGAGCATTTGCATCTTCTAAATGTTATTCTAAATGCTTTAGTAAAAGTTGTTGATTGGATAATAAGGAGCATAATGCTCATGCCAATGCTCTACCAATCAAGCTCTTATATGAGCTAAAGTACTAAAACTACCTACAATAAAAAAGAGTTCGCGGTTCCATAATTTAACTTACACTGGTTGAACAAAAAAAAAAAAAAACTTACACTGCTTATCGACGTGGGAACATACTTGCAATTTAATTTCTATTTTGGTCGTCCAGTATATTTAATCAAAACTACTTATTTGATATTGTTGGAAGATACGTTCTGTGAATGCACAAGAGATTTAGAACATAATTATAACCCTTGAGACTTGAAATATTATATTAAGTAACCGAAAACACAAGCAAGAGAATATTAATCGTGGATATCAACCTAACGTATAAGAAACATGAGACAAGTCACAATCACTATGAAAGTTTTCCAATCAAAACTTGAGTAGAAGCACATGAAATTTTATTATTATATATACTTAAAATATATTAATTATTTAACACTGTGACCATTATTTTATTTTATACTCCAAGTTGAATGCATTTTCCAGATTGCAAGCGGCGGTGTTTCTAGAGTCCGAAGGTTAGGGGTGGGCACAGATAGAATATTACCGTATTTTTCAGTATTTGTGATTTGCTTCGGACTTCACGGATATCTGATTTTCCGATTTGCTTTGCTTCAAAAAAATACGGATATTCGGTTTTACGGATATCCGGAAAATTTATGGATATTTGCGAATATTCACGGATATTTACGGATACCTTTTCCACTATGTTTAATACAAGTAAATCTGAAAATATTATACAAATTTGTTCTTATAAAAGATAAATTAAAACATACATGAAACTGTTTATTTATAAATTCTTAAAAATTCATAAAAAATTCTTATAAATTAAATGTTTTAAGAAGAATTGTAGTTTTTATAAAGATCTTATAATTCTTTTCTTCATATTATATTTTTATAAGTAATTTTATAAATAAAATTATATAATATTATACATTAAAAACTCTATTTAACTATAGATATATAACTATTTATATAAAAGTCGGAGCGGATCGAATATTCGTCTCTAATTTTTTTAGTATTTGTGATTTGCTTCGTTTTTAACGGATATGATTTTTAATATTTGCTTTGCTTCGAGGACTTACGGATATCCGGATTTTTCGGATCGAATCAAAACGAATAACGAATCGAATCAAATTTAACGAATAAAATGCCCACCCCTACTGAAGGTAATATAAAGCATCGTATATCACATTGATGCTACAAAACCGCATATCTGGGCTCGCAGTGTAACTTGTTTTTCTTTTGTTCTTTTAATATATGGGCAATGGTGTGAACTCGCTACTTATTTAGGTTAGATTTTACCAAGACCGGTCCTGAGAATTTGGGGGTTACATACGGTTTAAGAAGGATTTTATAAATTTGGGGGTTGATTTTTTTTTTTGTATAAATTTGGGGGCTTATTTATATATAAATTTTTCTAAAAATTTTGGGGGCTTGAATCGAATGTTTCATCCGGCTTGGCTCAGGACCGACCCTGGATTTTACTGTGCAAATTTTTTTATGGGTCACTTGGTCCGATTTGGGTACTCCAGTGTGGTCGGCTTTGCAGATATTAGCCAGATCACTTCGGTAGAACTTGGATATTCACTGATAAATCTATAAAATAACTTGGTGATACAAAATGTCGTTTGTTAGTCTTGGAACATTAAAATTAAACTAGACAAACTAGAAATATGGGAATATTGACTTTCTCTCTCTCTCTCTCTCTCTCTCTCTCTCTCTCTCTCTCTCTCTCTCTCTCTCTCTCTCTCTCTCTCTCTCTCTCTCTCTCTCTCTCTCTCTCTCTCTCTCTCTCTCTCTCTCTCTCTCTCTCTATGTGGTTGTATTTCATATAATTTCACGTGGCCCAAGCTGTTGCTGTTCATCAATCAATCAAAGTTTCTAGACAAGAGGGAACCCACCACACACACACGGTCTATCTTCTTTTCTATGCTCGCGTACCCACATCTCTAAACTCATCATTACTTGTAGTGTTTTGTTGGTATGGTGAGCTAACGTTAGTTAGCAACAACCCAACAGTACGGGTTTAGCGAAGATTGAACTCGTTCCTAAACTAGTTTACTCCACTCAAAGTCATTGATTTGCGTCAAGCTGTAGAAATGCGTATTGAATGAAGAACTCGAACTTAATACACATGGCCGTCTGTCTTAGAAATTTTACATGCAGATCCCTACAAATAAGATTTACAATACATGTTTGAAATATGTATTAACTGAACGGATCTGATTCAATATATTCAGTTTTACTCAAGTTTAGTCCAAAAACACATACTCAACTCGTACTATATTTGGTACTATCCATAGAAAGTATATTTGGTGCCCTATGTGAGATTTATGCGCGCGGTGACCAGTAATAACTAATAATCATTGCTGAAATACCTTATAGTTATAACGAACATATCCCAAAGTGGTAGGATTTAATTTAATATTTCTATGCTCTTATTAGAAATGTGAACAAATAGACTAAACATTATGATTCAATTCCACTATAAACTAGCTTATTTTTAAAACTATACTATAGTTGTGAACTTGTGATTTACTAGTTAGAACGAGAATCTTTACAAAAGGAACACACATGGTATGTTTATACGGATTCGAACAATCCAACGGTCAGAGAAAAATCACAAGAAAATTTCACAACCGTAGGATCTGTTCCCTTTAACCACTTTGTAATGCCGGTCTTAATTAATTTTGTAGAAAATTAGAAAACAGCACCAAGCTTATGTCTCTCATGTGACCGACCACCGCATCCTCAGTTGACCTGTCTTTGCCCCACTTTGTCTCCCCACACAAACTGGAAAAGAAGACTTTAGATATCAAAGGACTCCACCTGTTGATCTCTGATTGGTTTCTATAAGTTTGATCGTGTGGACCAACGAAGCAACATATAAGAGCACGACGCGGTAGTACCATTACTACAACAATAGAAGTGTGTATGAGAAGAAAGTTCTCATATCTCACAGTTATATTATAACGTATAATAAAAAAATAGAAGGTAAAAAATGGAAAAAGGTGGATTTGAGCATGAGATAACGGAGCTGAGATTGGGTCTTCCGGGGAGAGATGTGAATGAGAAGATGATGAAGAAGAGAGGCTTCACGGAGATGATCATGACGTCTTCTGGAAGTAACAGTGATCAATGTGAAAGCGGTGTCGTTTCATCAGGCGGTGGTGTGGAGAAAATTAATGAGTCGCCGGCGGCGAAAAGTCAGGTGGTGGGATGGCCACCGGTTTGTTCTTACCGGAGGAAGAACAACTGTAAGGAAGACTCGACGACAAAAGTGGGGTTAGGGTATGTTAAAGTGAGCCTGGATGGTGTGCCATACTTAAGGAAGATGGATCTTGGTTCAAGCCAAGGCTACGATGATTTAGCATTTGCTCTCGATAAGCTCTTCGGTTTCCGTGGCATTGGTTAGTAAATTAATGATCTCTTTTTTTTTCACACTTAAAGTAGAGTGGTTAGATCATGTGAAAGGAAAAAAAAACTATTACGAGAGATATGGATTAGGAACTAAAGCGTTTTCATACGTAAGAAGGCACACATGTGGGAATGAAAACAGTTATAAGTAGGTTAATTTCATCCTTTAACTAGGTTACATCTTTTTAACCAAAAAACTATAATAACTAGGTTACTCTGATTGGTAAATGATCAGGTTTTGATGATCTGACTTATTTGAACTCCGAACACGTTTCATATAAATTTATCTGAAAACCTTATACAAAATTAGAGTCTACTATTCATTTACATTTTACTTCAGTTTGGGTTCAAAACAATCTCAAACTAGAGATCTTACACCAGAAAATTGGACACGCAATTAAAATTTTCATTTATATGTGCAGGAGTGGCCTTGAAAGATGGTGATAACTGCGAATACGTTACTATCTACGAAGACAAAGATGGAGATTGGATGCTTGCCGGAGATGTACCATGGGGGTATATATGTTCATATCTTTTGATTTAGATTATATCTCATTATAAACTTACATATGCCACAGTTGAAACTTACACGGGTTCGGATATTTTTATTTTTGCAGAATGTTCATAGAGTCATGCAAGAGGCTGAGGATTATGAAAAGATCGGATGCTACCGGGTTTGGGCTGCAGCCTAGAGGTGTTGACGAGTGATATGATGACTTGAACAAGAAGCAAGTACCTGGTTAATTATTTATCCTTTTAAGTATCAAGCTCCTTTAGAACATTTTTCCTATTCATGTTATATATGTTATAGTTTGCATAATTATATTAAGAAAGACAAGCTATATATATACAATATTTGTTTCTTGATTGTGGAGTTAAGACATTATTCTGTTATAATTTCGCTGTTTTTCGGATCCATATATATGTAGGAAACTTATGTTACGTTTAAGTTTCCATTATTTCGTTTGATATATATTTTTTTACCTTTTAAATATGCTTATAATTCACATTTAAAGTTTAAGATTTGTTGATTTTTAGTTTAAACTTGTTCTTCTTGTCTGTAACTATGTTTACGGAAAGAAATATTAAAAGATCCACTCTCTTGCTTATTTACCCAACACCGACATGTCGAGCTTTTTTCTTTCCTGTAGAACGTAACTAAATACTCAAGACTTATAGAAACTTATGATATTTAGATCCTGAGACGAACCCATATGATTTGTTACAACTATGAGTACCTTCTGTGTTTTTGATTGGTAATGCCATGTGCACCGCATACCAGAAACAGCAAAAAAAATAAAAATCAGCCCATCCCTCCCAATTTTATCTTTTGTTTGGGTCCAAACTAGTATGTCCATCTGATTATTTGAAGCATACTGCGACAAATTGACAATGATTAGACTGACTGTAAGGAAATGCGTCATTTTACCACTGTCTTGTGCTCGCTACTTAGCTCCAATCAGATTTCATGGTCAGTTAAATGAGTCTAAAATCAAGTTGGTTTCAGTTCTCCTCCGTGACCTTGACATATTTCAGAAACAAGCCACTCTACAATCCGGCTTTCCACAATCGATCCATACATTTTAAATTTTTATGCATAAGACCTCTCTACATTAGAGAACAAGTTGCATTAGGACTCACTGAGACCCAAACACATTCCAACTCACCTACAGCTCGCATATGTATCTTTCCCCGAATATCATTACCTCGAACTACAGTGTTATTGTTGGATAAGCTACAAGTAAAGTTACTTGGACAACAAGTTATTCCAAGATAAAGATGAATAACTAATATGTTTAGGATAATGATAAAGATTCATAGATAAACATGTAATAGGTTTAAGACTAAGAAGACTCTATTATATAAAGAGATCCAATGTAAAAAAGATCTCTACAACAAGAAAAAAGAAAGTTAAGAAAGAAATAAAACAAAGAACCGTTTTATAATTTTTGAGTCTTTGATTACTTTATTTGGTATCAGAGCCGCTGTTTGCTTTGTGATTACGAAGAGAAGGAGACTTATTCATGGCTGACGCAAAAGCACTGGTAGAGACGAAGTCGTCACTCGGGAAAAGAGAAGGAGTTCCAAGTGCAATAATCTATCCAATGCTGAACTCAACTAATTACACAGTCTGGGCGAAGAAGATGAAAATAATTCTGAAACTTCACAAATCATGGCAAGCAATCGATCCTGGAACAGAAGAAGAAGAGAAGAATGACATCGCTACGGCTCTGTTATTTCAATCCTTACCTGAGAGCTTGGTTCTACAAATCGAAGAAGATGACTCCCCTAAAGATATTTGGGAAGCCATCAAGACAAGAAACCTCGGTGCTGAACGTGTCAGGATAGCTCGTTTACAGACATTAATGAATGACTTTGATCGTCTGAACATGAGTGACTCAGACACAATTGATGGCTTCGCGGGAAAGATAACAGAACTAAAGTCTAAAGCAAACTCGTTGGGACAGAGCATAGAAGAGCCAAGATAGTAAAGAAATTCCTCGATAGCTTACCGTTTAAGTATATCCATATGACAGCATCACTCGAGCAGATGCTTGATCTGAACAACACAACGTTTGAAGACGTGATTGGAAGACTTAAAGCCTATGAGGAACGAGTCAAAAGAAAAGAAACTCAAGAGCAACAAGGAAGCCTTCTGTACTCGAACTCAGAGAAGTCATATGATCAAAAGGGATCAGATAATGCAGGAAGAGGAAGAGGACAGAACAGGGGACGCGGTCGTGGAAACAGAGGAGGGGGTCGTGGAAGAGGAAATAACGGAGAGAAAAGCAAAGAAAAGAGAGACTACTCTCAGATCATCTGCTACAACTGTAAGAAGAAGGGACACTTTGCCTCTGTGTGTACCGAAAAGAAAGAAGAAGAAGAGCTCAACAAAAATGAAACAGAAACTGCGGAGAAAGCACTATATATGCATGAAGTGGTGTTTCTTAATGAAGGAAAGTTGATTCCTCAGAAACTAGAGATCAAGGAGGACGGTGTGTGGTATCTAGATAATGGTGCCTCAAACCACATGACAGGAGAAAAGTCTTACTTTTCTAAAATAAACGAGAATATCAAAGGTAAAGTAAAGTTCGGTGATGGCTCTTACGTTGAAATAAGTGGAAAAGGTTCCATACTTTTCGAAGCTAAGACAGGAGAGCAGAAGCTGTTGACGGATATTTACTACATCCCGGAGCTGAAGAGTAACATCCTGAGCTTGGGACAAGCAACGGAGCAAGGCTGTGAAGTTCGTATGAAAGACAACGTCTTGACTTTAAGAGATCCTGAGGGAAGGTTGCTCGTGAAAGTACTAAGGTCTGCAAATCGACTCTATAAGTTGAAGTTACAAGTGGGGAGAGCAACATGTTTGCACGCAAGAATGAAGGAGGAAACATGGAGATGGCACGCAAGACTTGGTCACATTAGCTTCAAGACGTTAAGAGCTATGTCAACACAAGGGATGGTTTATGGTCTACCGGAGATAAGGGAAGAACGTCGCATCTGTGACTCATGCTTGGTAGGCAAGCAAACACGCCATACCTTTCCAAAGGCAACAATGTTCAGAGCATCACATCCACTTGAGCTACTACACGCAGACCTCTGTGGTCCAATCTCGCCTGCAACCACTTCACAAAACCGTTATATCTTTGTACTCATTGATGATTGTACAAGGTCTATGTGGTCGATACTAATGAAAGACAAAAGTAATGCGTTTGACAAGTTTAAGGAGTTCAAAAAGCTTGTCGAGAAAGAGTACAACAAAGAGATAAAGACATTACGTACGGATAGAGGAGGTGAATTTACTTCACATGAGTTCAACGAGTTCTGCAGCAAGAATGGCATAAGGAGGCATCTAACAGCACCCTACACCCCACAACAGAATGGTGTGGTGGAACGTAGAAACCGCACACTAATGGAGATGACACGCAGCATACTGAAAGCAATGAGTGTACCTAACTACTTATGGGGAGAGGCGGTTCGTCACGCCACGTATTTGATAAACAGAGTACCTACTAGAGCTCTGAAAAATCAGACTCCCTACGAGTGCTTAAAAGAAAAGAAACCGAGTTTATCTCACATTAAAGTTTTCGGGTGTATGGCGTATGCAAAGATAGATGCAGGGCAGCTAAGAAAGCTTGATGATAGATCAGAAGCAGCAGTTCACCTGGGTATCGAACCAGGATCCAAAGCTTACAGGCTCTACAATCCTACTACAAAAAGAATTATTGTAAGTAGAGATGTAGCGTTTGATGAGAAGGCTCGTTGGAATTGGAAGGGAGATGGGAAGCAAGTCCAAACCGAGCCTGGCATGTTTCATATGACCTGGGGAAGTACAGAGGACAATGGAAGTGGTCCGTTCGTTGTTGGAGCTATAAGCGAAGAAGCAGCTGAAGACAAACGTAGAAGCTGAGACAGTCTCTGAAGCTGATCCTGTAGTCGAAGAAGTTCAAGAAGCAACACAGGAACCTAGAAGATCAGCACGACAAAGCAACCCACCAGGTTATTTGAAAGACTATGTTCTGCTATCTGACATCGAGTGTGAAGTATTGTTACTTGCCTTGAATGATGAACCGGTCAGTATAAGTGATGCACTCAAAGATAAGCGATGGAAGGCAGCTTGTGTCGACGAAATTGACTCTATAGACAAGAATGCAACTTGGATCCTCGTTGAAAAGCCACACGGAGTGAAGCTGATAGGACTCAAGTGGGTTTTCAAAATCAAGCGTAATGCGGACGGAAGCATAAACAAGTACAAGTCAAGACTTGTTGCAAAGGGTTATGTTCAGGAACAAGGCATAGACTTTGATGAGGTCTTCGCGCCTGTGGCTCGTATCGAAACTATGAGACTTCTCATTGGTCTTGCCGCAGCAAACGCTTGGGAAATCCATCATTTAGGCGTGAAGACAGCTTTCCTACACGGGAGTTGATTGAAGAAGTAATGCGTGTCGCAGCGGAGGGTTTGAGAAGAAGGAGAAGAACACAAAGTCTACAAACTCAAGAAAGCTTTGTATGGTTTACGACAAGCTCCTAGAGCGTGGAACACAAAACTCAATCAAATACTAAAGGGATTGGGATTCAAGAAGTGCGCAAAGGAGAATTCAGTTTACCGCAAAGTAGAAGGAGACAAGCTACTACTGGTAGCTATATATGTCGATGATTTGTTTGTAACTGGGAGCTCACTGCAGGCTATCAAGAAGTTCAAGACGTCAATGTCCGAGAAGTTTGAGATGTCCGACTTAGGCTTGTTGACTTACTACCTCGGTATAGAAGTAAAGCAGAGCACACGAGGTATAATGATCAAGCAGGAAGCCTATGCTCGACGTATACTTGAGGAAGCAGATATGGCTAGCTGCAATAGTACTCATATCCCAATGGAGTTCGGCCTACATCTTTCAAAAGCAGAAGATGAACCAGAAGTTGATGCAAGCGAATACAGAAGGAGGATTGGGTGCTTAAGGTACTTAATGCACACGAGACCAGACATGGCATTTAGTGTTGGGATACTGAGCAGGTTTATGCCGTCACCAAGAGAGTCACACGGGAAGGCGCTAAAGCAAGTAATGCGTTACTTAAAAGGAACACCTGGTTACGGCTTGAAGTTTAAGCATGGAGGATCTCAAGAACTAGTAGGGTTGAGCGACAGCAGCCACAACACCGATCCAGATGATGGAAGAAGTACTACTGGATACATATTTTGTTTTGGTGACACGCCAATATCATGGTGCTCACAGAAACAAGAAGTTGTGGCTTTATCCTCCTGTGAAGCAGAATACATGGCGGCGACAGAGGCTACTAAGCAAGCTATTTGGCTTCAAGACTTGATGGAAGAGATCACCGGAAGAAAGCTGAAGAAAACCTTGATTCGAGTGGACAATAAGTCAGCCATTGCACTGGCCAAGAACCCCGTTTTCCACCGGCGCAGCAAACACATTCACAAACGTTATTATTTCATAAGAGAATGTGTTGAAAGGGAGCTGATCGACGTGGATCATGTACCAGGAACAGAGCAACGAGCTGATGTACTAACCAAGGCACTAGCAAGGATCAAGTTCAAAGAGATGAGGGAGCTGATCAAAGTCCAAGACTTAAGTGAAGATGACTTGAAGCTTAGAAGGGAGAATGTTGGATAAGCTACAAGTAAAGTTACTTGGACAACAAGTTATTCCAAGATAAAGATGAATAACTAATATGTTTAGGATAATGATAAAGATTCCTAGATAAACATGTAATAGGTTTAAGATTAAGAAGACTCTATTATATAAAGAGATCCAATGTAAGAAAGATCTCTACAACAAGAAAAAAGAAAGTTAAGAAAGAAATAAAACAAAGAACCGTTTTATAAGTTTTGAGTCTTTGATTACTTTAGTTATGTGATCTCAGATTCAGATTTGGCGTGTCTGAGTCTCTCACTCCAAGTTTTGGGAATGTGAGTAACACCTTAATGGAAGTCCTAGTGCTCAAAAATCCTCAAGCGCAAATACAACTAGACCAGCATCTCTATCGGTGCTCAGAGCTAGACTATAACGTTTAAAACGTGAATCGATTTTCAAAAAATAAAGTTAACCAGCGAGTCCCAAATACCACTAGACCAGCACCCACTTTCTAAATATTGACTAACTTTTAGAGTAGGTGATACCAATTCCTCGTAATCTTTGGTGGAGATCATGTTAAAATCTCTTCTTCTCATGTAACCGTTGGAAAAAATAATAAAGGATTTTCTGAAAGTTAGGATTTATTACAAGCACAAGAGTCAACATGGCAAAGTAAAGGTAACAACAGACCAACTCAAGAGCAAATCAACAAGTGCACAATGATCAAATGAATTTTCAAAGGGTACAGTAAGCCTTGAGAGCAGACAAATCTCTCTTTCTGGTGTCTTTGTAGGCAAACTCATAGTAATCCTCAAAATTAAAAGGCTTATAAAGACGAGGATGTTCATCATCAACAATCTCCTCAGGCGCATTTATGATAAGTCCTTCTTGAGGACGCAAGAACAGGCCAGCCACATACCGATCTTTTTTCCCGGTTATAATCACATGGTGAAGCGGAGGATGTACCCTACCATTCAGTAGTACCTGCAATTCTTATACGTTATATACATGGTGATCACATAATTAAAAGGACTATAACAGATAAAACTTGAGACTCAAGGAAACTTTGTCTTACATGAAGAGAAGCTCCAACCATAACAATGAAAGTGGAGTCTTGAGATGGCTTAGATTTGATCCATTCTTCACCATCTTTGGTTCTGATCTCCAAACCATCTACTACGTCATTTTGGCAAAGTATGGAGAGGAAATGTCTATCGATGTGAGTGTCAATACCTATATCCTCGTCTGTATTATCGTCAAGTCCTTTATATTTAAATAGTTGAAAGCGGTTCTTCGCTGAGTCAAGATGCTCCTCTACGTATTTCTCGAGCCCGAAACTTTCCAGGACCATTGTCCTCACCATCACGTTTAGTTCTATTAACTTCTCCGCAAACGAATGAACAGTATTGCTGAAATATATCGCAAATCTTAGTATTTTTTATTTTATACGACACAACTGTTTTGACGTGTTTTAAATTATCAAAGCAATATATATATATAGTCAATTAAATGTACAAAACTGTAAATAGTTTATAAACAATTATATTCCATGCTGATCTTATTTATCTATGGCAAATCCCATCAATATAACTAATTTACCTTTTATCACAAAATATCATCCAGAAAACAAATATTCAAAATAGCATTCAGTAAACAAGAAGAGGAGTAAATAAATCTTAATTTCACTCATAAATACTAAAAAAAAACTGAAAACGATTTTTCTTAAATGTGTTCATGGATTTGATTTACATGTTTATTTAGGAAAACATTGCTGAATATATAACATCTTTCTAAAATTTACAAAAATATTTTAAAATATGTTTAATATAGTTATAAAATAAGATATCAAATTCAGAAAGTTCTTTCTAGAAAGACGCTGGCAACTACACCATGCTATAAAACCCTAAATTTATGAACATGGGCTTAAAGACCATTTCTCATATATTAATTTATATTTACCATTTCAAAAATAAAGTTAACCAGCGAGTCCCAAATACCACTAGACCAGCACCCACTTTCTAAATATTGACTAACTTTTAGAGTAGGTGATACCAATTCCTCGTAATCTTTGGTGGAGATCATGTTAAAATCTCTTCTTCTCATGTAACCGTTGGAAAAAATAATAAAGGATTTTCTGAAAGTTAGGATTTATTACAAGCACAAGAGTCAACATGGCAAAGTAAAGGTAACAACAGACCAACTCAAGAGCAAATCAACAAGTGCACAATGATCAAATGAATTTTCAAAGGGTACAGTAAGCCTTGAGAGCAGACAAATCTCTCTTTCTGGTGTCTTTGTAGGCAAACTCATAGTAATCCTCAAAATTAAAAGGCTTATAAAGACGAGGATGTTCATCATCAACAATCTCCTCAGGCGCATTTATGATAAGTCCTTCTTGAGGACGCAAGAACAGGCCAGCCACATACCGATCTTTTTTCCCGGTTATAATCACATGGTGAAGCGGAGGATGTACCCTACCATTCAGTAGTACCTGCAATTCTTATACGTTATATACATGGTGATCACATAATTAAAAGGACTATAACAGATAAAACTTGAGACTCAAGGAAACTTTGTCTTACATGAAGAGAAGCTCCAACCATAACAATGAAAGTGGAGTCTTGAGATGGCTTAGATTTGATCCATTCTTCACCATCTTTGGTTCTGATCTCCAAACCATCTACTACGTCATTTTGGCAAAGTATGGAGAGGAAATGTCTATCGATGTGAGTGTCAATACCTATATCCTCGTCTGTATTATCGTCAAGTCCTTTATATTTAAATAGTTGAAAGCGGTTCTTCGCTGAGTCAAGATGCTCCTCTACGTATTTCTCGAGCCCGAAACTTTCCAGGACCATTGTCCTCACCATCACGTTTAGTTCTATTAACTTCTCCGCAAACGAATGAACAGTATTGCTGAAATATATCGCAAATCTTAGTATTTTTTATTTTATACGACACAACTGTTTTGACGTGTTTTAAATTATCAAAGCAATATATATATATAGTCAATTAAATGTACAAAACTGTAAATAGTTTATAAACAATTATATTCCATGCTGATCTTATTTATCTATGGCAAATCCCATCAATATAACTAATTTACCTTTTATCACAAAATATCATCCAGAAAACAAATATTCAAAATAGCATTCAGTAAACAAGAAGAGGAGTAAATAAATCTTAATTTCACTCATAAATACTAAAAAAAAACTGAAAACGATTTTTCTTAAATGTGTTCATGGATTTGATTTACATGTTTATTTAGGAAAACATTGCTGAATATATAACATCTTTCTAAAATTTACAAAAATATTTTAAAATATGTTTAATATAGTTATAAAATAAGATATCAAATTCAGAAAGTTCTTTCTAGAAAGACGCTGGCAACTACACCATGCTATAAAAACCCTAAATTTATGAACATGGGCTTAAAGACCATTTCTCATATATTAATTTATATTTACCATTTCAAAAATAAATTTTAAATTGTGAAAAAAATTTGGAAACATTTAAGTGTCATGACAAAATATAAGAAGGGAACCTGAAGGTGATGTTCCCGTGAGGCCAAACCTTGTGAGTCAAGTCATTGACAACGTCAGGATTATCTACATCGTCCAAGCCCATGCCTTCGAATAAAGGCATTCCCGAAACCCGACCAGAGTATCCAGTGTTACGATTCTCTGACTTTGCCCTCATTTTGGTCTCCATTGGTAAATCAAAAACTTCCTCTGAGGCCTTGAACAGAGCCTTTCGTAGCTCCACTGAAGCTCCATTGAACAAGGCCTCGAAACATCCGAAGTCTTCTAGGGCTTTTCGGACTTGGGATCTAACCGAGTCCCACTCGGGAGTTTCCGGTGTGAGGTTTGGAACCGAAAAGTCAATGGCCGGTAGAGAAAGGGGAAGACATTGGGGCTTTGAACTTATCGTCATTATCTTAAGAGTTTAGGTTGTCTTTTGTGTGCTGTCCAGGTTTAAAGACATCGCTTCGTGTTATATAGAGATTTAAAGTCAAGTCAATGGAGTAGCCCAGTGTGTTCAGCCATTGAATTCGTCCAACATGGACTGAAAGTCTAGAGACAACCGAGTAGAAGGAACAAAGAGTAAATCCAAGAACATTATTTCTTGTATATTAGAAATCTTTTAAACAATCTCTTAGATCTGTTTAATCCGAATTACTCTCAATCACACTCGACTAGAGACGAACCAATTTCTAATCTCTTAACTCTGAGGATCGAGGTTCAACACCCTGAACTCGATATTCTATCTCTTGACAAGACAAACCCTTGCTCAAGCTTTTTCCAATTAGCGTGTTTAACCTAGATTTCCCAAAGACAATCTAGTTAAGTAGCCCTCATCGAATATACTATATTTCCTAATATCTCGATGAAATCAAATCTTCCAAATCTTCTTTACTTGATGTCCAAGTAATATCATGAAACCAATGAACATCTGACACGTCATCGTTTCCATAACCGATTCTCAGCAGCGTGTCACACAACGATCATCATGTGTAAAACGGCACCTCTTTCATCTTCGTACGCACAGCTCTTTTCTTGAGCTTACATTCTCCCCCTTTTTATCTTAATGTGACATCCTAAGCAACCTGCAGAGTCATCACCAACACCACAAGCAAAAGCACACGATAGATATCCAAAGAAAAATACTTCAAGAGTCATATTTCATACATAGTTCCTAGTAGCAATATCATAGAAGCACACCCATCAATCGTTTCAAGTACACACAAGCCCTCAGTCTTACTAAACAGAAGCAAACAGTCTGAAACAAGCATAAGTTCTTAGTCCTAGTTTGTCACAACATGAAACTTAAAAAGAGATGCTCTGGCTAAGCTCTTCAGTGTCACCGTCTTGGCTAAGTTCTTCGTATCTCCAACTTCAGCCTCCTCCTGATGAGACGATTGAGCCTGGTGGGCATATGCATATTCTCCCCCTGCTTAGGTGCACATTGAGATAAAAACCTAATGTTAGAGACGACAAAAGATCAAACAATAGTAAGATACACTTACTCCTCAATCGAATGCGAATGGCCTTAAGATCAGCAATAGCTCGATCAATGTCCTCTGCAAGACTAGCAGATCGTGTGTCAGCTACAGTACCACGTCCAGCCTTAATGTCCTTGACTACCAGCTTAGGAAATCCGGTGAACTCATCAGCTGAATAATCAGACGGAATAGTCCTTTGAAAGTGAATGACTTGCTGAATCAAAGTTGGAAACATGATACGACGAGCCCACTTCGACTTAGTTCTGGCACCCATGGCAATGATCTGATCATACACCAATTTCCTAAAATTGAATCCTTCTTCGTCGTGTTGAAGCATGTAGACAAACTTCAGCCGGTCTTGATTCATGGAAGTGTAGTTCATGGTAGGAAACCAATTAGCGCATACCAACTTATACAACACCTGATTCGTGGGTGTGAGAAACTTCGAGCTCATGTTTTCCCAGCGTTTGATTTGACCATCAGTGAGGAATCCACACACTTCATCAATGCTTTCCTCCATCCAGTTCGGATCATCTTCAAATCCAGGAATGCAATACAGAGCATTGATCAAGCTCGGAGAGAAGTCAATCATAGATCCCCTAACATATACCGCAATACCAACATCTCGTTCCTTAGCATCAGAAAGATTTGCAACAAACTCTCTTACCACATTTGGTTGATATGCATCGACGTCAATGAGAGTATGAAGCAATCCGGCTTCAGACACAATTCTCCTTATGTCTGCTAAGTTCTCATCGGTGAGAGAGATGCGCTGTTGGTTGATGAATTTCCGAGATCGAAGCATCTGGAACCTTTCGGTAGCTGCCGTAGTGAAGACTCGAAGAGAAAGAGGCAGATTTATATACAACTAACCATTTTCGGCATACTCATGATGCCTTTTTGTCCAGAGGAGAGGCATAGAAATCGCTACACACACTTAGTCTAATACCACAAAGACGGTTGATTGAAATCAATGAACCAACCCAAGTCTGTAGTTTTTCTCAGCCGAGTAGCTGTCACAGACGAGATTCCCCTTCGTTAATCACTCATGCCTCAAGTTCACAACCACAATTCTCAGTAATGTCTGGAAACACATAGTAAGCCTCTTGTGCCTACACTTCAACTCGACAGAAAATTAGAATAATTCGGATTTATTTACACCAAGAGTACAATCAACAACTCTATTTTGTGAGATAGTGATCAAGCTTAGAGACAAAGTGGGGTAACACCCTGCTCCAAGATGAGCTATCCCAAAGACTTGAGATCGACCCTGCCTAGTCAGGATAGTGATCGTAGTTAAATGCAAAGTGTTGTAGCACCCAGTTCCAACACGAGTATCCATCATTCCAGGCCTTACCTTCTTTAGACTTTTGATGTTGAGTAACTCAGAGTTTATCTTGTTTAATACACATTTGCTTCTTCTTCATACACTCAGCCTCTTATGTGTTTCCTCGTTCAATCCAGACAGTGATCAATATTCAGAACTAAAATGTGGCAGTATCCTGATCCAAGATGAGTGTATTTCTCTTATGAACCCAAAGAGTGGAAGTTTTGAACTCAAAGAGAATGATTCTCGAAAGGGAACTTGTTGACTCAAGGTTTTGATGAGCAGTGGTAGTATGACCTAGCAGTACGGCGTATATACAATGACTCTCCTCTTCTGACATGACTTATTCAGAGATTAACAATTCCCAGGGCCTTACGAAGACCGAGGAAGGTGTTGTAGTCCAATGGTTTGGTAAAGAGATCAGCAAGCTGTTTCTCAGTTGATACATGCTCTAGAATCACAATTCTCATCTCAACTAGCTCTCTCACAAAGTGATGTCGTATGTCCATATGTTTGGTACGCGAGTGCTGAACTGGATTCTTAGATAAATTTATTTATTGCTTTCATATTATCACAATGAACAAGCATAGGATCAGAGATGATACCATAGTCGACAAGCATTTGTCGTATCCAAAGCAATTGTGTGCAACAGCTTCCTAGTGCAATATATTCAGCTTCAAGGGTTGAGAGAGAGAGACACAATTTTGCTTCTTGCTGTGCCAAGCCACAATGTTGTTTCCGAGAAAGAAACATCCTCCAGATGTGCTATGTCTATCATCTAAGCACCCGATCTAGTCAGCATCACAAAAACCTGCAAGATTCACATTAGTTTCAAAAGTGTTATGAAGACCAAAATCCAAAATCCCTTTCACATATTTGATAATTCGCTTGACAGCCTTCATGTGAGACTCCTTCGGACATGCTTGATATCGAGCACAAATACCAACACTTAGACAGAGATCAGGTCGGCTTGCAGTGAGGTACAAAAGACTGCAGATCATTGCTCTATAAAGTTTCTCATCCACTGGCTTGCCATCATCGTCGCGGGACAACTTGGTAGTAGTGCTCATTGGGGTATTGGCAACTTTGCTTGTTTGCATTCCAAACCTCTTGATAAGATTTTTAGCATATGTGCTCTGTGATACTGTGATCCCATCAGCTAGTTGCTTGATTTGAAGTCCAAGAAAATAATTGAGCTCACTAACCATGCTCATCTCAAACTCCTTTGTCATAGTTTGGAAGAAATCATCAACCATTCCTTGTGAGGTGCTTCCAAAGATAATGTCGTCCACATACACTTGGATGATGATAACATCCTTCCCTTTTTTTCCTATGAACAGGGTCTTATCAACTCCTCCTCTCTGAAACCCAGCCTTTATAAGAAAGTCTGTCAGTCTTTCATACCAAGCTCGGGGAGCTTGTTTAAATCCATAGAGTGCTTTCTTGAGTTTGTAGTTATAATCAGGAAAGTGTGGATCCTCAAACCTTTTGGGCTGTGTCACATAGATTTCTTCTTGTAGAACTTCATTCAGGAAGGCACTCTTGACGTCCATATGATAGAGTTTGATCCTGAATTCCGCAGGCCATTCCGAAAAGCAACCTGATAGATTCAAGGCGAGCTACCGGAGCAAATGTTTCATCGAAGTCAACTCCTTCAATTTGAGTGTACCCCTGACCGACCAATCTTGACTTGTTTCGGATCACGTTGCCTTCTTCATCTATCTTGTTTTTATGGATCCAATTTGTTCCAGTGACGTTTACTCCATCTGTCCTTGGAACTAGATCCCATACATCCAACCGTTCAAACTGTTCAAGTTCTTGATGCATAGAGTCTATCCAGTATTCATCATCCAAAGCTTCCTGGAGATTCTTGGGTTCTATCTGAGATACAAAACATTGAACTTGATTCATCTTGACCACGAGACATGCCAATTTGACCATCTCTTTGAAGTTGATATGTTTCTTTCGTGTGACTCTTTCATCAAACAATCCTCCAATGACATCAGCTGAAGAATGATTCTTATGCACTTTTTCTTGATCCAGATCAACTCGTACCTCATCAGATTCTTCCTCTCCTTCAGATTCTTCTTTGACGATTGCTTCAGGAGCAGGCTTATTCGGAGTCGCACAATCAATGGTTTGTGTGACACTTGTCTGATAAAACCCAACACTGTCATCAAACACAACATATACTTTATCTCCAATAAACTTGGTTCGCTGATTGAATACCCGGTATGCAGAGCTATTTGTAGAGTAACCCAAAAACATCCCAACATCACTTCTGAACTCAAACTTTCCCAAGCGATCCTTATCGTTCAAGATGTAGCACATGCACCCTAACACATGCATGTGACTTAGATTAGGAGTCTTATCTTTCAGGATCTCATATGGTGTAGTCTTAGTCTTAGGTTTAACATACACCCGATTTATCACATAGCACGCAGTGCTGACTGCTTCAGCCCAAAAACCCGATGGAACATTGTTTCCACTAGCCATCTCTTGCAATGTTCGATTTTTCCTCTCAACTACCCCATTCTGTTGTGGAGTTCTGGGAGCTGCATACTGATGTTGTATTCCTTGACTCTGACATAAGCTATCGAACTGTTCGTTCTGAAACTCACCACCATGGTCACTCTTGATCTGCATGATCCCACCTTTCTCCTGTTTTAGTTGTAGTGCCAGGATTCTAAAACTATCAATGGCATCAGATTTGTTCCGTAGGAAGTCTATCCAGGTGTATCTTGAGAAGTCATCCACCATGACAAGAATATATCTTTTCCCTGCAATGCTCTCAGGAGTTATAGGACCCATGAGGTCCATGTGTACAAGCTCCAAAATTTGCTTAGATCTGATCTCAGGAATTCGCTTGTGTTGCACCTTAACTTGTTTTCCTTGACAGCACGCTCCACATACAGTATTAG
Organism: Brassica carinata; assembly: GCA_016771965.1. NCBI lineage: Eukaryota > Viridiplantae > Streptophyta > Magnoliopsida > Brassicales > Brassicaceae > Brassica > Brassica carinata. Next base: position 54,951,594 of record CM028692.1, read on the forward strand.
TCTGAGATTCTAAATCTGGAACTCCTCTGACTACTTCCGCATTAACGAGTCTGGTCAGTCCATTGATGTTCATGTGACCTAGTTTCTTATGCCACAGATCAAGCTTTGATGTGGTAGCTGAACAGCAGACGTTGGTTGGTTTCCACATATAGCAATTGTTACCCGTACGAATTCCACACATCACAATGTTTCCTTGAGGATCTACGGCACGACATTCTTTGCTATTAAAGATCACTTCGAGACCTTATCGCATAGTTGACTGACACTGATAAGGTTTGCCTCGAGGCCATCAACGTAGTACACATTGATAAGACGAGGTAGATTGACTCTATCTGTTACTCCTACTTCTCGTATTTTCCCTTGTCCTCCATCACAAAAGTAACTTTACCACCTTTAATGGATTGAAGTTTCTCAAGATGTTCATAACTTCTTGTCATATGTTTTGAACATCCACTATCAAAGTACCATGGGGAATCGGTTTGAGCACTGCCATCAGCACTAGTGTAAGCGACATGGCTAACGAAGTTGTTATTCTCTTGCATGCTGGTGAAGTTACATTCTTGATTCAACACTGGTTCGGTGTGTGACACAAAGATCTCATCGTAAGACGCTTTGAGGACTTGGTCCTTATAATTCGGATAAAGGTCTTTTTTGGCTATCCCGACATGTCCGTACATAGATGGTCCCATGAAGCACTGATTCAGTCTCCATGCTCGCTCATACTGATTTCTACGAAAGTGACAGAACCTGACATGATGGCCTCGCTTTCCACAGAATTGGCATCCATTCCAGCGTCTTCTCAGTCGAATGATGTCTTCTTTCTCAGTCTTCCGGAAGATAGTCTGAGCATGAAGAGAGCGAGATTCTTCTACTTTTTTCTCTTTAGATGCTTCTTTTACGAACACTGCTTGTTGTCCTTCCTCAGAAGACTTAGAGGTAGAACCCTGAAATCCAAGACCTCGGCTTATGCTTGGACACTGTCCCAAAGTGAGAAGATGATCTAAGGTCTTGGTGCCGGTTGAAAGCATCTTTATCTTTCTGAGATTTTCAGTCAGTTGGCTTTCCAGTAGCTTACTCTTATCTTTTTTTTTTGAAAGAACAGCTTGCTCAACTGATTAAACTTAAGCTCAAACTCCTTGTGAGTCCGTTCCTGCTCTGACATTGCTCTCTTTAGTGCAAGAACTTCTTGATCAGACTCCTTTAAGATCGAAAGAGCAGGTGGTGGAACCACGGGTTTATCAAGTTCAAGAATGTTTACTTGTGCTTTCAGCATTGCCATGTCCTTAATCAGTTGAAGGTTCTCATGACTGAGCTCCGTAAATTGGTTAAACAGAGCCTTGTACTCTGTTTCTAGATCATGATTGAGCTCATCGTCTTCCTCTTCAGTCATTAAGCCTTCCACTTTGCCTAATGCTGTTGATGATCCTTCATGACTAATAAGTGCCATAAAATTCAGGTGGAGTTCCCCATCTTCACTCTCACTTTCAGAGTCTGTGTCACTAAAACTCACAAGTGACTTATCTTTTTTCAAAGTATTGGGACATTCACTCCGAGTATGACCAAAACCTTTGCATTCTATGCATTTGAGTTCTTTTCTCTTAGCGAGTGGACATTCATTCCGAAAGTGTCCATAGCCCTCGCATTCATGACACTGTAGCTCTCTCTTCTTCTTTGACGGATCTGACCTTGAATTCTGGGAGTTCCCACAATCTGATTCATTCCTCTGAAATTGATTATTTGATCTGCCTCCACCTTTTTCAACTCGCCTAATAAACTTGTTGAAAATTTTAGCCATCAAACTCAGGTTTTCTTCAATTTTTGAAACCCTGACATCATCTTTTGAGTTAGCAGTAAAGGCTATACTTTTCTGGGTAGTTTCCAGTCGATCAGATTTCTCCAGATCATGGACCTTCAGAATACCAGAGAGTTGATCAAACTTCATCTCATCAGTGTCAACAGCTATGTTCAGAACTGCCTTGTATGCATCAAACCTGGGTGGTAGACACCTTAGAAGTTTCTTTACCAGATCTTTCTCTTCGTATTTCTTCCCTAAGACTGAAGATTCACTAGCCAGCTCACTGATCTTTGATATAAACCCATCAATAGGTTCATCATCTCCCATGCGTAAATTCTCGAATCTTGAGGCTAGATGATCAATTCTGGTTCGTCGCACAAACTTGTATTTCCTTCAAAGTGATTGACTAAGGTATCCCAGGCTTCTTTGGCTGACTCACACCCTTGAATGATTTTGAACTGCTCCAAATCGACAGCTGAGAATATGATGGTGAACGCCTTAGAGTTGAATTTTGAGGCCGATTTGTCAGAATCAGTCCATTGATCCTTAGGTTCTGGACCCAAGGTCTTATCTTCCATTATCACGGTAGGAGGGGACCATCCTTCTTCAAATGCAGTCCAGACATCTTCGTCAATTCCTCTGATCACGTGTCTCATTCTTGCCTTCCAGTAACCAAAGTTCCCACCGTCCAGCATGATTGGCTTATGCAACGTGACTAGGTCCTTCATGTTGTCCATGAAATCCGCAGGATCTTAACCTGTTAGTAGTAATTGATACCATAGAGGTTTTCCGCTCTGATACCAAATGAAAGTTCAGAGACAACCGAGTAGAAGGAACACAAAGTAAATCCAAGAACACTCTTTCTTGTATATTAGAAATCTTTTAAACAATCTCCTAGATCTGTTTAATCCGAATTACTCTCAATCACACCCGACTAGAGACGGACCAATTTCTAATCTCTTAACTCTGAGGATCGAGGTTCAACACCCTGAACTTGATACCCTATCTCTTGACAAGACAAACCCTTGCTCAAGCTTTTTTCAATTAGCGTGCTTAACCTAGATTTCCCAAAGATAATCTAGTTAAGTAGGCCTCATCGAATATACTATATTTCCTAATATCTCGATGAAATAAATCTTCCAAATCTTCTTTACTTGATGTCCAAGTAATATAATAGAACCAATAACCATCTGACATGTTATCGTTTCCATAACCGATTCTCAGCAGCATGTCACACAACGATCATCATGTGTAAAACTTACACAGCACCTCTTTCATCTTCGTACGCCGAGCTATTTTCTTGAGCTTACATGGACGGCAATGGCTAACACTATTATCGAAACCACCCCGGTGTGTTCTCAATGGCCTCTTTGTAACCGAACTGCTGTACGACGACAAACCATGTATTATACCTTAATGTCATCGATCCAGGGCATAAACGTGGCCACTATCCAATTTCTTTTTGATATCAAATATACTTATAATAGTGTTGGTTTATTCGTATTTAGGTAGTATTTTAAAAGGAATCTTGTAAATTTTCTGCATGCTTTTTCAATATGTAAAACATGAACGAAACGAGATAAAGTCCATGTTTGACAATTTTATTTTCACGACGATGAAGATCTTAACCGTAAGGCATCTCTCCATTAATTTGTATAATCTGACTTTTCCAATATTCGAAAGACCTTTTAATATATTAACATTAACGAAAAAAAAATCACAACTTCTCTTCATATGTGATTATCTTTAAAATAGATCTTTTCTAGAAAATCATATTTCATTTATTTCTAATTAACATTATGACATCATTAAGATATCACTTAAATAATTGACATATATAACAATTTCATCAATAAAATTGTCTTATTTTATTAATTATAAAATATGTTGAAAAAAATCTAACAAAAATCTAATTAAATTTTTTTAATATTTTTAATATTTTTATAAAATGAAGCATGGATTAATTTCGTGATTAGTAGTCTAATATTATTATAAATTAATGTTAGTTGAGATTTTATTATTAAATAAAAATAAAATTTGTATACTATTTTCTTAAAATTTCTAATTATAGTCTATCTTATCTATTAAAATAGAAGTAATGAATTCTTTCATGTGCGATTTTATAGTTTGGACCATCCTTTAAATTTTTTGAACTACGTTAATCACAATATCTTTTGATATCTTTTCATTTTAAATATAAATATAAATAAATAAATATATATATATATATATATATTGTTAGTTCTAACAAGTCTGTTTAACAGATTTTAATAAGATCTTAATTTTCAGAAATTATATGTAAATATTTTCATTAATTTCGAAATTAGTTATTAAATAATATTATATATTTATATATTATATATCATAATCAATCCTTTTGATAGAAAACTATTATATTGAGCTAAATATGATTAAATTATATTAAATTGTTATGTTTATATATTTTATTTTCGTAAGTATTTATGTTCGAAATATAATATGTAGGTAACACATGTTAATATTAGCAAACTATATAATACATGTATATAAATTAACATGTATTTCATTAAAGTTAATAATACAAAATCTTTTAATCATGATATCTTTTCATGTTAAATATAAATATATATATAAATTTTTTAACAAATCTGTTGAAAAATGATGTAACGATATCTTAATTTTCAAAAAGTTTATGTAAGTATTTCAACTAATTTTATAATTAGCAATGAACTATTATTATGCATTCATATATATTCAGCTATCATTTATAAGATAAAAATATAAAATTTATCTTTTTATCTATTTTTTAATAATAATAATTCATATAAAATGAAATTAACATACTGAACTAGGTATGATAACATTATATTAAATTGATAAATTTGAAGAAACAATTTCATAAATATAAAATATTTATGCTAAAAATATAATACAATGACATAACGACTTAATATTCGAAAACCATATAATACATGTATAAAAATTTACATATCCTTTACTATTATATATATAATAATATATTATCTGAAATGAATAAACGTAAAAAATATTGCTAATAGAAAATTTGGTTTTGAAGGTCGGCGGGTCAAAATTTAATATAAATTTAATGGAAAATAATATTTAACGTGTTGTTTAATGCATATATTAATTTTTTCAATAACTAAATGCAAATGTAATATGATAATATATAATAAAAATGACAAATACATATGATGGTTTTAAACAATTGATTAATTACAACATGTAAACTATAAAATTATTGTATTTAAAATAATTATATAAATATTAAAATATATGATTAACATTAAAAATATATACCACTAATGATCTAAAAATATATATATAAAACTGAAAAACATCAGCGCGGTTGCGTGGATCAAAATTTAGTATTTAGTTAAAAGAGATTTTCATCTTACTATAAAAAAATTAAGAGTGTAGTTTATATTTGTGTTATTTTTTGAGAAAAAATTAGCACAAACATAAAATATGTACACTCTTAGTTTTTTATAGTACGATGAAAATTTCTTTATGTTTTTCTCAAAAAAAAATCTATATGTTTGTGTTATTTGAGGATTTAGAAGACGTCCTTTGCTAGCTATTGTATCTATAGAGATTAATAAAGAGATTTCTCATATTTCTATAAACTTTCTAAATATGATTTTTTTTAGAATTCTTTACAAATTTAACAAATCTTTGAATTTTAGAATAAACCAACTCTACATTGAAAAAAACATCAGCGCGGTTGCGTGGATCAAAATTTAGTATTTAGTTAAAAGAGATTTTCATCTTACTATAAAAAATTAAGAGTGTAGTTTATGTTTGTGTTATTTTTTGAGAAAAAAATTAGCACAAACATAAAATATATACACTCTTAGTTTTTTTATAGTACGATGAAAATTCTTTATGTTTTTTTCAGAAAAAAAAATTCTTTATGTTTGTGTTATTTAAGGATTTAGAAGACGTCCTTTGCTAGCTATTGTATCTATAGAGATTAATAAAGAGATTTCTCATATTTCTATAAACTTTCTAAATATGAATTTTTTTAGAATTCTATACAAATTTAACAAATCTTTGATTTTTAGAATAAACCAACTCTACATTAATTTCAACTAATTTTATAATTAGCAATGAACTATTATTATGCATTCATATATATATATATATATATATATATATATATATATTCAGTTATCATTTATAAAATAAAAAATATAAAATTTATCCTTTTTATGTATTTTTAATAATAATAATTCATATAAAATGAAATTAACATACCGAACTAGATGTGATAATATTATATTAAATTGATAAATTTGAAGAAACAATTTCATAAATATAAAATATTTTTAGAATTCTTTACAAATTTAACAAATCTTTGATTTTTAGAATAAACCAACTCTGCATGATTTTTTTTAGAATTCCTTAAAGTGTTAACTTAATTAATGGGCTACACGTACAACAATTGTTTGTAATTGTCAAATGCCATGAATGGGTCCTACTAAATAACAAAGAGTTAATTAAACAGAAACAAGTGTATTAATCAAATTAGATAAATGGCAATTGCTTAACTTATTTAACTAAAACGTCTTGCTGTGTAAAGCGTGGTCTTCGTTAAAACAAGAACGTTCTTAAAACAAAGCGACCAATTAAAACTTAAAAGTTGACTATTTAGATGAAGTAAATAACGGTCCACCATCTCACATCGCCAGCACACAAAACCTTAGCAACTCTCCATAGTTTCACAATAGTATCTTTAACTCTAGAGATATTGCATCGGTTGCCCTTTCTGATTAAAATGCAAAAGTTATGTATCTCTTCTAATAATTAAACTAAGTATTATGACTATTGAGCTTTGTATTAGCCAAATGTGATTTGCTAGAGGGTCCATTCCACAGGCATATATTCTTCTACATTACCAGAAAATGTCAAAAACCACATCTTCCAGACATAACCTTTTAACTGAATACAATGACAAAGCAAACCCAATTTAAATACGCATAAAATCCACCTTTAATACATTTACGAAGAAAAAATGTAGTAATCACTTCACCTTTACATTTCACCTTTCTAAAACTCAAAAAGATCCGCAAGGTAAAAAAAAAATAAAGTTTTTCTTCAAAAAATTAACATGGCAGTGCTGTGTTTGTTACCCTGACTTTTGGTGAGGAGGTCTTTTTTTTTCTTGTGAGGCTATCATATGATACACCCAACATTAAAAAAGAGCCAACAACATATTTACTTGTTGAGCCTTGTTACAAAAAAAAACATATTTACTTGTTCCATTAAAGAGGAGGAGCGTGGATCCAACGTGGCATGTAGCCGCTATCACAAGCCGTTCCCATGCTTACCTTGCACGACTTAAGAAAATTCTGTTTCTCGACCATTGTTTGAGTTTATCTTCTTCTTGTCCGAAACAGAACTTACATTCTCAAAAGTTTTCTATTTTTTCTCTCTTATGTCAAACACAGAACCTAGAGAGAAACAGCTAATCTTATTCTCTCTTTGCAACAAGTCAACAACGATGCTGGGCGATTATGGTATAACGTAGGAAATTAAACATGGTAATCGAGGAAGCTCAGGGCTACCTGATAGCTTACGCAAAGATCTGTCGCGTCTTCGATGTGTTTTTCGTACAGAAAGGGACCTCCTTCACCTTCATGTCATACATTCTTCAACACAACGAGATAATCTTATCGAAATCGATTTACTAGCCAAAACGAAATAAACTATATGTTATGTGAAAAAATTGATCTTTATGATGTGTGTTGCTTATTCTGAAGAGCCTAAGATGTAGAGAAGTATGTTTCCACTAATTAATCTGAAAGCAAAACCAAAAAACGAAACCGAAGATCTTCCTTAGTCTCTTGTAAAAACAACTTAATAATCTAGGGTAAAGGCTTGTTATGTTATCATGCAGTGAATGAAATTGCTACACTAAGTAACACTAGAGTGATAAACATTGTTTTGTCGGTTTCTAACCTTTGTTTCAGTTGTTTATCGAATCATAGTATGTGTTTTCGAGTCTTTTAGTTATTTATCGAGTCTTTTAAGGTATTAGGTTGATTTAGAGTAAAGATGTCGAATTGGGTGCAAAAGAGCAAATAAAGCTGCATAATTGTGTAAATGCGTCAGAAGTTTAGAGTTGGACGGATGAGAGCATCCACAATGGTGATACCCATTGTGGAGTCTTTAGGATTAGATTAGTATTATTTTTTTTTCTTTTTTTTGAATAGTTAAGGATTCTTGTGAAAAATGTGTGTACAATGTTGATCTCGAAGTTGGAATCTTTAGGAATAAAAAATATTTTTTTTTGTTTAGTGAAATATAAATTTTACATATTGGATGATTAAATACAATAACTTAACATAAAATACAATAAATAAACATAAAATACAATAATTAAACATAAAATACAATAATTAAACATAAAATACAATAATTAAACATAAAAATACAACAATTAAAGATAAAAACAATAATTTTACATAAAGATAGAATAATTCCTAATCTTCATCACCAAATTTATTCCAAATATTTTGAATTAAATCATTTTTCAATCGTTCATGCGTTTGCCTATCACGAAGATCATTCCGACTGGGAAAGATATTATTCAGAATTGTTGGCCCTCGGTTTCCACCTCGAACATCCGGGGCGTCTCCTTCTTCAAATTCATCTATATCAATACGAGAGTATCCATTCCGTTCATCTTCGACTATCATATTGTGGAGTATGATACATGCTCTCATAATCTTCCCTATCTTTTCTTTGTTCAATGTTTTTACCGGATTTCTCACAATTGCAAATCGAGATTGCAATACTCCAAAAGCCCGCTCCACATCTTTTCGGGCTGCTTCTTGAAATTTAGCAAATAACTGTTGTTGAGGAGTTTGAGGGAGGGTGATAGATTGGATAAATGTTGACCATTTTGGATATATACCGTGATGCGCCCCAGTCCATGGATCAGTACATGGAACCATCTGAAGAGAGTGTGCATGAGCTGAAACCAGCTGAAGTGAGAGGTGATGAGCTGGATGAGCTTAGTGAGCTAAGTGACACTAGCTTGGAGCTGAATGAGCTAAGTGACACTGAAGATGGAGCTGGTTTAGTTGCTGGGCGAAATGGGCCTTTTTCAGCCCCTGGAAAAATTCATAACAAATTCAATTTGGGTCTGTTTTACACCAAATTCGACCAGGCCTTTGCTGATGGTCTCCTGCCCATTTGCATCAAGAAATATCAACAAAAGGATTCAAAGTCGTGCCTAGGAAATAGACATTCAAACTCTGGTCAAAAGTCATAGTTCACCTTTCGGTTTTCCATAAAAAGTCTTAGTCTTTGTTTGTGTCTTTTATGCTTCTAGTTTTCCACAATTATTTATGTCTTTCTTTGACTCATTTCAGTATAAATATGTAACTTCAGTCTATGAATAAAATCAGAGAGTTTTTGGATTTCATTTTCGTTCTTCTTTTCTCTGAGTGAGAGAGAGTTCTTAGCTAGTTCATCGGTTTGAACCGGCTTGTTGATTTGGTGGTCAGCCAATCATCTTTGTGTGTTCCTTGGTGGTTAGCCAACACACAATCATCCTTTCTTAGGTGGCTAGCCTTAAGAACGTGGTATATCAAGAGCCATTCCGCATCTCTTGACGATCCATTCATTCCATCCCAGTTCCAGAAGTGCCTTTGCCTTCTCGGTTCATATCCAACACCCGGCTAAAGTGATCCTTCCCGATTTGGGGTGCATTATACCGTCTGTGAGGTAGTACGCCAACTTATACATGTGTCCGTTGACCACATACTTTACCCTGGAAGCTCGACCTTGTAAAATGTCATCAAAAACAGGAGACCGATCGAGGACATTGATATCATTTAAGGTACCTGGAAGACCAAAAAAAGTGTGCCATATCCAAAGATCTTGTGAAGCTATAGCCTCTAAGACAATTGTCAGTTTTCCTGATCCACGTGTGTACTGTCCTTTCCAAGCGGTTGGGCAATTTTTCCACTCCCAATGCATACAGTCAATGCTCCCGACCATCTCAGGAAACCCTCGTTTCTCTCCAATATCGAGTAGTCGTTGAAGATCCTCCGGTGTGGGTCGTCGTAGAAACTCATCTCCGAATAACTGTATTATTCCGTCAGTGAAATTATGTAAACACGAAAGTGCAGTGGTCTCAGCAAGTCGGAGATATTCGTCAACGGTGTCAGCCGCAATACGATAAGCAAGCAGACGAATAGCTGCAGTACATTTTTGTAGTGCAGTAAGACCCCACCTCCCGGTTGCATCTCTTCTTTACTGAAAGAATGGAAAGCACTCTTCTAGGCTATAAACAAGACGAAAGAATAATTCCTTATTCATGCGGAAACGGCGTCTGAATGATTGAGTCGAGAATGTCGAATCTTCGCTGAAGTAGTCATTCCATAATTGGTCTTGTCCTCGTTCGCGGTGTCGTTCTACATACTCGCGTGTCCTTTGCGGTATGGTTTGGGCCTCCACTATGTCGTTGTATATTTCTTCCACGTATTCCTCGCAAATTTCTTCCAATCTTTCATTGACTTCATCGGATGAAGATGATGACATATCTAGAAATTATATAATCATTTCATAGACATATATAATCATTTTTCGAGTGAAAATCTTTTATTATTTCTTCCATTTTATAAAACTTGTCATTTTACTTCAATTTTTAAGGTTTTCCTCTTTGTACAATTTTATAAAGTTAAAGAAATTTTAATTAGAAACTTCCATTTTATAAAACTTGTCATGTTACTTCCATTTTTAGGTGTTCCTCTTCATAAAATATTAAATAAATTTTTTATTAGATTTAAAGAAATTTAAACAAGTTTAAGAAAGCAGTTTTTAAAAAATCTAGTACGTGTGCATTGTATTACTTGTCATGTTACACAAGTTCTAGTAAGTTGTTAAGACGAGGTTTTAAAACACAAATTTTGAAAACAAATTCTTGATACACAAGAAATAAAGATAGTGGCATTGTATTAAATACCTAAACTGCAGTGGTTGTTGGTTACAAATGCTCCGAGGATTACAACTTGATTACAAATGCTCCGAGGAAAACAAGGAGAGTAGATTACAAACTCTCCGAGGAAAACATGAACTTGACGCTCAAGAGGAAACAAGTTTTTACTACACCGCAATGACTAAAGGAAACTACTACACTACTACTTATACTACATATGTGAAAAACAGAGTCACCCGTGACTCCTACAACTTCACCCGTGACTCCTACTGTCCTTCACCCGTGACTCCTTCCCACATCAGCTAAAGACCAAATGCACCCGTGACTCCTTCTCACATGCGTAAACCTGTCAAAACAGAGTGACAAGAGTTAGTAACCATTAAAAAACAATCAAGACACACGATCAAGTACACAAAACAGTACTAATACCTCAAAAGCAAGATTAATAATAGATCATAACATTTCGGACATTAGTTTGAGCTTAAGACTGGTTTCCATTTCAGAGAGAGGTTCTTTCTTTGCGAGTAAACGATCAAGAAGCTTTTGTTTAGACAGTTTTTTCTTTAATTTCTAAAACCCCCTGTAGCTTCGACAACTCCTCCTCCCTGCAACTCTTCTTCTTCTTGGTACCAGCTTTCGCAGCCTTTACCCCGGGAGGTCTAACCTCTGGTTCGACAAATTGCTCTTCTTCTGTATCCACCTCCACAGCTTGTTTGCGCTTCTCCTTTCCAACGTCCTTAACCGGATAGGAGGAGCACAATTTCTGGTCGTGCCTCAGCTCCCTCCAGCAGTGATCCATGGTGAACTTGTAGCCGACCGTTTTGAAGAAATGTCTATGGCGGTTTTCATCACATCATCATCGTTTTGCCCACTTCTCTGCTCCCTCAGAGCCGCATCATAGCAGCCAGAAAACTTGGATACGTCGCCGTTTATCCTAGACCACCTCTGCTTGCAAGACGTTTGTTCTCTCGGTATTGTCCCAGACAGGAGAGGACTTGCGTTGTAGTACTCTACTATACGCTTCGAAAGCGGTGCTTTTGCTCCGTTTACTTCAGGGGTCCTTGGGTGTTAAGCCAAGCATCAATAAGGATTTTATCCTCTGTGGGAGACCATTTCCTCCTCTCAGCACGAACGTCGGTACCAGACAGCACATGAGACGTAACAGGAACCTCGCTACCAGACTCATCAGGACCTTGACTACCGAACCAAAAAGGTTCTGGTGAATCAAGGTCAACTGGAGTTTGACTAAGGAGAAATCTAGTAAAACTTTGTGAGTTATTATCCATGGTTTCAATTGTTTCTCTGTGACACTCTACTAGCGACACAGAAGGCTTATTAATAATCCTTCTATCACTTAGAACTAATTAAAAGCAATCAGATTACAGCAGTTGGGAAGGTGGAAAGCAATTGAGTTTCATTAACTATTCGACTAAGTAAAGTACAATGGTAGCTACTAGCAACTTAAGTATCTTAACTATTCTATATCAATAAAAGCACATCAAATCAAACCAGCTCATAAGAAGGTAGAAAGCAAAAGTTTATCATTTAACACCAATACACTGTTAAATGATAATTGTTTTCAATAATTAAAACACCAGAGAGTAATAAATTTTTCTAAAATATTACCTCGTTAAAGAAACAAAGATGGTACGCCACACTCCTTGGAATCCTTTCCAAGTTTTCCTGAAAAAAAGAAGAAGAAACAATCAACTTTCTCAAACTATCAAATTTGTGAACTAATAAGAGATGAAACATAAAAGGAACTAACTCACCCAGCACAATAAGAAACACCAACCCTACTAAAACTAAAAAGCACAACGCTTAGCTCTTGATTTCTATTTATTTATTGTTATACTGAGCTACCTTAAACTTTCTGACATGAAATAGATTTGGTTTTGTCAATAACTAAATGCTCTATTTATTTTATGAAAAGCCTCCTTCGTTCTTTAGATTATAATGTCTCCTTGTGTAAATTGTGGTATTCATTAGAATAAGTGGATGATTCGATCAAAGTGGAATATAGACAAAATAAACAACGGTACCCCGCACATGGGACACAAGTCGTATCACATGGCCAGCAATGGCTAACGCTATTACCAAAAACACACGGTTCATTCTCAATGCCGTGCAGCCGAACTGCTGATGGATAGGCATGATACCGAGAAAAAGTGCACGATCCGCAAAGTTAAGTGACAAAAGCTAAACCGCTTATAACTTCTATATGGTAAATTAGTTTTTCTTACATGATAATAACATGTAATGGAAAGAAATAACACGTGTTAAAATAATTAAAATAGACTTGAAGTGTCTAAATTTTATCTATAAATTTGTTTTTGTTTACTTAGTTTTGATGCTCAACTTATTTAAGCAAAATGCCTTTTTATAAGTGTCTAACTGCCTAAGAGATAACTGTCTAAAATAAGGACATCCGCAATGGTGAGGTTCATTGCGGAGTCCTTAGCTATATAATAATAATAATTTTTTTTTTGTCTGAATAGTTAAGGATCCTAATCGAAATGTTTAGTCCAATGGTGAGCCTCAGTTTCGAGTCCTTATGAATAAAAAAATATTTAATGTATTTTATTATTTTTGAAAGTAAAATATAAATAAAACATGATTAAATGAAAAGATGATTAAATATAAAGATACAACATGAGGGTTTATAAGATGATTAAATATAAAATACAACATGATTATGAATCACCAAATTTGTTCCAAATATTTTCAATTAAATCATATTTCAATCGATGATGTACCTGGGTATCGTGAACATCATCGAATGCCGAGCATATTATTAATATTTGTAGGCCTGCGTTACCCGTGAACTTCTTGTGAAGTCTACTTCTTCAAATTCATAATCATCGTGCGAATGTATCCATTTCGTTCATTTTCGACTATCATATTGTGTAGTATGATACATGCTCTCATAATCTTCCCTATCTTTTGTTTGTCCAATGAAAGAGCCGGGTTCTTCACAATCGCAAATCGAGATTGCAATACTCCAAAAGCCCGTTCCACATCTTTGGGTTGCTTCTTGTTTTATAGCAAATAATTCTGCCTTAGGACCTTGAGGGTTTGTGATAGATTGGATAAAGGTTGACCATTTGGAATAGATACCGTCGGTGAGATAATAGGCCAAGTTATACTTGTGTCCGTTGACCATATACTCTACCGGTGGCTCGGCCTTGGAAAATATCATCAAAAGCGAGACCGATCCAATACATTAATATCATTTAAAGTACACGGCGGACCGAAGCGTGCCATATCCAAAGATCTTGTGAAGCCACGGCCTCTAAGACAATTGTCGGTTTTCCGATCCGCGGTAATACTTGTCTGTCCAAGCCGTTGGACAATTTTTCCACTCCCAATGCATACAGTCAATGCTCCTACCATCCCGAAACCCGCGTTTCTCTCAATATCGGTAGTCGTTGAAGATCCTCCTTCGTGTCGCCTTAGATACTCATCTCGAATAAGCGTATTATTCCGTCGGTGAAATGGTGTAAACACGAAGTGCGTGCTTTCACCAAGTCGGAGATATTCAATTCGCTGCGTCGGCCGTGAGCCGTAACAAGTTGTGAATAGCCGTACATTTTGTAGTGGAGAAAGACCTAACCTCCGGTTGCATCTCTTCTTTGTCTAAAGAATCGAATGTTCTCGAGAGGCTTACCACAATACGCAAGAATAAATCCTTATTCATGCGGAACCGTCTAAAAGAATGTGCGGAGAATGTTGAATGCTCGCTGAAGTACTCATTCCATAAACGGTCGGTGTCTGCTTCACGGTTCCGCTTCATATAAGCACGCCTCCTTTGCTTGTTGGGTTGGGACTCCACTATGTCATTGTATGTATCATCCACAATTTTGTCGAAAATTTATTCCAATCTTTCATCGACTTCATCGGATGATGATGATGATGACATCTTTAGATATCCCTACTTGAAACCAAAATTTTAGTAACCATATTAACAAAAAAATATTGCAAGATTCTATAGCAATTCAAATTTTTAAAACCATTTTTAAAAATAATTAATATTAAGTTCTAATGATAATTTAAATATAATATTTCTGTTATTTATCTGACGAGCTATTAAAAATTAGCAAGTCTTTCAGATAATAATATAATGAAACCAAACCATAACTCAACTAGCATTGGCGGATGTTAACTACACGCGGTCTTAGTGTGACTTTATAGGTCATGAAATGTTGGACGCGGTCACTAGTGATCATTGTTTCTATTATTTAACACTCGGAATGGTTTATGGTTGTTGCAGTTCAACGTCGCATGCTACATATGTTCATTTATCTTGTTTACTTGATGCAAACCTTTTTTGAAAACGTCTAAATTATTTATTATATACATATTCAAGAGATACAGAAGAAAAAAGCACAAGAACAGAGTCTACAAACAAGTGATATGTAAGTTATAGTTAGGTTGTGTTACCTAAACCGAAGTCGAACTCGTGATATATAGAGAAGCAAAAGAAGGAACTTGTTGTTGTATCCGAGCAAAGGAAAGCCGAGTAGAAAAATATTACAAAGTATCCGAAAAACACAAGAACATATTGCAAAGTATCCGAGCAAAGGAAAGAAGAGGATACAAGTTTTCAAGGATACATATTACATAGTACTACTTATAAGACAGGAAAAGGAACTGAAGAACCCGTGACTTCGTTGAAGAACCCGTGACTTTCACACCTCTAAATGCTCCCGTGACTTGGTTCACATGCCTTCTGCGGACCCTGACACATCAAAGAAGACAACAGTTAGTACAATCCAAACATTTCTAAGGTACAAAGGTCAGAAAACAAAATTGATACCTCGCCCACAAGACTAATAATTCATATCAACTCAGACATTAGTTTCAGTTTAAGACTTGTTTCCATGTCAGAGAGTGGCTCGGGCTTGGCGAGTAAACGATCAAGGATTTTTTGTCTAGAAATTTTTTCTTTAATTTCTAAAACACCCTGTATCTTCGTCAACTCCTCCTCTCTAGCACTCTTCTTCTTCTTACAACCAGCTTTCGCAGCCTTTACACCGGGAGGTCTCCCCTCTTCACCTTCTTCTCTATCAACCTCCAATGCTGGTTTGCTTCTCCTTGCCACCGTCCTTAGGCGATATGGGAGGCACCATTTCTGGTCGTGCCTGAGCTCTCTCCAGCAGTGATCGAGAGTGAACTTGTAGCGTTATTAGTGAAGAAAATGTCTAACGAGCTTTCATGACATCATCATCACTTTGCCCACTTCTGCTCCCTCACAGCCCCATCATAGCATCCAGTAAACTTGGATACTTGCTCATTAATCCGAGTCCACCTCGCTACAAGGACGAAGCTTCCTCGGTATAGTCCCAACCAGGTGAGGGCTTGCGTTGTAGTAGTACACAATACGGTTCCGAAAGCATCAGCTTTCGCTCATTGCTCACCACGGGGTCCTTACTGGTGTTAAGCCACGCACCAATAAGGATTTTATCCTCTGTGGGAGACCATTTCCTTCTCTCCTTCACACCAGAGTCATCGGGAACTTGGCTACCGAACCAATTAGCTTCGGGTGATTCAAGGTCAATGGGAATTTGACTATTTAGTAGGTTTACATAGCGAGCGGTTAGCCATGGTTAGAGGTTGGTGTGTGACATTATTCTACCGACACTACAACTTAAGTAAGCAATGTCTAAACTAATTAAAGCCTATCAAATCAGAGCAGTTGGGAAGATAGAAAGCAAATAAGTAACATTTAAAACCAATTCTAATCCGAGTAAATACCTATCCAACTAAGTACTAAAACTAATAAAAACCAATCAAATCATGCCAATACAAACCAAACAATTACCATCGGACACCATTTCATTTCAAACACAACTAGAGTACTAATTTTTAAAAAGAATTATTACCTTATTACAGAAAATCCAGATGGGCGCCACTCTCGTTTGAAACCTTTGCAACAATTCCTGAAAAAACATGAGATAAAACAGTCAAATGTTTTATCAAAATTCACGAAAATGCAATGAAAAAGAGGACATAAACTAACCTCGCACAATCACTAACACCAAACCTATTAAGACTAATAGGCAGACCATTAGCTTAACCCGGTTTCTTCTTTGAAAGCTCATCTACCGCCTTCTCAAGGTTAAGGAGCTTACCACTCTCATAACCTTGGACCTTAAGATCCCTAAGTTGCCTCTGAAACTCCCTCATCTCCTCCATGACTGCCACTTCCCACCATTTCTAAACGTGGCAGTCTCCATCATCAGCATTGTGGCACGTAAAGTACCTTCTGTATGGGTCTTTAGGAGTGTAAGAGCATCCGAGAATAGGCTGAGCTCCACAGTAGCATGTCGTGGGGATTCCATCATCCGCCTCTGGTTGACGTGGGTACTGAACCG
This sequence comes from Brassica carinata, assembly GCA_016771965.1. Lineage (NCBI taxonomy): Eukaryota > Viridiplantae > Streptophyta > Magnoliopsida > Brassicales > Brassicaceae > Brassica > Brassica carinata. The sequence goes on from CM028692.1 coordinate 54,968,710, forward strand.
ACATTGCATTGCAGTAGCTACTGTCAGCTTCATCCGCGTAAATCTGAGCTTGGCTTCAAGAAGGGAGGTTATGTCCACGACTCGATGATGAAGAGGGCTGGCTATAGCTGTAGTCTTGTCCCATTTTCTTTAACACGAAATAAGTGAAGAACACAGTTAAATCAATTACAACCGAGTAGTGATTAAAACCCCAAGAATAGTCGCTTAAAATGAACATATCGATTCAACGAGATAAAACAAATCAATTAGAACCGATTGAAACCAATATGAGATTTGAATCCGTGTAAGAAAAAAAGAGACGATCAGCTTCCGATTGAAACCAAAAAAGACCCGAAACCCTATCTACAAACGCATCCTCTACCCAAATCGATTTATACCCAAATTTTTTAAAAACCCTAATTTCAATCGTTAAACGAAATCGATATAAACCCCATTACCCAACCCGATTGAGAGGAAACAAGAAGATAACTGATAAAATTAATCGAATAAACAAAGATTTTAGGCTTCGATTTACCAAAAAGGAAACAGAGAGGAATCGCCTCGGATATCGCCTTTCTCTCGAGACACTTTTTTTTTCTACGGTTTCAGTCAAGAATGAGAAATCGATGTTGACCCACCGAAACACAAACCGACGCCCACCCAGTTAGAAGAGGACACGTACTCAAGGATCAGCCCCTTAAAATCCTTATCGACGGGGCAATCCTTAGGTTTAGACGGATAATTAATATTATTATATTAACGTTAACCTAAGGATTAACGCTAAGGATCCGACATGGACCGCTGTTGCACTTGCTCTAAGGCACTCGTGACTAGAAAGAAACTACACATGTTAAAATAATTAAAATAAACTAAAAGTGTCTAAGTTTTATTTTTGTTTACTTTAGTTTCCGTCTATTTCATTGTTATCTGGCTGACACTTCAACAAATTATGATGCTTAACTTGTTTAAGCAAAATGCCCTTTTATAATGTCTAACTGTGTAAAGTGTGTGGTATTCATTAAGATAAGGCGACCAATTAAAAGTTGGCTATATAGACGAAGTAACTTAATGGTCCACCATGTCACATGGCCAGCGCACAGCACACCACCCGGCTCTCAATGCCCTATCTTTGCAGCTGTGGATGGCTCATTTGGAGACATGTAAAAGCTAACCTTAGAAACTTTCCAAGTTTCACAATAGTTTTCTAAAGTCTAGTGATATTGCATCGGTTACCCTTGTTGGGTTAAGAAGCAAAACTCATGTATATCTTCGAATAAATAAAGCAAAGTATTGACGACTATTGAGATTCGTATTAGCCACATAAGTTTTGCTAGAGGGTCCATCGGTTACGAAATAAACACATCTTCTAAACATGACAGTTATCTGTTAAGCAATGGATTACTTATGAGAGACTTGGAGTCTTGAATACATAAAGGGCACATCCTTAATGGACCAACTATATCAAAATTATTACAAGTAGCTAATACAGAGCCAAATCCTATGACAAATCAAGCCCAATTTTCTTAAAAAAATTTGAATTCCACCTGTAATAAAATCATTAAAAATGTAATAATCACTTCACCTTTTTAAAATTCAAAAAGATCTGCAGGTAAGAAACTATTGAAATTCTTCTCTTTTCACAAGATAATATCATCATCATCATCACCACCAACAAGTCAACAACATATATGCTTGTGCCATTAAAGAGGAGGAGCGTGGATCCGACGTGGCATATAGCCGTTAATCACAAGCCGTTCCCATGTTTACCTGGCACGACCTTTTAAATTTTCTCCTTTCCCACAACTAATTTTATTATTATTATTATTTTATATAAAGAAATAATAAAAAAGTATATGGTCGTCGTCAAATTCACGGACAGAAAATCCGACCGTTGTTTGAGTTTATACTTCTTCTTGTCCGAAACAGAACTCACATTCCCCAAAAAGGTTTGCTTTCTCGTAGGTCAAAACACAAACCTAGTAGTGATCTTGTTCTCTCTTCGCAACGAAGATGCTGAGCGATTACGGTATAACGGAGGAAGACATGGCAATTGAGGAAGCTCAGGGCTATCCGATAGCTTACGCAAAGCTCTGTCGCGACTTCGATGCTTCTCCGTACAGAAAGGGTCCTCCTTTCACCTTCGTGCCGTACACTCTACAACAGAACGAGGTAATCTGATCGAAATCAATACATTGGCCAAAACGAAAATAAACGTATCTGTTATGTGAAAAAAGATCGATCTTTATGATGTGTGTTCTGAAAAGAGCTCAAGATGCAGAGAAGTAGATCAGATGTTCCCAGTGATTGATCCGAAGGCAAGAACAACAACGAAACCTAAGATCTTCTTAAGTCTTCTATGGAAACAACTTAATCATCTAGGGTAAGGGATTGTTTCTCTCATCATCACACAGTGAATGAAACTGCAACACTAAGTAACACATAGCCTCGTTTTGTTTTGTAGCAATGCCGGGTTTGATCCGGCTGTTATTCGGATTGATCCGTATGGGAATGTTCTCTACTTCCACGCTGACTCAGCTTCTCCTCTCGCTTGGGGTTTTGATCATTGGTTCCCTATCTCAAGTAAACAACACACCATCCTCCTCACGTTTTATCTCTTTTATGGTTCATGTTTTGTTGTCTGATTGATTAAAAAGCTTTTGAATTTTTCTAGGAGGAGGTTTAACAGTACCAAGCAACTTAAGGATAGTACAATGGCAAGCACGCAAGAACAAGAAGGACAAACTCGAGTTTTTAGTACCATGGTGGGAACTTCAAGTTGGCATCTCGGTGAATCAGTTCCTGTCTATGTTCGCGTCTTCAAGTTCTGATTTCAAGAAGAGAGCATTTTCATTCTTGTTCAAAGAAGGTGAAAGCGAGGAACTTAATGGCTCACAAACTGTCGACTCACATCGTTTCCCGCAGCATTTTGTTGAATCAAAAGAGAAGTTTGGCTTTGCTTCAGCTGCGGTTGTTGTCTCTAGAAGAGAACCTTATGACCCTTCATTAGTCTTGAGATCTCTCGATCACAATCGTCAAACACCTGGTTAGTAATTACTACCTGCATAATCATCATACAATCTATACTATTATTTGTGAATTGATTCATTAAAGTATCAACAACTAATAACTACACAAACTTTAACTTAAGAGCTGAATTATAACTTCTCAAATAATAGTATAGACTACTAGTATTCTCGGTTTATCAATTATAGATAGAGGTAGGTTTCTGATTTTTGTATTGCTATACTACAGCAAGGAAGATGAGAGTGGGTGCAACTAAAGAAAATGAGGCTCCAGACTTAATGAAGAATCCTTATCAAGCAATTGTTGCTGCTAGGGACTCACTTAGACACAGAGAGGAAGCGCAGAATATGAGAGTTGAGATGAAGAAGTTAGATGATGAGATGAATGATTTGAAAAGAAAGAATACTGAAGAGCAGCTTACCATACAGGAGCTGGAGAATGAGCTGATTAAGCGGAGAAGAAGAGCTGAAAAGGGAAGGAGATTGGCAGAAGCTCAATGCTCGTATAGGAATACGCTTGAGAAGATGATCCGTGATGCCATGCACCAGTAAGATATGTTTTAATCTTCTCTCTACAACTATGATATGGTTAGCTGAATGTTCTTTAACTTTGTTTTGTTTTGAAGGAGTGTTGTGTATAAGGAACAAGTGAGGCTAAACCAGGCTGCAAGTAGTGCACTTATGGCGAGGCTAGAGGCGCAGAAGGCGATTTGTGATGGTTCAGAGAAGGAGCTTCACAAGAAGTTTAAAGAAAGAGAGGAGCTTGAGAATCAAGTGAGGCCTGAACTGGAGAAAGCAAGGAAAAGATCAAGAGTTTTGCTGAGTAATGAAGATGACTTGTTGCTCGAAGATAGAGACAAGAAGTTGTCTTTATATCTTCCTGGAACAAGTGAAGAAACGTCTTTGAACAAGGAGTCAAGAGTATGCTTTGAAGAAGAGCATAAAGCAGCAAGTTCTGAGGCTGAAACTCAGAAGCATGGGGAGATAGAAGAGGTGGAAGAGGAGCACAAGATTCCAGAAGTGTCTGAGAAGTCTCTGGTTGCGTTAGAAGAGAAGAGAGGCAGCAGAAGAAGCTTCAGAGCATTTCCTGTTTTGAAGGAACAAGAGAGTGAAGAAGATGAGGAAAGTAGGAGAGAGCGAGGGAAAGGAAATGTTGAGAAATGGCTCCACATATTACTGGAGAACAACGGCAAAACCACCAATCCACCACAGGATCTTCAAGCTGAAAGAAGCAAGAAGATTGATGAATTGATAGAGAAACTAGACCACAAGTTCCCTCTACTTGACAAGGTTAACGAAGAAGATGTGGCTGAGGAGGCAAACAACAACAACAACACAAACAAGGTGGAAACAAGAACTGAAAGCTCACGTAGAAGCAGAATGAGTTTTGATCTCAAGAACACGCCAGAGAAGAGTGGGAGAGACAAAGTGGTGAAGAGATCAGAGAGTGCTAGAGCTTTCAGAAGGATTCCATCATCTCCTTCACTCATCTTTGGGATGAAAAAGGGTCTTAAGAAGCCAGTGGTTTCAAGTCATGACGATGAGAACGAATATCTCGTTAAGAACAACTTCATCAAGTCATCTCTCCAAACAATCAAACGAGCTGTCAAATTCTAGACCACATTTTTTCATTACATGCATTTGTTTGGTTGTACAAAAAGACTTCCTCTCTATGTGTAATAATAGTAACAGCTTGTTGTGTTGTTTTCATCAAGACATAGATTTTCTCCACCTTGAAGGTGTTCTTCCTTTGACAAGCCTTGTCTTCATATTCCCAGGAGTCTGAGGTCCAAACCCTTCACCATTCTCACCGTTCGTCATCTCTTCAACGCTAACACTTCCTCTAATAGAAGGCACTAATCCAAGCCTCTTCCACCGGAAAAAACCTTTGCTCCCACCACTCTTCTTCTCCATAAGCCTCTCAACCTGCAGATGCATGGCACTGCACTCGCTCTGCAGCCTCGCCACATCTTCTCTAAGCCTCTTTATCTCTGCTTGCTGAACATTCATCTCGCGTTTAGACAAGCACCTCGCTCCAGAGCCTTGCTCAAAGTAATGCGAGCCAGAAGGGTTTGTTGGACTCCTCGTCAAGCTACCGCTCCAGTCAGCGTGACGGCTTAGCTTTGTCTGCTCGGTGAACAACACTCTGATGATTGCTCTCACTGGTAGACGGTCGTTCTGAGCCGCGTGGAGAGCTGCTTCCGGTGAGAGCTTTCTGCTATCAATGAGTCTGCAGAGTTCTTTCCTTTCTTGCTTCAACACCTGAGGATGAGCCTGTCATTGAATTTTGAAGATTGAGTGAGTCTCAAGAAATGAATCTCCATTGCAAAGTTTTAAGCTTCAATATTATTAGAGAAATACTTTTTTTACTAGCATTAAATCAAGTTTTTGTCCAAAAATTAACACACAATGAAGAAAACTCCAAAATAACATTAATTTGAAAGTAAAAAAAAATCAAAAATATATTTATATATTTGGGTTTAGGATCTAGTGATTATAACTTAAGGTTTAGTATTTTAAATTATGAGGTAAAATTAGGAGTACTGTAATTTGGTGTTTTTATTGATTAATAAATGCTAATTTTTATAATTTTCTCTTTAAATGCTATTTTTGTTACAAAAAAAAAAATGCTATTACCTTGAGGTATGTATCAATGGCACGGTACAAGCCATCCTCCGTGGTACGAGAATAGCTAGGGAGAGATTCAATAAGTGAAACAAACTCCGGTAGAGTCAAGCCACCGTCAAGGGCGGCTTCAGCCAAGTAAGAGTCGACAAGCTTAGCCACTTTAACGAGAGCCGCACCGGTTTTAACACCTTCGCTATCCAAACCAACGAACTTCTTCACGAGACGAGTCACGAGCTCAACGTCGAGCAAAGTCTTAGACGTGTGGCTGAAGGAAGGTATCATGAGCTCCTTGAGCGAGGCTTGGTCCAGCTGCCACGCCACTCTGTTCTCGAGCTCCGTCAAGTAGTTCGCATTGGCTCCGACCATCTTCGCCGTCCTGAGGAGACGGAGGAGGAAGTTGCAGGGAACGGAGTCTTTCTCCGGAGGGAGGATTCCGATGAGGGTTTCGACGAAGAAACGTTTTTTCATCACGGAGGCCGTGACGCTTTCTGTCTGCTGTGGCGGTGGTGTCGTGATGGCGGAGACGTTGCCGGAGAGATCGGGGAGCCATTTGGAAGCGTAGTGAGCGATGATGGAGCCGATGAGGTCTGGTCGGATGCCTTTGGATTTGATGCCGGTGATGGTCTTGACGAAGTAGTTCATGTCTTGGATACAAGCTTCGTCGAACCAAGAGTAGTACTCCATATCATCGGTAAACGTTGCTTGGCCATGATGCGACGGATGATTGCCGCCGGAGATGGTGACGGGTTCCGGCGAAGGTGCTTTCTTCATTTAGATTCGTGTTCTGAAACAACCGTGAACTCGAAGTTCACTGTAGTAGAATGGTTATTTTATAAAAAGACCATAGAATGGTTCCAAGAAAGTGTTTGATTGAATGGTCTTTTTACATTTTCCTATGATTTTTTATTTTTTTATTTTGCTCGAGAGGCTCTCTTCACAGAGCGTAATCATGACTTGGCGCAAGACTCCTAAATAAATAAACAAAGTTTTTGATTAATGTACCATTTAATTTACAGTTTCCTAAAATATTGATTCACTAATCACTGTGTGTATATATACTACTAGTAAGGAATTAAATCAAACATGATTTAAAAGTAACTAAAAGTTTTATCAAAGCTTTTTTTTGGTCGGCAATAAAGTACGTACATGATCCTGATGTTAGAGGATCGAGAGCCTGTGGAGGAAGATAGAGATAAGTGAAGGATGAAGACAAAATCAACCCCTCTTGATTTGCCTCAAATAATAAAAATATGTAATATTACAAAGGGAATATAATCAATGCATAGATGTGTCCTTATTCTCTACGATGATAATGGTAAATTGTATGCTAGTGTATGTCGATATATTACAAGATACAGTAAACGATTTTTACAGTAATAGTTTGATTTTTCGACTGGCGTCAAGTATAAACTTCAGCGTTTAAATTAAGTTTGGTGGAGAATTACTTTAAAAAGGATCATCGCTTGACAAATTGTCAAACAGTTACTGTTTTGGGTATGTAAAAAGGAAGTCAGCAGTTTATAAACACGAAGTAGAAGTACATTCATGAATGACTGCAAGTTTGACTGTGAAAAGAAACAAACGAGATAAGATTATAGTATGTATTGAGCTACAAAAAAGGACAAAGAAATCATAGTCTCTCTGTTTCGATCTTTTGTAATGTAGTATCCTTCTCACCATGTGGTTTATGAATGGTCCCGTTTTAGAATAATCGTGACAATGCAGCTTGTCTTATCGCAACCATACGTACATGGCGAAAATAAGATTCTCTCTATCTAGCTTTTCTTTTTGTTCTCATTGCACACTCACATTACGAGTGTGATGACACACCGACCGATTTGTCTCATTGAAGGCCCATTTGAAAGGTGCTGGAGCTTGATGTTCTTTGGGGTTCGGCCCACTAAATTGATTCACTAGTTTATTTAGACATGTTCGTATACAAAGTAGTTGTTCAAATGCTGGGATTCCTGTCAGAGAAATATACAAGCATTAACCATGACGATAAAGGTGAGAGATTTTGAAGACCTGAACAGTGTATATATAATAAAAGTGATGATACCTTTGCGCAGTCATCTAATGGGATACATGGCGTATTTTTGCAAGGAGCAAACAAGATGCACTTGACACTCTTATAGTGAAGATGTTCTGCAGGGCACTCACGTAATTGCTTATGCTGAAGCCATATATAGATCCGGTAGCGATGGACTGGCTGGGGTGTGTGATCTTGGCAGAAAAAACCTCAGCCATAGTTGTTAAAAAATGTACAAGCTCATTATGATCATTATCATAGTTGTTGTCCCAGATAATGTCAGAGAAATCGCCCAAAAGAAGGGTGAGCACTTGTTCAGGCTAGGGATTTGCGAGTGTGTGTGGTCCATCTCACGTGCATTCATGGTCAGAAAATAGAAGCATACAAGAGATCTGGATTTGGGTGATAAGAAGTGTTAACCTGTGCCTTGAGCTCTGGTTTTCATGTAACATCAACAAGATCGATACTAGTAATTATACTCGCCTTCTTCCACAAAGTTTTCTCATCTTCTTCCTATTTTTGTTCATACTTTCATGAACCATCTCAAGTCTTTTACCTTACAAAGCCAAAATCTCAACACTTATGTTTGTAAAATGAAAGCTTGACAAGAACCTACTACTATCGAACACCAAAGATAAGTGCAAAAACTCTTACCTAGCAACACAAAGAGAGCGTTTTGTGGAAAATGCATATTGGAATTGCGATTGTGGTAGACATTGTTTACAGATGGACCAAGTCTCAAGGGTAAAACAAGCAGTACTCAACATAAGCTTACAAGCTCTTACGAAGTAGTGAATAACAACAACAGCTTATGAAGAAGTGTGTATGTACAAACATGGTTTTGGTGTATCAACCAAAGGTTTTCTCACTGCTGTAGCACATGTAAACGAATCCATCTTCGTCTTTGTAAGTTTCGTAGATGGAGTCCATCAGAGCAGCTGCAGATATATAGAGAGAGGTTAATAAAAGAACAACTGTAGCCTAGAAAGTCTTACAAGCAAGCAAAGCAAGAAAGGCTCACCAGTTTGAGGGAGAGTGTTGTTGACGAAGACGAACAAGGCTTTGCCAGGAGACAAGTGTAGCCTAGCACTCAAGATGTAGATGAATTGACCAACGGACATATCTCGTGGAACCAGAAACCTAACAGTTCAAACACAACCACTCCAACATCATCTCATCTCTTCCAACAAAAAAAAATATCATAAACAGATTCAGGTTTGAAATTAATTACTTCTTTTTCTCGATCGCAGGCAGGTCGGTTTTACAATACTTTTCAGCAATTACCTGCAGATAAAAAGGATTAATTTGAATTGAATGTATGAACAAATGACAAAACTGTTGTTGTTTACATCCCCAATAAGTGAAAATATATAGATTAGAATAGACTTACAGGAATCCGAGTAGGGTACTTGGCGATGATCTCCCTCGATTCCGCGAGCCTTTCATCTGCAACGATAATAGAGATGAGGTCGATTCAGTAATTTCAATAAACCAGGAAGAAACGGTGAGCAGATCGGAATCGATTGTGAATTGGCCACGAACCCAACGTCAATTCTTCCTTGAATGATTTCATCTTCATCGACTCTACACCACCGCTGATTTCTTCGTCTTGCCGCCTCAGCGTTTTACCCTTTTATCGAAAGAGACAAACTCAACACGATTAAAGTTTTAACATTTATATAAATTTAGTTAATGTTGTAAGATAACAACCAAGCGGGGATAGCTCAGTTGGGAGAGCGTCAGACTGAAGATCTGAAGGTCGCGTGTTCGATCCACGCTCACCGCATATATATATATTTTTTATTTATTTTTTAAACCGGTTTGCTACTTAGGTTACGCTAGTTTAATTTGATTCGATTTGGTTTGCTTCTCAACGTATCGACTGTTTGGTTCAGTAATAAAAATCTAAATCATCCGAATACGGGCCAATACATGGGCTTATAAAGAATTTTAGCAGCCCAGTTCTTGACAATCTTTCTTTCCGGCATCTCTAATCTGGTTGCTCTTTTAACACAATTGACACGCACTTAAACTACACAAACATAACTTGATAAGAAATTTTGATTTGAAGGAAAACGAATCCTGTTTCTTGTCGCCTAAAGCTTATCAGAAACCATAAGAATGACACTTCGGATAACTAAATAATTGGTCCATCGTCAAGTAAAACAGACACTGGACTCTTTCTGAATGGATCAACCTGAGCCAGTTTCGCAGCCAGACTCTTATTCGGGAACACATTATCCACCTTCATCCTCTCACTCATCCCATAAGCAGGTGTTTTAGCATTGATATAAGCCAAAAGCACATTCTCATACTGCATTAGCTGAGCTGCATACCCTGCTCTCTTCATCCTCATGAACACCTTCTCTGCGTTATGAACATCCCCTCTTCTAGCGTATTCCTCGAGTATCACCATGTAAGAAATGAACAGAGGTCTCATCTTGTTATCCTTCGTCGCTTTGTTCAATATCATCTCAGCTTTTCCGACCTCTCCTGCTTTGATGTAGAGCTTCACGAGCGCGTGCCATGTTGACGGGCCAATCTTGACCCCTGCACTCGCCACTCTTTTAACCAAGTTTTTGCCTTTCGTTAGCATCTTGTTCTCCGTGTATATCTCCATGAGCGAAAAGTACGGCAGCATAGGGACAAGTTTGTACTTCTCCACGAGCTTATCAAACACTGCCTCTGCTTCTTCGAATTCTTTCAGCTTTCCCCACGCTTTGATAGCAGCGATGCAGTTATCATACCTCAACGTCTGTTCAACAAACCTACTCAGCCTTCTCACGTTCTCCTTGTCTCCTATGTCTGCATAGAGAGGGAGCAACGAACGGCACACCCATGGAGTTTGGTTCAATCCTTCCCCTTCTATTTCCTTCATAACCTCTTCTGCTCGCTCTTTACGCCCCGCTCTTATGTAGTACCTAGCCAGTGTAGCCTGTATCTCCGGATACAGCTCAAAACCTTCTTCCTTCATCGTCTCCACGAGCTTGTCCATTCCAGCTATGTCCCCGGCTAAACCTTTACTGTTGATTAGGAACTGATAGGTCCCCCGGGTCGGCTTGATGTTTTCTTTCTCCATCAGTAACAAGACATCAGATATCTTCTTCCTGTCGTGCTTGCTGTAGAGGAGAAGCAGCTGGTTGCAAGCAAACACGCTTGTCGGGAATTTCAGTTCTCTCATTTTGTTGAAAAGGTCTTCGGCTCTTTTCACGTGGAGCTTAAGCACACAGTTTGCAAGCAGCGTTCTGTATACTACTTCCCCTCTGAAAGATTCTGGAATGTCATTTAGAAAGGTCTCGGCTTTTTGTAAACTATGCACCTTGGCCACCAAATCCAGTTGAGAGGCATAGTTTGCCTCTGTGAACTCAAACTGTGTGTTAGCTCGTAACCACTCCCACAGCTGCAAAATTCAAATGAAAGGGGCTGACAAACAAAAAAATCGACTGAATGGTGTCACGAAATGAAGAAAAGCTTACCTGCAAACACATAGCGTAGGATCTGCGTTTACGCAGGTTGTGAACGGCAACAGAAACCTCAGCTTGACTCAAATCTTTGCCTTCTTTGACCCACTGCTCAAGAACATGTTTCACTGATTTATAAGCAACAATTGAGTCATACAACTCACAGCGTGCTCTTGTCTTTTTAGCTTTTCCCTTATTAGAATGCTCCACTTCCATTTCAAGACCGTCATCACACGCATCAACGTCACAGCCAAGCTCAGAATCGAATACGGAATCATCTTCAACTCCCTCTGCTACATCCTCAGAAACAGGAAAGGCCTCCTCCTCTGGTTCAGATTCCTTCTCTTCCTCATCTCCTTTAACATCAGAAACCGAAGAAAGCTGGTTGATGCCAATGAAGCGCGAGAACACATCTCTCGCGGAATAGCGTCTGAATAAATCTTGTGATTTGTTACTAAAAGTCAATCCAGGTGATTTGAGAGCACTTCCTTTGTCACCTACTGATATCTCTAGCTTACTAACAGCACCAAACGAAGAAGACGCAAGACTAAATCTTGGACTCCTAAGAGGAAAAACAAAACCTTTAAAACAAAATCACAAACTAAAGAAAGTAACAAAGCTGGTAAACACAAGAGTTCTTAAAACAACAAAAACCCAGAAACGAAGCTTTTATTACCTTCGCAGGATCTTCGAAATCGAATACATAACTTCCTTCGCCCAACCCTAAGAATCAATTCAACACTGTTAGCACTTCGCCGTAGAATCAAAAACCCAATTTTTCGTCGAGTAAACACTAAAAATCGAGAGAGGGGAGAAAACTTGGTGAATTAAAAATCGAGGCCGATACGCTAAACGCGGAAATGGAAACGGCGTTTGGCTTACAGTACGACGGGAGTTTTAACCGGACCGGCGGAGAGAGAAGCGATCTCGTAAGACGACAAAAAAAACTTTAGGGGTTTAATGCCAGCTAGCCTGCTAGGGTTTATAGCCCTTTTTGAGTTTGCTTATTTTCCTTTCCAAACGTGTGAGGGTAGTTAAAGGGTATATTGGTCAAATCCAATAAGCGCATCTTTGGTGCCAAAATCTTAAATGTATACAAATGTTTGAAATAAAAGTGTAACCAAATGAGTGATATTTGTTTGATATTATTCAAACAGAGGTCATGCAAATATTCAAGGGTCTTCTTTCTGTGTGTGTGTTTATTTTTAAACTCAACCCAAGCTTATAAGATTATCCATAAGTACAGCTAATAAATTATAAATTATGTATATTAGTGAGAGATTATAAAGTTAAAAAAAAAGGTGAGATTAGTGAAAGTTTAATAAAACAAACAAAATAGCTAAGCTTAGCTCCTTCCTCCATGTTTATATAAGGAAAGACAGAGACGAGAAAACAGAGCTCGAAAAGATGATTAAAACTTACTAATTACAGAAAATTAATTCGTAATTAAGTTACTCCAGAAATTTCCATGAAGCATCCTTCGCTCTACACACTCCCTTTTTTCTTCTTTACATAAACAAAACCTCCAAGAAAAACAAATCTCCATGTTTGCTCTCTCCTCCTCAACGGTCGTCTCCGGTGACCTAAAATCGCCGGAATAATCTGTTCACTAAGCTCATCTACCTAGTTTTCACGTCGATTTCACAATCTCACTTTGATCGGCCAAACTTTAAACAGCTCACACCAGCTTTCCGGTGAGCTTCCTTCTCGAAATCGTTGCTTCTTTGGGGATTTTAAGAAAACTTGAGCTGTTAACCAAGCAAGTACCACGCAATGCTTTTACAGATTTAGCGTCACTGTTCCATCTCCTTGCACCGTTTAGGTTTTTGGTAAAAAAAAGGGGTTTCTAGGTCGAATCCTGCTCCTGATCGAGCTGGCTTGGTTACACAATTTCTGCGGCATTGTTATCTTGTAGAGCTGTAGAATCTGTGTTCGGAAGAAAAGTGAGATCAATTCGTAAAAAGTTATTTTTATTTTTTTACAATTTTTTTTTTCTTAGTTAAGGTTTCAATGCTGCTGAGTCCCCTCCTTAATCCTTATGATGATGTGTCCTGCTTTAAGCATTACGTTAATCCCAGACTTGATTAAGAGTCCAAAACTCAAGAGATTATTCATGGTCTTACACTCTCTGTTTATCTAACTTTGTTTATTGTCTTCTCTCTTGGAGGGATTGTCTATGCTGCAACCAAAGAGTGACCGTGGAGAAGAGAGCCCTGACTTCAAGTGGGGCGTTAAGAAAGCTGTTGGACGGACGGATAAAAGCGTCAGCTTTTACGAGTCTTTTACCTATGAGGACATCGAGTACCGCCTTTTCGACTGTGCTTATTTCCAAATCCATGGTCAATGCGAGACCTCGATCGGGAAGCTCATCAGGATGTATGAGACTTCAGCTGGTGAGAAGAAAGTTAAGGTCCTCTGGTTTTTCAGACCTATGGACATCCGCAGCTACTTGAGAGATTATGTGCCACAGTGGGATGAGTTGTTTCTCGCTTGTGGTGATGACCCTGGGGTTTACAATATCAACGATGTGGTGAGTTTGCTGCCTGAGTTGATGATGATATGGTTACTGTTATATGTAAAGATCTTTGACTGTTTTGCTTGTGCAGGATACAATCCTGGGGAAATGCAGTGTTGTGTGTTTATCAGATGACCGAAGAAACTCATTACCGGCGAGAAGGGAGCTGAGGAACGCTCGCTATGTCTTCTCCCGCACCTTCGATACAAAACTGAAAATTATATCAGAGGACTTTGCAGATGCAATAGCTGGAATTAGAGGTTTGGATTTGAACAAAATCTTACGTAGCGTTGTTGTTCAACAACTAATGCTCTTTCGGATGTGGAACTAAACCAAGCTAATTTTTACTTTCAACTGCCTCTTATGATGCAGTGGAGAATTTCTTCAACAAGAGAATAGTTAAGGACCCTCTTAAACGCCTAAACTCAAGCGCAGCTCCGGTGAAATCTTTTCGTTCAGAGTCGCGGTTAGGTAAAAACGATGACAGAGATGGAAAGCTGACGTGTAGAACAAGCCCAGTTAAGAAAGGTTGATCCTTTTTCCCTTATCTTTAATAACCTCGTGTGTCATGTATAGTTGTGCAATAGACAGAACAGATTGACACTAACCTTTCATTCTGCCAGAATTGTTGGCTGATCGTGTACATGTGAAGAAATACCCTCCTGTCAGTACTGATATTTCGTCAAGAGGTCTGAAAACCAAAACCAAAACCAAAACCCCAGCATTAGGGAGTCCACTTGGTCCAGGTTCATCAGGTGATCACAAACCTTCCAAAAAGAGGAAGCTTGTACTCAATACTCCAGATTCAGATTATTGCCCTGAACCAGGAGAAAATAAATTCACCAAAAATCCGCCTCTTGTAGACAAAGCTCCAACTCAGACAATTGTAAGTATTGTGTTTCAGTGGATTACCTAAGAGAAACGTTAACAATGTACATCACGCACTTTTGTATGAACTAGTTATTTCTTCTTATGACATAGAATGCTCATAGTCTAAATTTAGATACTATTGACTTTTGACATTTATTTTCTACTTCTATCTGCTTTACAGGGTAGAAGCAGCTGGTACAAGACGCCGGTAAGTTCTTTGACGGCTTAACTATGGCTTTTCCTCTCATGTAGGCCAGCTGTATTACAATAATGTCTGAGAAGAATCAATGTTTTACAAGCTGTTGGCTTTCATCACACGAAATCAGGCCAGGGGAATATTGAAGTTCACAGAAAACTATATACTAAACACTGGTTTTTTCATTTAACAAATGATATATACATTTCCCCAGAATTTTGAGGAGGAACTAAAAGAAGCTATTGAAACAGAAAGGTTGGTCTTGTTTGAAAACCTGGAACCATCATACACATCGCTGGAAGTGGAGGTATGTGTTCCTACATCGAAAAGGACGTAATCATATATTGATGTGGCATACTAGGAATCTCACTCAATCTCAATTAGTTTTGAGATAGAGATCTCGACAGTATGCATTTGTTGCCATATTTTCTAGAATGATATTTGAGAACGTTCGTTTCCGCATCCTGTTCAATGTTGAGAGCACAATCCCACTAACATGCGGATCAAATTATGGTTTTAGCAATTATGCAAAAGACTTCAAAATACAGTGACACTCATCGCCGTTTGATTATATTGTTGCGTGCAGTATCTTTGTAGGCAAGCTCTCAAGGAACGAGTTGATGCCAAAATGATCCCAGCAAGTCTTGTCTCTAACCCACATAATGGTATATCTGCTTTAAACCCACCTTTTTGCTGTCTCCAACATTGTTTTAAAAAATTAACTGCATATTCTAATCAGGGAGAGCTCTCGTGATTTTTGACAACAAAAAGGCAGCTGATAATGCCGTATCTCGGTTAACCGGAGGGTGCCTGATGTTAGATGACCAGAGGTTACTATGCCATGTTCTATATCTCACAGATGTGAAAACTTCATCAATCCTTTTTTCACTTATATGATCCTTTTTTGCAGGCCTCTAGTGTGTAGCAGAGATTTCCCAAAGGAAGTCGGAGAATGTAGAAGCTTTACTGGACATCAGAGGCTGGTGGATAGAGCTCTGATGTCGAGAGAGAAGGTAAGGTGTTGCAATAGTCATGTAAAACGGGTTTTTCTTTCTTTTCGAGCACTAACTATGTCCAGAGTAGCAAACCATAGTCTCACACAGTTTTGTTCCTGTTTAAAAGAGAAAGGCCGTTTCTACAGCACACTGCACGCAGCCAAACCACATTGTACACGAGATGGCGGTGGAATGGAAAGCCCTGCATGCAAAGTCAGAAGGGAAGTGGAAGAGGTTACTAGAGGTATTAATTCTTTCTTCTCTTTTCACACATGTTTTTTCATCAGTTACAATCTTTTTTTAGTTTCTTTCTTCATCCATTACAGGAACAAGCCAAGGATATTAACATCATCTTCAGAAGAAAAAACCCTAAAAACGTCAGAGAGTAAGATGCAAGTCCATTGTCTCAGCAGCATAAAGAGATCACATATGTTCGACTTTGGGTTAAGTTTTTTGGAACCTAAGTTAGTGCCAACCCCTTTTGTGTCTTAAGGTGGCATTAACTTAATACTCTCTTCCGCTCTGATGCTGATTTCGGAATTAGGACAGTGGTACATACAACGATTTGGCAGCTTTTGACGTCGTTGATACTGCGAAAAGGAAAACACAACCTGAGTATATCCATTCACCTTTGCAGATATATGTTAATGAGTCAAGTCCCCTCTGAAATTGATTTCTTTTCTTTTCTGGCTGTTTTAATATGAACAAACCCAAAGGACAATTAATTTTTTTTAAAAATAAAAAAGAACAAACCCAAAAAACGTTAATCAGAAACACCCAAAATAATCAAACGAAAGAAACAAACACGTTAAGTTTAAACAATATATATATTGTATCTATAATATGTTTAACTAGTGATATTCCGGCGCCCGATTCAGATATTGTATTCTTAATTAAATTTATAATTTATTATATGTTCTTAGTAAAAAAATATGTAAAATGAAAATATGTAAAAAATGATATTTTCTGATCTTTTTTATAGTAGTTTACGACCGTAGTATATTATTTTGTTTGAAGTTGTTTAGTTCAAAGTAGAATAGCGTAAGTAGTTGTTACTTATTGATTAATAAAAATAGAATAAAAATCGATAGTCGTAAAAAAGTTAATTTAGTTGGAATCTTAAATATTCATGTCATAGACTGAACTTTCTTTCAAGAAATATTTGAAGGTGTTAAACCTGAGAAAGTTGATTAACGCATGTAAAAGCACTATCTGAGAAAGGAAATAATGCATAAGAAAACTACTACTTTAAAAGTAAAAAATCATTAACTGGTAAACTGAAATAAGAAACTGGTGTACCTTCTCATTAATCAACAACATATCAACCCCAATATCTCACCCATTTCTTAACATTTCAGGCTTGCCAAAATTGTTGTAGCCTAGTCTGAATATTTCTATACCGATTTGTTTTCAACTCCGAACAATGAAACTAGGAATTTAACAATGATTGAATTGGGAAAGTAAAGGGATTATTGTCCGAACTCTCACACCGTCTATATATATACAATGAAGGCGAGGAACTAAAGAAGCATTCAATAGGAGATAGTGGGATGAGTGGGATTTCTGGATTGATTATATGAACGATTACGTCGATTGCGTTAAAGAAGGAAAATTATAGATGCTATATTCTCCATCGTCAACATCAAATACAAAGAAATCCTATAAACCGGTGTTTTGAAACCGACCGGACACTGAATCGAGATGATTTACGGATCAACTGGATCATTGGATCATCCATGGATGAATGTGGATTAATAAATGAATTAGTTTTATTATATAATAATATATTAGCTCTGAAAACAAATATATATAAAAACTAAAGTTAAGTATTTTAAGTGTACATACAAAATATTAAGAAATAGTTTAGACTATTTAAAAAAATTGTTACATAAGAGTTATGACATCTAAAAAAATCAAGACATAAAATTAAACTTCCAATCCAAAATAAACCAAAATTAAAACATCATTGTAATAAATTGTCAATAACAAAAATAAACTAACACGAGATCACATCAACTAATTTTGGTTTTCTCTAAATTTTTAAACTTACCAACAAAATTTTCTAAATTTGTCACTTCATCATCTTTTGGATATTCTTCAACAAGAGCATTCTCTAATTTATTATAATCAAGCTCGTCAGGTTTTTCTTCTTCAACAATCAAAAACTTTGTTTTGTAATTCACATGATCATATGATTTTATTCTTTTTGATCTGTAAATTAAAAATGTAATGATTTGTTATAAACTAAGTTAAATAATAAAAAAATAATTTACTCACCTTTCTTGCAAACGTAAATTGTAGTATAGAGGAATAATAAGCCTCATCGTGCTTTAGTCTGTTTTACGGACGTGCGGCTCAAGCACAATCATGACTCACCTTTCTTGCAAACGTAAATTATAGTGTAGAAGAAGGGGAAGACGGCAATAAAACTGAAAATTTTAAATTTAGAATATAAAAAAATAATTTTAAAACATAACTTGAACTAAAAATAGTAAAAAATAAAAATTATCTATTGATTCAACCAGTGTTGCAACATGTATTGGGTTTTAGTGAGTTTTTGTGTGTGTTTATGGGTTTTTCACAAAATCCAAATCCGATTTATATTGGGTCACCGGATTTATCGGTTCATTCGAATTAGAGTTGATTCAAAACACTTTTATAAACGTTTGGACCTGTATGAAGGAAAGTTTAAAACCTCCAATTTATTTTACAATTAATATCAAAATTCATTAAATTTAAATTGAGAAAATATTTTAACTATTAATAAAAATGCCATATGGCATTTTCCTCCAAGGAGATAAAAAAGCCTACTTTATTAGTATAGAAGATAGATGATGAAATGTTTTCATACATTGTTGTTGAAAAAAATATTTTAATACATTTATAAAAGAAAAGTACAAATGTTTTTAGTATAGATATTAACCTTTAACAAATCTTAAACTACAACATTTGCTCCTACAATTATCAATTGCTATAACAGTATCATAATCATATAAGCATATATATATATATATATCACTCAAAATTTGGTTATCTTATAAATTATTTTGTGTGTATAAAGTTAAAAATATTTTAATTTTAAACATTATATCTTACAATATACCAATAAATCTTATTTATGAGAGGTTTATTAAATATATAATTTATTTTAAATATGAATTCCGACTAAATTTGTTACTTTATTTTCATATAGGTTATAGCATATAAAAAATTTTGAAAAAACAATTTTTCCCTTTTTCAAAAAAAAAAACAATTTCTCGAATAATATTTAGGTAATTAGTTTAGGACATGTATAAAATCATCACTATCACTGTAAATGTATCATGTGTAGTTTGACACGTGCGTAATGTGTATACGCGTTAAGATGAAGTAGGAGGGAGTGACCAATTCCAATTTAGAAATATCCAATTTCTCCCAAAGTGCCGGCCACTAAAAGGGAGCATCGGCGAAAAGACTCAGAGAAGAAGAAAAACGTTCGTGGATCCTTGGAGGTGTGACCTGAGAATCACG